>JAPZDZ010000023.1:6056207-6078241 GCA_029783805.1 Acanthurus tennentii | reverse complement strand
CAGACTCATCATCCGATGCCACCTCACCTCCTCCACCACCTAAGCAGCAGCGGCTGGATTTTAACCGAGCTTTTTTTAAAGTAACTTAATATTTACTTTTCACAGTAACGCATTACTTTTTGGTATAAGTAACTGCGTTAGTAACTGAGTTACTTTTGAAATGAA
Source organism: Acanthurus tennentii (assembly GCA_029783805.1). NCBI lineage: Eukaryota > Metazoa > Chordata > Actinopteri > Acanthuriformes > Acanthuridae > Acanthurus > Acanthurus tennentii. Next base: position 6,078,076 of record JAPZDZ010000023.1, on the reverse strand, counting down.
GTAACTAGTAGCGGTAACTAGTTAGTGGTTTTCAGTAACTAGCACAACACTGATCAGAACTGACAAGATAAAAACAGGTGCCGAGTACTGCTAAATCTCATAAAAAAAGATTGTACAGAAAAAAATGGAAAGGCTCAGTAGAGAGATTTGAGGACCTGCAGATTGGTGATAATTTTCTGTGGGTTCAACACCAGAAGTGGACCCATCATTATTATAAAACTATTGATTATTGTGGTACATTTTATCAAATTAGAACATCATCATGTCCTTAACAACATACTTTTCAGTTATTTTACCATTTTATTCAGCAATAGTAAGTTTTTCCATTGTCATAAAAGGGACTACCTTTTGGTGTGTTGTGATTTCGAAGTCTCCCTAATCAACTTCTGCATGAAGCTTCTGTTCAGTAATGGAAAAGCAATGAAAATAGACTGCTCGCGTGTGTGTTTATATAGTCCTATAACCTTCGCTGCTATGTGTCGCAGGGGGAGCAGGTGAGAAGTTGCTGATGCCTGGAACGGGTTTCCTGACAGTTGGAGCTGCCAGCACCCTGGCCTTCTGCCAGGTGCTCCGAGAGGAGTACCCTGAGGTGCCCTGCAAACTCAACCAGGTGAGAATTTAACAGCACCACACAGTTAGACTTCATTTAACAAAACACCAAATCTGATATCAGATTTCTTTGTATTTATTTGGCACTCCCTAGTTCTGCAGGACACTAAATAGAATCCTTCACTGTGTGGCAAGTCCCTTGTTTTTAACATGCAGAGCAGCCAGTGACTTTATAAAGAAGCTTCAGACCTTGATTGACATGAGAATTTTACTGTGATTTGCTCATGAGCTATGCAAACTAAATACAACTTCAAGATTTGTCTTCTCACACCATGTTAGATTTTTTTCTAAATAACAATCTAATTTAAATAGACTTTTTCAATGCTCCCATACATATGTTTTCTGTAATTCTGTAAATGTCCCATATCCTCATTTGAAAAGAAAATCAGTATATAAAAAGAAAAAAATTATAACTTCAGTTTTGTAATGTAGTCCCATAGTTTGGCATTAATATAAAATGCATATTTTTTTTCTTCCTTTCTTCTTTTCTGTCTTTCCTAAAATATTGTCCATTTACAGTACAATATACAAATAAATAACACAACATTTTCAACTACCAAAAAAGAAAGATTAATGTGCTGTCAGTTGAACTTTTAATACACTGTGTTTGAATTATCAGTTCTGGTTGAAATGTGCTTAACATGGCTTCTCACCTTCGAAAGGTCATTTTGAAAGATAATGTATCTTCCCTCATTTGTTCAGTCATGGGGAATGTCACTGCTGATAATAAGTTTTAAATTAAATCTTTAAACTACCTTGTTACCTTGTTTGATCTCATGCTCATCTGAAATGAAAAGAAAATCACTGTGAGTGTTTTGTTCGTGATAAAAGCAATTTATTTAAGTATGAAAGAAATAGGGGTAAAACTTAAAAATGTTATAATTCAGTTTGATTCTTGATGTCACAAAAATTGATTCTAATATTGATTAAAAGTCATTCCTGATTTATAGCAAAAAAGATTGGTCACTATTTCGACTTCACAGTGTGCAGAAACCATTCTCAATATAATGTAAGACAACCAGTCTTATTTAAACTTAACAATAAGAAAGAACAAAACTAAGAAATCTTTTTGTGTCTTGGTTCTTCCACTCCTAGAATCACCTCAGCTTGATTTTTGAAAGAATCAGTGTACATGTTGGAACTGGTGCTTAATAAGTCATCATTTTCAACTACCTCTACTGTGCACTTTCGTTGTCTTCGGTGTCTAAATAAATGAAGGATAGGCAGTCCTGATTTTTTCCTGTTTTTTGTTTTTGTAATACTTTCATAGGAATTACTTTCAGTAATACTCCTTAAGTTAAGTACATATAACTGGGAACATGTCAACATCTCTAAAAAGAAATTTTTAGGTGGCAAGGAACATTAACTACAACATGATCAGACAGGTTTTCTGGCTCAACTTTGACCTTACTCACTGTAATATGCCTGTGCAATGAGGGATTATTAACTTGATTTCATCTGTGCTCACTTACAAATAAAGTGGTTGAGATAATCTGGATAAAGTTGTGGCTTATGAAGATCTTGCCTTTTCGTCATACTGTAATGGTGTTACCATTTCACCAAACCTCAGCATTGACTTTCATGTTAATGAAAACATTGGCTAAAACTATGAATATAAATAATAGTACGAGTTATCTTTGCGCATCGCCAATAAAGAACTGTTTACTTCTTTTTTAACTCCATGCTGTCCCTCACACATTCCATTTGAACATCTTTCATTTATATCCCTTATGCCATTCCTTCCCTTGGCTTTCCTGCTTCTCTTTAACCTTCTCCTGCATGTATTAAACCCACTGTCTGAATCTCTGACTTCCTTCATTGGTTGGTCCTGGCAGGTCAAGATCGACACAGGTGTAGCAACTCCAGAGCGCATGGCACCTGGTTACCTGAGCCACCTGGACCTGGGTGAGGCTGTTGCAACCCTTGTGGAAAGACGAAACATCTCCCACACTGTCTTCACTGTCAACTGCCCTGCAGACTTAAAGACTTTCCTACTGGATAAAAACCTTTAGATTTGGAAACCCTTTCTCCAGCCTTACCTTGTTGTCACAGGGACACATCTATATTTCTGTACTCCCCCGTTGTTACTGCACACTTCAGAAACACATTTACGTGGTCTTTGGTTTATTTGTTGTCATGAACCCCATTCATGTGCAACTGTGTGAATTGGCTGTTTTAACTGAAACTGTACATTCTGCTCTCTCAAATTGTTAGCAAATGTTTTCTCTGCATGTGCTGTTTTGTGATATTTCTGCAAAAAAGTCAAAGATTTTGTAATTCTCACCCTATCATTGTTGTTTACTTCTGTACAAATATTATCCCACAGATCCATTTTGAGTTTTACTTTGTTGAAATTTATGCCCTATTTAACACAGTAATTGAGTTTATGAATCTGTTAAAACTAGTTCATGTAAATCTAAGAACAAACCATTGAACAGATAACTGATGGCACAGGCAGGAGGGATTTTTTTCTGGATATAGCTATGCGATATGTTATTTGAGTTCCCCACTCAGAAAACAGGAGGCTGGAGATGATCTGATCGTATGTATCTACAAACCTGTAATTGCATGTAAAAGTTGAACAGCTAAGTAACATCTTAATCGAGGAGTCTGGGCACATGCTTGTCTTGTGCTATTCGACTGCTTCACAGCGGTGTTAAAAAAATGTAGCCATGAGAAAGATTTCCAGCTAGCATACATTTATGTCATTTATGCAGGTTTGACAGGTTTAAAGCAATGAACTCAAATTTGGATATATATATATATGTATAAAAAAACTTTGAACTTTTAACATTTTGACAACTTGAAGTTTAGAGGTACAACATTTTTGAAGTGTTAAGGCAATACAGCCCTAACACCTAAACAGGGACCATGCAATGTCTAGGACTCTGAGATCTGGGAGATGTAGCTTGTGGGATCTAATATTTTAAGTTTTGAGTCCTTAGATGTTGCAGACCTGGAAAGTCTTTACAAGTTGTTTAAGTTGCAGTCTTAAAGCATTTCAGTCTAGATATCAGAAAAATGTCATAAGAGGAAACATTCACAACGTTCTACATTCAGGACATTAAATGTGTGAGAAATAATGTAAAGTCGAAACAGAAGAAGTTAGCGCAACACCTAGTTACCCTTCACAGTTTTATTGTGCTTGAAATGAACACATTCCAGTAACGTGTAGCCCTGACGTGAATGGCAACACTCAGAGGCCGTTAAAAAATAATTGTGTTGAGGATTAAACAAAAGGCTTAGGAGAATTTTTTTCTAAAAAATTTCCTCATATTTCAAGCAATCTGACAAGCAATTTGTTGAAGCCTTTTGACTCCTTAAAGGACTGGATATACTCAAAAGGAACATGTTTATACAACTTTTTGAAGTAGTTATGTAAGGAAGTACAAAATGAATTTCAATTTCTGCTTTCTTATATTCTATCACTTCACGTAGCTGTAGAACAGAATTGTAATATTGTAAGGTCTTAAAAATTATTGAACACAGCCCCCAAAATTCTGTCAGATAGGGCCTGTGTGAGTGCACACATGTGTGTGTGTGTGCACACGTGTTTGTGTGTTTGTGTATGTGTGCCTGTGTGTGTTTGAAGTATACTGACCCCTAACAGATGGAGATCATGGCTGTGAATATAAATGTGAAATTCAACTTAACCTTGCTTTCTTTTGTAATGGATCCTGTGTTCACTGAAAAATTTGCCCAGAGATGTTTTCCTAAGGGCAGTGTCAAGGTTAATTGTCTTTATAGGGACAAAGTAGAACTGTAACAAGATAAATTTGTTCAACAAAGCAAGTAGATGAATGTTCAGGGTGTGTGGTGGGGGTTGACATATTCATATCCCCCTAGCGTGACATCCTTCTTGTTCACAAGCATTAGCACCGACCCCTTAGAGGCCCCTTTATATGCACCCCATTATTTGGGGCAGCATGTCCCTTAGATAAACTGGACAGAAGTTAGAGGGCCACAGCAGACTCCACTGTCAGAGAGAGCATTGTTGTCTTGTAAACTGTCTATTAATGTGTACAGGCTTCCACCCTATTTAAGTAAATTTGTCATGCCAATAAAGATGCATGCACTAACCATTTTGGCTACATTTGGTCCTATAAGCACAATGATAACTATGATTCAGTAAAGCAAAGCGGAGAAAGCAAAGGTTGCAGTAGTGGGCTATGAACTCGGCTGACAGCTCAATTAGGCCAAATTATAATTAAACCACAAGGGAGACCCCATTGGGCCCCACTTTCTCTTCCTCTTCATCCCCTCCTCTTTCACCCTCTCTTTCACTGAAAAGGACAGAAACAGTCAAACCCGCCCACGCAAACAGCCAAGTTCACCTCTGAAAATGACTCATCTCAGTCTAAGAAAACTGGCTTTTGTTTGAGGGGTCATGGTTACTAAATGAAACTCAATGGACTTGGGATAATAGAAATTCAAAAACAGGTGCAAGACTGGATTCAAAGAACAAAAGAGCAGCACAGAAAAACCATTCCACTGAAATATTTCATGTATTACATGAACTTTGTTGATCCAACGACGTAATAACTTGGACTGCACCACCATGAAGTTTTATTTTAAAGACATGTATGAACAATTTTTCTGAAAATTTATAAATTTAACATCACTGTTGTAAATACAAATCCCAGGTTTCTCTGGCAGTACTTTCAGGTGTACTGTGCGTGTACATGCTAATTATTAACAAAACTCTGAGGCAATATGCTGCAAACACCTGACTATGACATCTGCTAAAAATCTGTCAAAATGTGCTGTCTTGGCTTATGATCAAACACAAGCGAGTCAGAAACTTCACTAACACAGCCAGACAATGAGTTCAACAACATGAGTCACAAACTGCCAACTGATTGTTAGTCCCAAAAGCAAAAAAAGCTTTTGTCTTGCAGTCTTTTATTGTGCAAAGCCTTCCCAAACAACTAAGAGCCAGTCTAAGTTTAACTAATTTTCCTCTCATTTTCCTCAATCATGTCCTCATTGGTCTCTTCACCTTTGTCATGAAGTCAACGGAAGCTGCTGAGCCTGGCTGCTCTCTTTCCTGGTGCCTGTTCCTCTGATGCCCAGAACTCCCATGATAACGGTCTAAAACCAACACACCCCTGTTCTCTGAGCACCAGAAGTCTCTCCCAAGCAAAATCAGCGAGCTGTAAAGCTAACTGAGCACAGTCACAGATAGCAGAAGGTAAAGCTTTATTCTGAAAATTCCAAATATCATTAAGAGTTACAACAGAGCAGCAAAAGGACATCAGAGGCAAAACCAGCAAAGTTTTCTTCGGAAGTATCCAACTGTATAAAAATCAGTGATAGTTCCACTAGTTCCTACTTTCTCATTCAAGTTAAAGACGCAAGAAGCAACTGAGGTGTAAATAACCACCATCCACTTTGCATATAAGTGTAATTTTAAAACGATTTCAAGGCTGTGCATTTAATTGAGCCTGTTTCTGAGATGAATGCAAATTAACCTGTTTACCTGAGAAATGTTTCAAACAGGAATTTTCTTGAGCATTTAAAAAATTCTTTAAATGAGGGCAGCATTGTGTTGCAGTTGTTAGCAATGCTGCATCACAGCAAGAAAGTCCAGGGTTCGAGACCTAGCTGAGGCTGGAACTGGGTTAAGACCTGGCTGAGGCAGGGCTTTTCAGTGGGGAGTTTGCATGTTCTTTACGTGTGTGCGTGGGATCTCTCCACTTATTCCGTCTTCCTCCTACAGTCCAAAGACATGCAAGTCAGGTTAATTGGCATCTCTAAATTGCCCATAGGCATGAGTCTGATTGGTTGCTTGTGTCAGCCCTGCGATGAACTGGCGACTTGTGCAGGGTGTGACCTGCTGCTCGGCCAATGTCAGCTGGGATCAGCAATAGCTACCCCACCCCTGCAACCCTGTAGAGGAGAAGCTATTACAGAAAATAAATGTATTAATATACAAAAATTAAAACAGTTGATGAGGTAAAACATTAAAAACATTGTCTTTGCATTGTTTACAACTGAGTATATGTCAGAGAAGATTATGTAATTTTTACATTTTGTCCAACATTTTAAAAAGCCGCCAAATTTTTTGGAATCAGGAAAAACAAGATGGATTTGCACAAAATTCAGTAGAAACATTCTGCATTCCCAGATGACATATTCTAATACATTTGCAATCCTAACTTAGGGATCTACGAACTCTTCTTGTTGTGTCTTGTAGCTATTGCAACACAGGGTTGCACAATGAAATTAAAGTTTGTTGTCCTTTACCTGATTTTCCTGCTGGTTTCTAGGTTTAATCAGCAATGTGTGAACTTGTCTGACAAAAGCTTGTTTGTTAAAGTCCTTCACAGTTTTAGTTGTTGACTTTCATGGAGTGACACATTGTTGGATATAAGTCAAACAATCAAGGACAGAAAAAAAACTTGCTGACACTCAAGCCTGGTGGTGAACCAACCAAGCTCCTGCAGTTCACTAGAGATGACAGTACAGGGAGGATAAGAGAAGGATAAAAGAAGTGGAGCAGTAAAGTTGAGAGGTGGGTGTCAAATTGCTTCTCTGGTTTTGATTAAAAATTGGAGGGACTGAGATAAGAGGGATTAAAAGCTTAAACTAGGAGGAAACTCAAGTCATGATCTTGGCAGTATGGCTCTCTGTCTTGAATAAGAGAGCAGTGAGAGTTCATTAAAGTAGCATTGAAGCTTTCAGTTTAAGAAAGACCCAGACAGTACATGGTGACTCTTGACTCCACAGGCCAACTGACAGACAGTAGTTTAGTTAGAGAGGCAGGGCAACTTCGAAAATAGGGGATTATGTTTGTGTGTCTAGTTAGATATCATCTTTCCTTGGCTTTTAGAGTCATTAGGAGTCACAGCATTGTGCCTAAAGGGGACGTGTACTTTATAACAGCTGGCTGCATGCTTATTGCTTTGGAAACTATTGATATAGGCTTACATACTCCAGAGGCTTTTGTCATATCAGCAGCTAGCTTTAAGGTCAGGGAGCCACTGAGTCAGAACTCTCGAGTCACGCGATCTCCACCAGGGTGTGTCCCACCATGCTAACAGGACACACAATCACAGACACTGTGGTAAAACACACTGGTAAACAAAAATGTCTGCCAGAGTAATTCAATTATGAACTAACTGATTCAAAATGTGATTTTGCAGAGTGGCTCAAGGCCAAAGAGTGACAGAGAGAGAATGTTTTATCACAGCTGTCGTGTTTGGAGATGCTCAAGAGGGGCAATTGGTCATTTTACCATGATACATATTTCTATCAGGAAGGAAAGGTTTAGAAAAGGAGGAGAGGGCATACATTGCTACCAAAGATGCTTAGCAGACAGTTAAGAGCTGCTGTCACTTAAAGTAGACATGCCCTTAATCATGTGTAACCCTGAGCCTTAGTATGAACCAAATAAGTGAATTATATAATAGTCCCTCCAGGTTTCCGCGGGTGTTTTTCAAGATTGTTGTGGCCTAAAATGCCTGAATTCGGGGCAGCTTTTAAAAAAAATTGCGATGTAAGTTGTGATGTTTTAAGCGTATTTGTTGTGATGAAATTGTGGGAGACAGTGAAAATTGCTAAAAAATTGCATTTTTTTTCTTTGTTTTGTACAATTCCCAGTGTAAAAGTGTTTGTCAATGGATGATTTTCATTTGTGTTGCACGGGGTGCAAAACAGTTTATCTCCGCTGTTGTGAAGAACATCAGGGAATTGTTTTGCATGGTCTTTAGCAGTCATTTTTGTTGGTAAGTGAGAGACATTACTATCGCACATGTCTGCATCTTCAAACCATAGACAAGGAAGTGAATTCGGTGACGTACGTGCATTGTGTTTGCGCTGGGGACTGCTATGATTGGTGGAACTCACAGGAGGCTGGCCAAAATTGTGGAAAAGTCACGATGATTGGACAAAATTGCAAGGTCGCACAGAATTCACAGAGATTGGTTGAATTTTTGTTCATTGTTGTGATCACAACATCATGAATTCCTGGAGGGACTGATATAAAAACTCACCCCTATACAATTGTTATTCAAAAGATCATTGTCTAAAGAATCTAAAACATCATTTGTACTAGGCTGTTAGCATGTTTATTACAGCTGTATAATTTGGCAATCAATGTGGCACTCAATGAGAATTGACTCGCTTTTAGACCCACCCTCAGGTGGCCATTTAGGGAACTGCTGTACTTGGATCCTTGTTTAATGATGTATTTATAGACAACATTAAACAAAGATCAAAATAATTGATCAGAGTACTGTCAAACCTGGCACATCCTACTTCTTAAAGAAGCATTTGATATTATCTGATTTAAACCTTCCCTGAACAGTGTTTTAAAAGCTCCTCAGGAAATGAACAGTGAGGCCTTTGGCATGGTCATCCCACTATAAAAAATATGCAGATCATATAATTAAAGCTGCACTGTGTGCTGGTTGTTGAAACCTGAAGCAGGAGGTGATTACCCTTTGACCTGGCATGAAATCAAGAAATTATTTGACTGTGGTTCAGTTATTATGGGAAAAACAAGGTAAGTGAAATGAACGAAGACAAAAAGAGCACACAGTGAGAAAGAAAAAGAACATGCATGGAGAGAAAGAGCAAGAGAACACAAGCAAGCGAGAAAAAAAAGCCATGCTGGGCAGTGTTGTGGCTTCTCCTGGTGTTCTGACTGATTCAGAGTGACATGTTGTTTTTTCTTCTGCTGCTATTCAGCCATGTGCCCATCATAGCCTCCTGCATCAACCAGGCAATAACACCACACAGACAACCAAACAACTGACAGCCTGAAATGATTAAAAAATCAAAAGAAAAAAAACATGTTACATCAGTTCCTGTTAGTATTTACTGTCTTGAAGCAGGAACTGTTTTCTTTTTAAACAGATCTGGGCAGTACATTTACAGGACAAATGAACAGCTCCTGGACTTTACAGTTGGGATAGATTTTATCCATTTTCATTGTGTAGACACCTACTGAAGGTGTCTAATGCTTGCCTTTATCTTCCTTTTTTAAAACTTGAAATGATCAAATCTAAATAAAGAGAGCCATAAGCTTTTTCACAGGAGACATTTTGACTTGCTACAGCAGAAATAGCATTTGCATACACATTACGAGAGCAATAGAACTGCCAAACCTATAAACGGATAATGTTATTTATAGCTGATTTTCTTCAACAGAGTTCACTCTGTTCATCATGTTTCCACAGTAGCCCAGAATGGACAAACCAAGCTCTGGCTCAGAGGGCCTTTGTGCTTTTTGTGGCCACTATAGGTTTCTAGAGAAATGAAAGAGAGTGTGAGCAGAAAAATATTTAGTCACTTGCAGTCTGGAATCTCATAGCTAGATGCTACTTAATCCTACACACTGGACCTTTAATTAGGCCAGAGGTTCCCAAACTTTTTCTGGTATGTTCCCCCTTCAGAAGAAGAAAAAAGTTCATGGCCCCCACCCCACAAATATTATCAATCATTAACAATATTTGGCAAAGCAACTAATAAAAAAAGTTGAATTTTAGTCAAATAAAGGTTAGGTTGGTAGCATCATCAATCATATTCATTTAACCTTGTTTCACTCTATATTTCTCCTTTGGTCAACCACGCCCCCCCTGCAGTAGCTCTGCGCCCCCTCAGGTGGGCCCGCCCCCCACTTTGGGAACCACTAAATTAGTCGAACAACAAAAATATTGTTATTAAAAAATACTCTGTGTTTGTTTTTTTGTTTCCAATTATGCTCAAAACCAGGAAAATATATAGTCTTCATCAAAGTAATGATGCTTTTATTTTACATGTCAGTGACCAACATGACTAAACATAACATTAACAAAATGCATACATTGTCTCGTCTGCAAGCATTTCTGTTTGAAAATCCAAACTCCACTAAAAAGGTTTACACTCTAATCATCAATGTGAGGTTTGGTAGACAAGACAAGCCCCAGGCTGAAGTCAGAACACAACACATATCAAATGACTAAAATACTTCTCTGTTGTCTTTATTAAAGCATCTCTCCAAAACACAGTCATCGTTCTCATTCTTAAACTCCCAACCTTCACAGTAAAATTAAAGTAATAACACATTAATTTTCCCAAACTATGCAAAAAGTGTGATATTTCTTTTACTTTAACACAGTGGCTTAATCCACTTTGCAATATATCACAACATCCTGCCTTTTAATTATAATTACATAAAAATTTAGTACATAGACATAAATCTGTTTTTCAATGTCTCAAAATGTAGAAGTTATAGATCAATAGATCTTAGGACATCTTTTCACATTATTTTGGACCCATAAAAATGAAAATTAAACAGTACATTCAAGCAAGCAAACAAATGAAACTAGATTAAATGTGGTTTTTATAAAACTGCAGTTTTTCAGTCTGTTGCACTAAATGTAAGTCTGCTTTTAGTGAGTCTTCACAAATCAAACAATACTTTTGCATATTTTAGGCCATTTATTACACATGAAATATAATTATAATATAATTATATAATGCTTTAAATTATATAATGCTTTTTTAAGCACTGACTTATAAATATAATTAAGTCAGTGCCCATTACCCACGGGGTAAAGTCAAATGTAATGGCTATCTAAATGTTTTATGAGCATTTAATTTCAGTGAATTAATGGACTCAATACCTAAATACCTGCTTCAAAACTTGCTTGACATTAAGATGGTAATTGGGTCATTAAACTTTTTTCTTAATCTAAAGCAAGATTATATTTGTTATTACTTTTCTGTAAATCTCATATGCCAAGGTTTAACACTAGCCAAGAATGTGCCACAATAGCAAACCTTTAAATAAATTTAAGATTTTAACTGCCAGACCATAATGCCACTGGGTAAAAACAGGGACCAAAACAAAGAAAATTTCTACAATTTGCAAGTCAATTTGTAAACTACCCCCATCCTATCCCTTTGAATTTGAAGCAAATGTAGATGTCAAGGAAAGCATTTGGAAGTGTGTGAAAAGTCCAAAATGAGCAATGACAAGGAGAATCTTTTAATCTTTTCTTTGAATAATCCGTCGATTTCGAACATGGGTGTTAAAAATTAATTTAGGGAAGTGCATGCATACAGACATGAGAACAGAAATACACCCATTAAAAGTTGTACATTTTAAACAAAATATAAACTAGATAACATGTACCTGCAGTCCCCATGGCTTGCCTTGCAAATTGTCCAACAAGTTTCTTTCTCACACACATGCAAACAAACTTTGACCAACTGACAAAGTGCAGTAAGGAGAGTAAGTACTAACTAACCATATTCCTGTACATCTAAATTAAATGTTATGCAACATGCGGTCACTTGCAAACACACAGTGACTGTTAGCAGCTACAAACTGGACCCTTCCGCCTACAGCAGTTATTCCTGTTCTCCTCCAGTGTTTCACATTGTCTCATTACAAAGTGTCTCAAAAAAATTCTGTTTATGTTCCATAGGCAAGTCTGTCTGCAAATAGATCTACTGTCTGAACTCCAAACCATCACGCAGTGTAGTTTCACCCCTGGACACTAGGTCTTGGTATTAACAAACACATAAACACTGTCTGATTTGACAAACCCCCAAAAGCTACAGAATACATGGATTGACATTTCAATGCAATGCAAGAGAAAAAAATCTCAAGAAAAATCTGCAATAAGGTTTGCAAGTTACAAATTCCCTGCATTAGCAAATCATACTTGCAGGTTTTGCCTTGGTAACCAATCACATTTTTAATGTACTCAAAAAGTTCCCCTTAGACAACTGCAATCTAGATCACATACAATCGTCCCTTTAACAATCCAGGGCTAGTTATTGCAGGAAAGGTCTACAGTTTGAAACCATACTTTGAGGGGTCCCAGCAAAGCTTAGTGGGCCTCCATGCTGGATTTTATTTGGTTAGAAACAACTCATAGGCACGGATTCAATCCTCTGTTAAAAGCAGAGCAATAGTAAGTCCTTCTGGCAAATATAAGCCATATCTATGTGTTTACAAGATAATGAGTCTGCACAACTTGCACTGTGCTGCAGTTTTTAGCTGCAGCACAGCAGGAATCATGAGATGACAGTCAGGAGTTCCTCTTGTGGCAGGCGGCAGCCTACAACACAAAATGAACCACATTATTCTCTGCACTGAAAGGATATCCAATACATAGTGTATTCATTGTTAAGGATTTTGCCTGTTGTTAAAAGAATAAGCCTAGAGCCGTTCTGTAATACTGCTCATGCACTGTTTTTTTTCCCAAATCACATTTAAAGCTAGGCGTTTTAATCTTTAATGTAAACTTTTTTTTAAGGGTCTTATTTTTCTAAAAACACAGGCCACTTTGGTTTATAGCAAATATTACTTAACCAGAGGAAGTACTGCATTTGTTTGTGTGTACGGAAGAGGATTTGTACCTTTACATTACTTATGTATGGACTTTTGGAGTATAAAAACAAGTTTAACAGTATGTGCATGCAAGGAAAGCATACATAAATAATTGTCTTAAACCCAAAACCACAAATCTATCAATTATTCCCTTTAACCACAGAAAAACTGACTAGGATTTTAAGGAACAGCAGTAGTTCTAACAGCAGTCTGTAGTTATTTCAGGGTGTTGACATGTTTTAGGACTAGACTGGGACTAGGACTATTTGATTGTATAAAAAATAGCCAGCGTAACAGGTGTTTTTTCTCTGGATATAACAAACAAACATGTTAATAAAATTGAGCAATTGTGTTGGAGTTTTGTTTCTGGCTAAGTGTTAAACAAGTTTAAGTTACATCTGAACTGCTTAGGTCTTTGTGTCTTGTATTAAGCTACATTTTGTTGCTAATGCAAAAGTATGGTATACTAAACTAAAATCTGCTACATCTCTATTCAACTTTATAATTTACTAAGATTCAGGAGGTCAAATTCCCAAAAATTAATTAATTAAAACGACTGGTACCTCGGCAGTCACATAGCTTTTCTGTGTTTTATGATATTTTGAGAAGGGCTGGGATTGAATAAGAATTTTATTTCATTATAAAATATTTTAAAAACTAGAAACTAATTTTAGTTTCACAGAAATTTTTCATCACCAACATAACATGGCAAGATTTTTTTTCCATTCACACTGTCTCTGTTTTATTAAAATTACACATGCTTTCAGCATTTTCTCTTTTTTTTTTTTTGCAATGATTAGCAAAATGTTTATCACAGCATCAAATACTGACTTTACCTTTTTCAAGTGAGCCTGTATGCAGGAGGATGTGGTCCTCCAATGTGCAATGACTCAACATAGGCCAAGGCACTCTGCATAGATGTCAGACAGTAACCCTCCTCTCCTATTAAATATCTGTAAGAGAATTTCTGTCAGCCATTATCAAGAAATCTGTAAGTAAAATACAGTAAACATGTTTGTGAGCTCTTCCATTTAAGTTTGAGCTCAAAAAAATAAAAGTCAAATAAGGATACAAACAGAAACTACTTTGTTCTGACATAAATTAACATAATGAGATAAATACCCACACAAATCCCAACCATTCAAGCACAGAAAGGAGCTGTAATTTATTTATTTTGCTGATACAACCACATCAGCTTTTTACTATAATGACCTTTGCCCAAATTTCCCTGCTCGACCTTGACCACATACTTTAGTTGAAAAAGATCTGCCTCTTTCTCCACTTTAAGAGCTGTTATACAGATATTTAAAGGTGATTTAATGGATGAGGTTTGGTTAGTATGTGAGAAACGCAGCTGAGAAGAGATGAGGTTTGTTCAGCACAAAAGAAAGAAAATGGAGCTTGAAGGGGGCAAATGTATCCAGGAAGCTGCACTGCAAAGACAGAAACAAAAGCACCTGGTATTGCACACAAGTTGACAGCTTACGTACAGGTTTGAATGCACCCGATGCGTCCTCATTACGTCTTGAGATTGCTTGCTCAGAACGCATCAGAAGGTGGTCTTAGACACATATGGCAACTTTTTTAGCAGTGCCAATGAGTTTTTGTTAAGGGAGGAGAAACTTAATACATTTTACAAAGGCTACTGCAAAGCATGAATCATCCATGCCGTCTTACAAATTTAGCATAAAAGCAATTCATCAAATTTAAGAAATGACAGTAACCAATTCAGGCTACGTCTCTGTCATCCTCAGGTTCTCAGAAAAATTTTATGTCTTTTTTCTTTAGGAGAAATTTTGCAAACTTTGTTAGATGTTGTCTAGGAAAAAATCTTGATTATCTGAGTTTGCCTGTAAATTAGGCAAAAATTACATATTGAAACAAAAAAACAAGAATATTTGGTGGTCAAGAATATATGGGGTCAGTATTTTAGGTAACAGACAGATAGGTATCTCCTGAATGATCACCCTGCCCAGCAGCAGAGAGCACCTGTAACTGTATTAATGTGAGCAGGACATTTTCAAAGTGTTTGTGAATGGCAATATGCGGCAGGCGAGGAGAACAAAAACAAAATATGATCATGGTTCACTTTGAAGTTGGTGACAGCTGAGGGCTCAATTACTTTAGAGATTCAAAAGGTTTTGGCTAAAATTTGTTTGTTTGTAAAGATACTTTAATACTAAAACATTAGAGTTTATTTACTATAAACAGAATTATTTAAATTAATTTCAGTATTGGAATTTTTTTTGTCAACCAGGCATGGCTGGAAGGGCTTTAAGAAGGGTAGAAAGCAAATGGTGCTTTTATTTGAAGAACTTTAAATTGACAGATTACTCAAAGGATAAAAATCAAAACGAACAAAGCAAAATTAAATTTTATACCTCATTAAGTCTCACAAGGCTTAGTTTTTTTTGCATCGTGTCAAGTACAGCAACATTTTGTCCTCTCTCATCCTCTAAACGTAAGCCTAATTTTAGAGGTCTTTTACATTAGCTGTAATCATGACATAAACATGAACATTAAAGTCTTAATACATTAACTGACAGCTGACTCACCCATTTTAAAGATCTGACTTTCTCAGGCAACACCTTAGGATAACAAGAGCATATCCTGACAGGCCTTGCTGTGTGTTTTGGCTCCCTCTCTCACTTCACTTAAGCCCCTCCAACCCACTGAGCTACATAAACATCAATTTGGGCTTTATTTGAATTTTTATAGAGAAGAAAAAACAAATCCAAAATACACTGGCATTCACTGGCCACACACAATTTAACCAGCTGGCTTTTACAACAAACTGTTTTTATGGCCATGTGCAGATCTATTGAGTGTGGTCTCAGCTCACACACAATGACACTTGATGATATGGTATCTCAACTCAAGATCACTAGGTCCCAGCTGTTCTAGGTGACTGCTCTTTTTGGTATTAGCATAAAGGATTATTCTTTTAAGCTAATTCAATCATCAGCTGTTTTAATGTGAATTCCAGACACCGTCCGCAGAATCAGCTCCAAACATTTTCTGGAGTCGCCCTTTTAAGATGTAGCAAATGACAAGGGATTATTTGTACCAAGTGCATTTTTAAGTATTCAATACTCCGTTCAGTTGTTTGTTTTAAGCCCATCAAAGGTGACAGCTTAGGGATTCCAACTTATTGGTGATTGAGACAGCTTTAGCACCTATATTAATAGTATTTAGGGTGTTTAGACATATCCTCAATAACTATAGAAGGGTAAAAAGAAATATCTCGTCTGGCAGAAAAGAATATAAAAAGCAGCTACATCCATTGTAATGCATGGGTACGCACAGTGTGGGCCACTGATCAGACACTTATTTTGGAAACAAAGGAAATGGTCATTCAACAGCTTTTTCCATTATTATGTCCCACCTTTCATGAATGAACTCTTCCAAAGCAGAACATTCAGACACCAGCTGAGGACACTGGCATCGCAGAGCCACAAAGGCCAGAATGGGCAACAAGTCATCTGCACCACTGTCAGATGAAAGAAGAAAGAAGGCGTTGAGATCAAGTAAAAAAGGAAAACAGAAGTAAATACAAAGAGCTGGAAGGGGAAAAAATAGATTGACATTACAGAGTATGATGGCATGTACTCCCTTGAGGACTGAAAGGAAACTAAATCTAATGTAGCTCTTAATGGGATGCGTGATGGGATGGGAATGATAAGGCTTTTTTCTCTCTCCCTGAGATCTGTTGAGAGGACAAATTGCAGCCTGGGGGATGATGACAGCCTGATAGCATTCTCCCTGTGTGCAGACAGTGACCATTTGTTTATCAGGACTTACACGCAGGGCTAACTGAACGCTTGCTAGCTTGCGTGAGAAGTAAGGTTGTTGGCCCTCAACTGACCCAGCCACATGCAACTGGATATTCTCCTCCTGCAGGTTCTGGAAGGTGTGGACAGGTTCATGTAACCACTGGGAGCTGGACCTCCCACACACAATTGCAACCCTGAATTGTGATCTTCTGAGTTCACTACTGTAAACACACACATTGATTGGCTCACATGAAAACTGGTGTCTCTGCATTCCGGGGATAAAATGCACTCCTACAACATACAGAAATACTGATTTCAGTGAGAACATTAATGCTCCATTATGGGTTTTCCAATTTACAAGAGAACAAAACAAGTCAGAAAACAGCAGAAATGAGCAGAGACAGGATACAGGGGAAGAGTGGCGACCAATTTAGTCGCATAATAGAAGAGAAAAGAGAAAGGGACAAAAGCACACAAGAGAACAAATGAGCTCCTGGCTGGTCAAAGACAAAGAACAGAAAAAAACGGAATGCTGGTCATGAATGACGGAGGGTAGTGAGTACAATAAAGTGTATTTGTGTGTGAGAAATTAAAAACTGAAGTGTGAGGGGGTAACCACAAATAGGCAGAAACAATGAGAAGAGCTAAATATGCAATGTCGATACACAAAGGATTCATTCCTGCTTATATCTGATGAGCTTTTATGTCACCAGAACAATACAATTAGTTATGAATCCACTTCCACTTCCATTCACCATTTGAAGCCTTGATATAAAACTCTGGGTCAAAGTGATTTGCCAAAAGGCAACTTGTATTTTATTGACTAAAAAGAGCAGCCACATATGGGCTGTACTGAGCTGCAATCAGGACAGAAAAAAATTTGAAAAATTTGGCAGACTGGAGGCAGGAAAATACATGGTCCGTATTTAGCCTCCCCAAGTGGCTTGGAGTTTAATTTAGAGTCAGAGTTTTTATCTCACTTTTGACTGAAAGTTTTATTGTAGAAGAGCTGCCTGTGGCCTCTTGCAAATTATTTAACTTGCAAGAATAAAATGGTTCTTTCATTAGCTTGTAGTGCCAGAATATGCCTTCAGAAGACAGCTGGTCTTTACAATGCTTTTTTGATTTTAATATACACTAACTAACAATGATTTACATCAAAGATAATTATCCTAGGATGTCAAATATGAGTGAATTCTTGGTCTCTCAAATTTAAACTAGAAAAAAAAAATCTTGATCTGATCTTGTGTTTGGCCATGTTTGCTTCATGTTTCTAGGCAACAAATCTCGCACAGCATGATCCAATGTTCATGTCTTGGAACTATGCACTGTTGTAGATTCTTGCATACATAGAGTAAACACAAAATAGTACATTACACAGGTTTTTGGGGGTAAAATGTTTTGAGAAGTTCTGTGTCTGGTCAACTCTTCTACTTTGCCATATGTGATCATGTCACACACATGCAAACACAGCAGGACATATATGGAGCAGGAGACACGGCTCAGCCAGTCTTAAAAAAACATTAGTGGATCCAACAAAAGAGACAGAAATAAGGGCAAGAGTGCATAAAAAAGAAAAGATATCAGGTAACTCTGTCAGAGAAAAAAAATGTACAAAAAGTCATGTTTCTTTTTCTCTGAAAGACTGTGTTTTTGTGGTTTGCATACACAAAACAGATGATTTTCACAAACATTTAAGATGTGACAGTATACAAACATACAACCCCTTAAATGTTGATGATATGTCAACTGTTTAAAGCCCCACTAAAAGGTGCCGAACCGTAATCTAAGACTGGCTCTCTAAACAACCCAATAAATGCGCCTATTCTAGGACTACGGTCCCCACCCGTCTTGGGTAAAAAAAAAAATGTTGGCTCTTAGTTTGTCACTTTTGTTCACTAGTTGTCTCAGCTGCTGCTTTTATAATATTACTTTTAAAATATTCTCAGTCCCCTTCCTTATGAATGAGAAAAAGCAAAGATGAGTTTGATTTAAGGTGCATTATTTCTTCATCTCCTAGAAAGGTTCAGTGAATCATGTGAAGTCACAACGGGAAGATGCACGTTATTAAGAGTTTCCTCTACATCTAATAATTCTTCAGTATTTCAGTCAAACTTTATCAACACCAAACCATTGACATACAGTCCACAGCTCACAAACCAATGATGGGTGCTTCCTCTTTACCACTTAACCTATATTTGTATTCATCTACATGAAAAGACCTGAAGAAAAACACACAAAATCCATTTGCTAAAAATACAGTAAAGCTCTGGTATGAAGTTCACAAATACACAGATGAAACAACAACCTTAACCCAATTCTCTCCAATCTGGGGCAATGGGTTTTTCACACCAGGAAAGAAAAATTTAAGATTTGGGCGGATAAAGGTTTATGTAAAATTGCTGATCTATTCAATAACAATACTCTGATGTCCTTTGGAGACCTGAAACAAAATTATAATACACTACAAAAACATTTCTTTAAATTTCGACAGATTAGAAGTTGTATCTCTAGAATGCACAGATCCCTTTGCCTACCTTCTCTTTCGTCTATGGAAGAAATAGTAGCAAAATGCAACTCCATGAACAGTCACAATTGCCAAATCCTGGAAATCTCCATCCAAACCTTCTCTACAGGTGTGGCTTGCTACTCTGTCTAACTCTCTTGCTCTTGAAAAGCTTACATTTGTGACAAAAGGAAAATACTCTATTTTTGATGAGAACTGGAAGAGTTTTTTATCTTTCCTTGAAAGTGTGAAAACCCCGTAAGCATCTAGCTCCTGAGTACTACTAATCGAGGTTTTGTCATTTTGTACAATGGTTTATTTATTTACTTTCTTCTTTGGTCCGTCTTTGATTTCAAGGTTATGTTTAGACTTTGAATCTTGTAATGACAAAAATTAAGAAGGGAGAAAAAAAAAGCCCTGTCTTGATGTTAGATGGGAGAATGCTGATCCTTTGTCTGCTGCTTTGTACCCCAATTGTTTAGGCTATTTTATTATTTTTATTCATTTTTTGTTCTGTTGTCCTTGTTGTATCTTCTGCATTAAATGTTCTGATGTTATTGTGCATGAATGTAACTAATAATATAAAACTCAAATATATTTGTTGAAAAAAAAATGATAGGTGCTACAATCCAATGAGTCTATGTCTGACTCAGTGCATCATCATGGACCCCTCAAACCTCCATCTCATTTCTGTTCTTCTTCAAAACTATAGTTGGACCCTGGGTCTGTTCCAAACTCAGACAGACGACCCACTTTTAGGCCTGGCCAGGAAGAGAAACTCTTTAGAGGGCAATAGACCTACGAGAGTCCCTGCTGTGCCAGGCTAAGCTGAGCACTGATGAGTCCTGACAGGGCAGCTACCAAGGCAATGAGCCCTTAAATGATGTTATGTACTTCCACTGGACTTTGGGAGAGTCTTTCCCACCCAATCATGAGCATGAAGCTAATGCAAGAAGGGCTTATTTTGAAGTTTAATGAGGAAACCTTTGGAAGAATGAGACTAAAAGATCAAGACAGCCCCTAATAGTCCTCCGAACAAAGTTTTAACCATTTAATCATCAAACTGTTTTATAAATGAGTTGTCATTTTTTCAGTGTTTGACATTTTCCTTTTTTTGTGAAAATCACAACATAAAGCTACTGACTTCAAATACTGAGGATAATTTACTCACATGGCAGCTGTTTTTGGTGTGGAGTCCACTTCATGAAGGCGCCTGTAATCTTCAGCATGGGCACAGATCAGCCGTAACGTCCTTACTGGGAAAACAAAAAAACACCAGTAGAAGCAAATGTAAACTTTGCTCTAAAACTATATAATTAAGCAAAAAGGCTTGCCATAATTAAGAACAAACAGTTAACTTGCGTCAGATAACATAAGAAAAATACATGGTTGTAAGAGGTCTTCTGTTTAAATATCAAATGTTGGCTAACCCCAACAATGAAAATAATTTGTACTCTGCATCATACAAACTAGTGCTCCATTTTTTAAAAAATAAAAACAGCAAATGGTTTATTAAGGTAGAGTTTACTTGAGTGGATGCAGAAAACATTCTTAAATGCTGTACATGAAGCAATTTCAGCCACCACTACAAATAAAAGAGCACCACCTACAGAAACTAACATCTTATCAGCAATCAGAACAGCTCATAATTGAAGATAATGATTGCATTTCAATTTCAAGAACACATTTCTCAGATACAGACTTCTAAAGAGATGTAGCAATTAAAGGACTGTGTTAGAAGAACACGCTTCTGTTTAGTCCCATCTCACAGACAACAAACGTCATGAGTTTAAGACGCCTTGTTCGTTTTCTTATGTCCCACATTTCAGAGATTCCATAACAAGATTTTACAGCAATGATCATCAACTGGCTGAATCCGGCCCGCCGAACTATCCGATCTGGCCCGTGACTGGATTCCAAAATTGTGAGGATCAAAGACAAAATATCATGTGGTCCATACTATTACAGCAACTGAAAACAGCAACAACTGAGACTCTTAAATATCAGCAATCCCCACCGTTTATGACTCTATTTTAGCTACATTCCGAAATGAGGACAGACTCGCTACACTGTTTTAACATTAACAGGCAGGCAGCCTGCAGAGATGCACACGTTACTCTCTCTTGATCAGTTAAAGTTCGAGTAATAATGCCACTTGCACGGGAGTAGGCAGATTTCAATGTGGCGATTTTTCTCTGACGGGCCTCTGACTGCTCAGGATATGAATCCTTGAAATTTTTATGGTTAGTGTTATGGTGAGGTGCAGACTATATTCTTTTGCAACAACAACAGTTTCGTTGCAAATGAGGCATACAGCTGACGCATTTCGGAAGGTTGGCACGATAAATGCGTACTTTTCAGTCCAGTCATCATTAAAGGATCTGTTTCCCACATCAACTTTTGGTTTCACGGCCATTCTACCTGTGAGAGTGCCATTTTACCTGTGTTAAGAGGCCTTTTTCCTTTTACTTCCGCGGTGTTTGTTTCTCAAGTGCTCTATAAATAAAGTTGACTTGAATTGAGTTTCCTGGGTCTGCCTGGGACCTCCTACCGGTGGGACGTGCCCTGAACACCTTACCAGGGAGGCATCCGGGAGGCATCCTAATTAGATGCCCGAGCCACCTCATCTGGCTCCTCTCAACGCGGAGGAGCA
>JAPZDZ010000023.1:6018450-6044414 GCA_029783805.1 Acanthurus tennentii | reverse complement strand
CTTAATGCTTAAATGTAGTCAAGACAAACTCATTTAATGTCACTGCAAATATTAGATTACACTTTAAACCCATATGTGTTTTTGTAAGATAAACAGCGTACCATTCGATTTGAAGATGAGCAGCCAGTCAGCAGAGTCCAGCAAAACAGGCAGCAGGTCTGTGCATAAGGTTCTGGTTTCCTGATGGCCCATCTTCAGAAATAATCAGTAATAATAATAATTTACTTCCAAAAGGAAAAATGTTTAGGCAAATAAAAAGGAAAACAATTAATTTGTTTTATTATGGTCTTTATTTTTGCACTCTAGTCTTATCCAAACTTCAGTGGTTTGTGGTGAAGCTTTATGAAGCTTTGAGGCTTTCTGATTTGTGTTTGCATCAGGCTGTATATCTCTTTTGACACAGTGACATCTAGTGGCTTGTACAGTGTGTAGCAGCCATTACAGCCTGTTTCTGAAGCCCCACAACACCTCATTGATATTAATAGCATTAGTCTCATATGTGTGCAGTTATAATCCAGAAGTCTGCCTGCTGTTAAATCGTAAACCTTTGTTCAGAAGAGCTTCAATAAAAGATAATGTCATTGTGCAATGTGTTACACACTAAAATTATTGTGTATAATATATTGTGAAATAATGTTGATCATTTTTGATACTGAGTGACATTACACAAAGTAAAGTCCCTCCTTACCTCCTTTCCGCCTACCAAATCTGTACTCTCAGTTTTGCATTTGTGCATCCTGTTCTTAGATTCATAATCCATGCCTATAGATTTGTTAACAGTATGTATAAATTCACACATGGCTTAATGGTTTGATGTAAAAGTTTCTTGTTCAACTCTCAGAAAGAAAATGACAAGTGTATTTTCCTGTTTGTCAGACTATTCCTTTAATCAAGCAGCCATGTCTGACACTCCTATAAAAAGAAGAATAAAGCAGCAGGACAGTTTGATTCCTTAATCACCAAGCCATTACTTTCTTAATGAACTCTGAGCAACAGTGTTGTTCTCCACACTAATGTGTAATAAAGAGGTACTACTTTAACAAATGAATCAGATCTTTTATGTGTGTGTGTGTGACTGTTGCTCAACAGGGTTTATCAGCCTCAGTTTGAATGCAATGCAACCTGTTGATTTAAGACAGTCCATCACTCTCAACTTTTCAACTGATTCGAGTGCAACATCTGGGCACTTGTATTTTTTTACTCTGTATTTTGCCACACTTCACAGTGTGAATGCACTTATGTACTCAAAATATTAAGTTTAAGTACAGAAGTAGGTGATTTGGAACACACTGTATGGTTTATTACCTGAGAATACAGAAGTGCTGAAAGATAGTCTTTTACACACAGGAAAAGCAGAAAAACTAGGACCTGAGAGAAGAGAGGAGACAGCAGCAGGTTAATGCATGAAAGGTTGAAGACACACCAAAGGCAACATCTGTTTGTTTACAATGCACATGTATGTCAAAATTAAATCATCCATAGCTGATATGTGCATTTTTAGACAGCAGGAACACTGAAGAGCAACACACCAACTGTAACTTAGTGCATAAATATATTAAGTTTATAAATAGAGATAGAAATATACGAACCCAAGGGTTGGTTATTTCTTACATTGGGGGAAAAATTACATTAATATGAGGAAATTGTTTACTCTCACCTGTCTGTGCTGTGCACCCTTCTCTGGTCGCAGCACATTCAGGGCAGCTATGAAGCCCTGGTTGTTGCACCCGAGGCCTTGCCAGGCACGGTGCAGGCTGGCAGCCAGCTGCAGTGGTGCAGCTGCAGGCACTGGTGGTGGGCCGTTCTCTAAACTAAACATGGGACAGAATTAAAAAATCACCTTGTCATGAGCCAAGGGAAACAACTAATACAAAAAGTATAAACAAAAAGACAATGTTTACACTGGAATGAGAGCCAAGGGACGTGGATGCCAAAAGATAGGAATGCATTCTGCAACTTCCTTCCTTACACCAACTGTAAAACACGGTGTGAGGTGGATCAGAGATTCAAAGATCCTTCTCTATGACAATCGGGTTTTACCTGCGGGCCCAGTTCTGACAGTCAGTGAGGAGCTGCAGCTGCTTTGGTAGGGGCTCTCCATCACATAGACGGTGCCACACTGACAACAACACTGGACGTAGACGCTCCCACCAGTACTACACACACACACACACACACAAAATGATGATTAAAATCAAGTCCAAGCCCACAAAACGAAAACATTGATTAGGTTTGTGACAGTGCTAATTTCATGGTCATTTTCCCTATCCTACCAGCAAATAATATGATCATGATTATGATATTTTAAAAATAATGCAGTAAGGATGTATTGATGATAACTAAATTCAATACCATTTTTAATGACACAGAAAAAGGCAAACCACTAAATGAGACTCTAGAAAAAGAAACTTAAAAAGTTAATTAAGTTCACTGGCTGTAAGTAAACACACAGTACCACTGTAGAGACCAGCAGCAGAGGACAGCGTAGACTGATCTGAGACCAGGCTTTGTTTACTTCCTCTGCTGAGCGTTCACAGCGTACACTGGCACATAACAGGCCCTGGAGAGGAAACACAAACAGCAGACTTACTGCTGTGCTTGTGGACACAAAGTAAAAAAGAATCTTTGTTTTGATTTCTCTTCGGATTTTAGAAAAGGGATTCTCACTCTCAGGAGGTGTGCTGTTAGATGGTAGGACAGCAAGCCGGCTGGAGAACAAACGTTCCTCTGTTGCATGAACAGAGGGAGAGGAATGCAGACAAAGAAGAATGTGAGCACACAAAGTCAGTTTTACTCAAAGGGACATGTCTCACACAGTTTTCCAAACCCCTCTACAAATTTGGGAGGGAAATGTCTTAAAAACTGACTAGTAAAAGAATTCAGCACCTCACCTGATGCTGGTTGACATGTTCTATCATCGTGTTGCACTCTAGAGTCGTCCTCCCTCCTTCTGTCTTTACTTTAATGAATAACACTGCTGGGAGAACCAGCAATACTCTGCGACACACAAACACACAGAACGTTTTCAGTTCCTGTTTATTAAATGATGGAAATGATCCTCTTTAAATATTTGTGTGTGTACCTGTTCCATTTGTTCAGAGTGTGTTGCAGGCTGAGCTCCTGGCTGACGCTTGACGTGGTTGCTTTGGAGGAGCATCTCTCAGACACCAACTCAAACAGAAAGTCATGCACATCAGCTCTGTTTCTATGGCTGCCAGACAGGTCAGCTACTTCCATCTCAAATAAAAGTTCCTACTCACACACACACACACACACACACACAGATGTCATTTCACTTTGAATGCTAAAACCCAAACATATCACTACTACAGTGTTCCCAAGTGTCAGCCGAGCTAGAGTCACAAACATACAGTGTACACACCTGAACTCTGGACAGGATGTCTGGCAGACAGGTCCCTGTTTCTGACGCACTGTGATCTGGCCTTTCCAGGCTCCGATCGCTATTTACGGAAAACACAAAGAGGAGTTTGACTTGAACCAGCATAGAAATAACAATGTTAATTTACTAGGGCAAAGTATCAGCAAATAGCACCAAGACTTCAGTAATTAACTTTAATCTGATGAGTAAAAATCACTGAAGTTCACCAAGAACACAGAACAATGACCTCTATAGGCATTAGTCATGCTTGACATCTATCGAAAGCCCTTTTTAGACAGTTTCTATAAATCTGAATGAAACAAGCCAGTTATGGTGCAGGACACAACTAAAAAAATCTATACAATAACATATTTTTGCAAGTTTATTTATATACATTAGCAGCACAAGTTACTCTCAACATATAGGATGTTTTTGTGAGTATGTGCACCTACCCTGAGTGCTGGTCCATGATGCCATTGAGCAAGTGAGAACAGAGGTTTTTCATGTCTCCTCCGCAGCCTCCCTGCTCCTCCGGCCGAGACAGGTAGAGCTCTGAGCAAGCCCACTGCTGGTACTCCTGGCTACACACAAACAGAAACACACACACACACACACAGGAGTTACATTAGAGTATTAACTTTATTTCTGTAAATTCTCTACTGGCCCCTGCATGTGTGTCTGTGTTGGTTTTCTTGCCTTACCGTTCTGGGTCTGACAGGGCATCTTCACTTCTTTGCACTCTGAGCTCATTTGCCAGCCACTCTGAAAAAGAAAGCTTAACAAACAAAACAAAGATCAAGGATTTTGTGTGTGTGTATGTCAATAGGATATATGTATTATTCAATAATTCAATGATTCAATGATGTAGTCATTATTCAATCATTACAAAACAAAGTACAAAGACACTGTTAGCTCTCTAAAGCTCATTGAACATGGAATTATACTCTTTCACCATTTAACACTCATCAGGCCAAGGCTTCATTCAAACCAGGGAGCAAATGACCTAGTTGACCAATGTTACCTGATATTGTGGTAAGTGTCCGAGCTGATGGAGAGCAGGGTGCCTCCACAAACACCAGGCAGTCTTCCTCCAGGTGATGTTGGGGTCTGTGGCACTGCCCCACAGGCCTGACAGACTCTCCTCCTGGTTTTCACTTGCTGGACCACCATCAGTAATAGAAGCTCTTCTAACTTCAGGCAACAGTCTTGGGATGAGGTACAGAAGCTGAACATACACACAATTACATGGGGAGATTAATTTGTACATTAATATGGTAATGAAATAAAATAAAACAGTGCAAACAAGTGTGCAAATGTTATGAAAGCAGGAGATGCTTTGACTAACTTTATTTGGAAGGGATGAATACATCCCTTTTTCTTCTCCACCTGTACAATACATCAACCATTTGATTGATATCAGACATTTCTGCATTACAGAAAATTTTGGGTGATCCCAAACTATCTGGCTTCATCTATCAAAATAGCTGATGAGTGCAGACTGGAATTCACAAATAAGATCAGAGTTGTCATCATCCATTTTGGAGAAGATTTAAGACAATATGACAAAAGGGCCAGCATGGTTTGATATACTCATTCAATCTCTTTAAAAATAATACATATACGTTTCTACTGCTGCTTTTACAAGAAATTCATTGTTTTACAAGAAAATGGTGTGTGAATATTTCCCTGTAGCCTTCTATGACCTATCCGATGTGTCACAAGTCATGCAGAGAAATACCTTCTTATAGAAGCTGCTAAGGATGTAGTCCTGCTGCTCTTCCTGAGGCAGTGAGTCCCCTCTGCACATCCCATAACACACAGCTGCCACACAAAACCTGGACAGCAACGAGAACAGCAGTGGTGGAATGTAAGTAAGTACAAGACCTATATTACTATACATTTTTCGTGTATTTGTACAGTACTCAACTAGATTTAGTTGTGGATACTTTGACTTTTACTCCAAAATGCGTTACAGCAAGAGTCTTTACTCTATACTACGCAATATTTCTACACTGTGTTGCATTAAATGCTACAGTCACATCACTGTTTTTTTTCCTTTCTTATTTTAACCATATTTTTAAAAGTAATTAAAGGAGAGGGGAATGGTCCATTGAACCAACCAGAGTGGTTATGATGATATTTGACCCTCACCCAATGACAGCAAATGACTACAGCAGAAGCTGAAGATTTATCCCCCAGAATGGGTACAGAAGAAGCCACAACTGAGACTTTAGTTGAGTAAAAGTTGGTCATTCTGTGAGGTACAAATATCTGTTTGAATTACAACCAATGGGATAGCTCATTCTGTCAGGCAAAAATCAAAGCAGGTCAACCTGTCAGGTACAAATATCTGACGGTATGTATTACTACCTGCACTACCTTTAAGTACTTACTATTACTTAACTAGTAAAGTTAATTTTTGTCTGTTTATTGGTGCTTTACTTAACTTAAGTATTTGAACACTTCCTCCACCACTGAGGAACAGCATGACCGCACATGACTTATCATACAAATTATCTACAACCGGTTTATTTTGACCCGGCTAAAGTTTGTAACCTCACCTAACACAGAAGAGCATGTCAGTGTGTGTGCTGCAGACCAGCGCTGAGCTGAGAGCTTCTCCCACAGGTACCGGTTTAGGCAGAATGGGTGGGTTCAGTTGAACTAGAGGACCATGGGATATGGAGGCATGGAGGTGGACCACAAATGCTGCCAGACCAAGTAAGTGGGCAGCACTCAACGATGACGCCTTTTTGACAAAAGAGTTTTGTAAAACTGGGCAGTGAATGAACTGTTATGAGCGGCGTGGGAAATATCAATCGACCAATCGTTGCCTTTTCAGATGAAAAATAAAAGCATAAAAAAATGGCAAGAGGTATTTACGAACAGAAAGTGAAAGACAGACAAAGACAGGAGTGTATACGTATATGGATTTTATGTACCTGGTTGTGAAGTAGGTCCCAAAGTCTGTGTACTAAACTGGAGAGGAGCTGTGTGTTACCAAGCAGCATACTGACAAACCTGGAGGCCCAAAGATCTTGTCTGGAGAGACAAAAAAATCCAGTAAATCGGACGAAACAACAACAACAACAAACCCTAATAACACACTGAATATTTGGTATTTTTCTGAAAGTTGGATTAAAAAACTTCATGGTTCTTTCGGATCATGTACTGTATGTAGATAAATAGATGTGTATGGCCATTAAATATCCTTCCAAAAAATTGTTAACAGTCAAATTCCCTGTTAGACTTTCGAATAAGTTGTACTACTCACTTGTTGGGAGGGTTTGCTCGGGATGCGCCTATCAGGCACTGGCAGAAGCTCCTCAGGATCATGTTGATGACCTGAAGACATGAGGGAGCGATTCATTGAATAACACATATAATATCTGACATTTGTACAGCCGACAACCAACAGATACAGCAGATCAGCCATAAATCACATACACACAAAGAAAAAAATTTATTCAATCCGTGCATACTTTGACATGGAGCTCAGAAGACGGAGGGGGGTTCAGGTGAAGATTGATGACTTTCTGTTCAGTCAGCTTATCAGGATGGCAAGGGAAAATAACACTCAGAGTGTGTGAGACCCTGGACAGCTGAGCCGACATCTCTGAGGACACATATAGAGAAGTAGAGAATTGAACTGCGGTTGGGGGTTTTCTACATGACTGAACAGACAGTGGAAGAAACTCAAGATCAAACATATTCAAGAATTCACTGCACTTTGCATCTAATTGGGTTTAGAAATACACATGAAATATCTGCGATATCTGCATACCACCGTCATTTCCCTCCACAAGCAGCTCTGTGAACTCCTGCAGCTGAATCTTCAGAACCTCAAGAGGATCATCATTAGTGTCCAAACACACTGTGCTCCCTGAAAACACAACACAGCATAGATGCAGGCATCCCTCGTACTTATATGACTGTCATACAACGTTACATGTATCTTTGTCACGCATGTTGCACGTTTACTGCTTCACTCTAGAGTGTTTCACAAAATACATTTACTCATTTTCAGTTATTGTCATCTCGGTATTGCTCAGCCCTCCACTCTACATCAGGCAACATAAAGCTGATCTTCTCAGGTTCAAAAATGCAACATTTTGTACACAATTGTTTTTAATAGTTACATCTTAAGATATTAGATGAATGTATTTGAAAAACAAAGCACACTTGAAAAAAAGGAAAGAAAGAAATAATTGATGGTTATCTTTGTCAGGATACAACGAATGAGTGTTATACAGAATACCCACCATCCTGCTGCCTCTGTTTCCGACAGGAC
Organism: Acanthurus tennentii; assembly: GCA_029783805.1. Lineage (NCBI taxonomy): Eukaryota > Metazoa > Chordata > Actinopteri > Acanthuriformes > Acanthuridae > Acanthurus > Acanthurus tennentii. Next base: position 6,036,744 of record JAPZDZ010000023.1, on the reverse strand, counting down.
TCTACATACGATGAATACTGTGCAGCAGGGATCTTATCTGCTCTGAATACAGACAAAAAGCTGTGATTACTTTGTGTATTGCCAATTTAAAAACACATTAACATTACTGGTTAAGTATAACATAAAAAGTCCAGTGGTTATACTTATCAGGCCCACAAAAACTAACTATATGAGGATAAGCAATTATGCTAAATTTAAAATTTGTTAAGAGAGAACATTTTGGGACACAATGAACTCCTTATAGGAAAAAAGATCTGTAAACTCAGGGTTGAGTAGTTGGTGTTGAGGGAAGTAATATCAGTTAACACTGAATCTTAAGAGCTACAATTAGTATTTCACAAGCATCTGGTAATTACTCACTTTTTTAACGCTTCAATGAAACTCATCCGAGCATCAGCTTTCACAGGCAGCTGCAATTGAAAGGACCTTTAATTCATGCACGTCATGTGAAGATTTTTAACAGAATAGCCAAAGAATTTTATATCAGTGAATGAATAAAGATTAAAAGCAAGGTGAAGGTGCTCACCACTCTCGGTGTCAGCAGAGCAGGGAGGAATTTTGTCAAGAAATACGGCCTCCGGAAAATACTGAGAGGAAAATGTATCAATGATCCGTTCATGTTTCACTCCAAAACAATTTTTATAGCTACATAACTCTCAGATCCGTATATAACCCTCATGTGCTGTGATGCAGCTGATAACTTACCTGGCCTCCATGACTGTAGCAGATATTCTTCCTGTGCTTTCAAACAGAGACACTGCCTTCTCCACATCCTGGACAGCCTGGCACTGGAGAGGCAAACACATGCACATTATACTGTTATATTGTAAAGATAAAAATAGCTCAAAAGACAATTTTATGAAAATGGAAACTTTGTTTTCTGTGAATATGTTACATTTTGCTCAACAGAAAGACAAAGTGACATAACTAGGGCTTGGTAAGAAACAGCAAATATTTTTATTGGCTTCGAACAAAACATGTCTGTAGCATCTAATGTAAGAAATGTAACACTTAAAGTTGGCTTTGATTGTCTGTTAGTTTATTACAATAATTTAGTGCGCTGATAATCTCTAAAGCAGGCACTGAGGTGTCTGGAATCTCTCTGAATCTTTAAGTAAATTAAAGAGCTTCATCAAAATATGTCTGCTCTTTCCTGACATTACTCCTTGGTCGAAGCGCTGAGGCACTGATGAGTCATCAACAAGTGTCATTACACAAACAAACCACTGGGTGTCCCTGTTACCTGCACTGATGCTCCACTTCCACCAGCAATATCCTCATATAAGCCCATATCCTCGACTGATTCCTGCATGTAGACACACACACACACACAGAAAAACATGAGCAAAACATCACAAAACAAACTTGAGAGAAACCTCTAGTTCAGATTCTATTGGATTTTAAGAAAAGTACTCTTATGGACACAAACCATAGCCATGTGAGCATTATTTTTTGTTAGACTTCCTGTAAAATCATTTCATTATGAAAAATTCAAGATAGAGCAGCAATGATGCAGGGAAAGCTTTGATTTTTAACTGCAGCTCTTACTTTGAGGTCAGCCAGTCTGGTCTTGGCTAGAGAGACGTACTCCATCAGGAGGCTGCGGTGTTTCACAGGTACATATGGAGGGTGCAGGATGTGAATCTGCCAGGTGAGAATGACAGTGAGGTGTTAAAAGTCCCAGCTGTCTCATTTCGCTGTGTTGTCAGTGCTCTCTTACAGCTTATTCTCCAACTGTATCTTTCAGATACTGATTTGGTGCCAGTTTTGAGTCTAGTACAGACTGCAGATCAGAAATAGAAGAAGTACTCAGATCTTTAACTAAAAGAATAAATACCAACACAACAAGTCTTAACACACTACATTATAAGCCCTGCATTTTAAATACTACTTGAGTAAAAGTGCATGAGTATTTGCAGGTGCATTGCATTGTATCAAAGTAAAAATTAATTACACAGTAAAATGTCCAATGACTGACATTCAAAGCATTATTTCCATACTGTTTGGTTTATGACTCCTTAAAATCTGACGTTGTCTTACTGGGGCCTCTTGTCATCTTTACCAAGTCTACAGGGTGTTAATGATACCACTCTAAAAATCCAGATGGTTTCATGTAACTACTAAAAATAATAATTGCTTGAGGTTCACAGAGCTCAAATTACTCAGAATTTAACAAAAAGGCAAAAGAAAATTGTGTAGCAGAATATTTTTTCCTCCTTCCTGACAACATAAGTCATGACTCAAGTATAAAGCAGCATAAAACAGTTATATAAAATTAAATACTAGTTTTATACCTAAAAATGTAACACAAGCACAATACTTGAGTAAATTTACTTTGTTACTTTCCACAGACTGTATAATGGATATGAACTCATAATTTAATCTGCAGTAATGGTACTTATAGTAGTTCTGGTATGTTATACTGCGTACATCACACAATTTATGAACTTGCATAGTTTCCCATTCATCTCTATTTTGTCTTTTCCTAAATCCTGCTACTATTCACAGTTTAAGCATTCAGTTTGCCCGTTGCTCTTTAATGGCTCATCTAATGCAAAAAGCACTACAGCAAAAAGCACTTATATCTTACATTTTGTAAAATGAGGTTATCGGTAATGATTCAAGTCAGAGATGTATGCAGAATATCACCTTGAGGTACTGCGGGGGTTCAAATGGCACCAGGTCAGAAAGGAACTTCAGCAGAAACACCAGAGATTTCTTACTGTTTGCATGGTAGCCACTGCCTCCACCAAAAGACATCTGAAATGGCAGAAAATAAAAATGCAAGGAAAAAAATGAACTAAAACTGACACAATGCACTTTTTTTTAAAACAACCTTCAAGTGTAAAACACTTACTGAACATATAAGTTGATAATTAGTCAAGAAAAGTACATAAAATGCTGGATTAAATAAATGTACAAATTAAAATGAATCAAAATCCGGTTTATAAATGAATTACAACTGTTCAAAGCCAAAGCAAAATCCACCTCTGATACAGTTGGTAGATGCAGAATGTTTATTAAACAACTGCATCACTTTACATTACAATGGGTGTCCACAGATGGTACTTTTGTATTTTCATTAGTGTCATTAAAGGCTATTTGTGCCCTGTGGTCTAGAGCCTATTTCATCATGACAACAAGTAAGTTTGTCCACACAGGTTAAGTGGTTGACACACACAAAAAATAGCTGCTGTTCTAGGAAAAAATGCTAAGATGCTTAATATCAGTGTCATCAAAACACATCTATAGGCTATCAGCTGGTGTTTAAGCTGCTATGAAACCTTGAACCAGTCGCTGTAGGAAGGGAAAATGCCGGGTCCCTCCAGCGCACCCTGGCGAGCCAACAGGAAGGCAGTTATCATGTTCTCCAGGTCATAGCCTTCAAATGCAGAGTTCAGCAGTCTGGACAGAAGCTCTGACAGATGCCAAGAAATGCAACAGACATGACAAGCCTTTATCACTGCATTCAATATTGCTACAAGTCCACCTTTCAACTGTCTGGTGGAAAAATCTGATTTATGTTCAGTTGTGATTTTTCATTTCTGTATGTACTAGTTTGCTTCTGTTTATTAGTTTACTTGTGTAGGACAGTACGCTTTCATTTAAAATGCTAATTAGCCTATGTTCATTTTTATGTAATAATCTGAATAATTACAAGTGAGACAAGTATAATTATGCTGGTTTTTAAAAAATGCAAATGTTTTAATGCATTGGTCTAACAATGGATAATACATTTCAACATTTTTTCTTCCATCCAAATGATCAAATTTATTCTCAGCATGAAACAATAGCATTTGGCATTTTTATATGTTACAGGCATTGGAAAAAAATGGTTGCTTGTTTGATAGTTTACCTCTCAGGCTGGACTGGGCGCAGGGGTTGTAAACCAGCAGAGTGGAGAGGAAGCACAGGACATGCTTCCAGTTAACCTCATGGGTTTCCAAAACCTGCTGCAGGTGACAGAGCAGCTGCTCCACACTGAAGATCACAGCAAGCTTTTAGAAAAACACAGCATATCATAATAGATAAATGAATACTCTCAGCTCTGTGTTAGTCTGGTCTGAAGACTGTGCGTATAAAGCTTGAAGTATTTTGACTGCTGTCTGCAGTTTAAAACACAGAAATGCCAGTGACTGTGTGTGCAGCTGAGAAGGGAGGCTGGTTGCTACTGAAATGATGGCAGTTTTACTTAATTATAATATAACATAATAACATAACCCACACATGCAGAGTCAGTTAAGTCAGAATCGACAGATGGCTGTAAAATCCAAAGGCAAGAGTGACAGACTGAAAGCAGGGAATATTTCATGAGAGGGGAGAAGTTGTTTAACACACATTCACCCGATAGATACTTATTAATCCAGGTAAACTTCACTGCATGTCAAGGTTCACAAACTCAGTTCTGTGGGCTGTATGAAACATTTACCTTACAGAAAAGACCGGTCACCAGTCTGCTGGTTTTTGCAAAAGTCCACTCATTCTGCTGAGAGATGGCATCTGATACTGAGGACATATGATTAGTTTCTACATGTCAGCTTTTCAGAAACTATTTTTTTCATCATGATGAAAGGCAAATGTGCTGTATGATACTTATTTCAAAGTCTTTCCAAAGCAGATGAGTGTCTGTGTTGTGTTGAAAGCAAATTTTAAGTATAATCATTATCAAGCAGGAACTGCATCAAACAGCATCAAAAGGGTTGCTAACTTGTTCTTACCTGTTAATTGAGGCTTATAAGTGAGAGCCTGCGTGAGGGAGTGTGTGAAGAAACACCGAAGGGCATCTGCAGACACTGAAACTCCACACAATGAAGCGCTAAATATCTGAATCCTGCACAAAACACAGAGCAGAGGAGTAAGAAACACATACATGTACTATTATATGTGTTCTTAATGATGAGGAAGGTTACAAATGTTACACTGATATGTTCACCACAGATAAAATATGTGAACTGAGACTGAGTTTATACTTTGAGTGGCTGCTTTCTTAGACTACCAACATGTATAAATGAACAGCTTTGTGCTGCAGGCAGAGTCAACTGGCTGTGAGTCAGTGTGCGAGGCATGCACACCGAGCTGTGAGAGCCAGCCACACTGATTTGAGCAGCCTGATCGCAGGTGCCAGGTGCTCTGCTTCAGTAAATCAGGACCAGACAAGCACCAGGAATGTTCACACTCCAATGTCAAAGTTTACTGAGTACAAAGTGCATGACCCACTCTGACACCTGAACCACAGACGCCTCTTTCTAGTCAGATTTAGTTTTTTTCTTGAGTGCTTCAGTCTTCTCAACTGGAAAGATTTAATTTTTTAATGCGTTTTGATAAGTTATTTGAACGTCACCATAGGCTTTAAAAAGCTATGATTGAGAAAGATTGCTATATTTCCAACTTCAATATTTTCTGGACCAAATTAAATGAAAAAAAACAGCATATTATCCAATAATGAAAATAAAGTTCGTTGTTAGTTGTAGTCCTGAACTACAGTGGATTGGAAAAAGTCATTTTCCAAGTGTACCACACTATGTACACTAAATAATACAGCCTGCATAACTTACGGTCATTTTTATTTATCCCTTTTAGTGATTTTAAGGCACTCATACTGATTACTACATTTACTACAGTGTCTGCAATTGCTATTTCATGCAAATACATGAGCTCCCTGTATATTGCTACCTGTCTGTGTGTGTTCCCTGTCATGTCTGACATTAACATTTGCACTCAGGTCTCACTCTTTAAAGAGAGCTTAATGTCAAAAAGAAAATCTAATTCCATCAAGGTTAAAAAGATGAAAATAAAAAGCCACAGAACCACAGCTCCGCTCCTGCTTCAGTAGTCTGCTGTATCAGACTCTTTTCCACGGCATCCAGAAACCCTGAAAAGATACAGAAAGAAAAACAGCAAAACAGTAAAAAAGCAAGACAGAAAACCAAAACACTCAAATAAAGCCCAGACATCTTAGAGGTTAAAGATGTAGAAAATAGCTTCAGGGTCCAGAGGTGTGAATCAAAGTGCTCCACTGAATATTTCATCAACACAGGACAGGGTAAGTGGGACAGAGACATGTAGACTCACAGAAGAGCATGTCGTCTAGCACAGAGCAACAGAGCAGGGAGATCCTCCTGTCTGCAGCTGCTGGCTCATGGCTCCGCTCAAAGCCTGTTCCCACCAAGACTCCAACCACAGCTAAAACACAAAAGATATCTATTAGCATTACTTTAGCAGCTGTCATTTGGTGAAAATTTTATGATACCATTAGTGTATTTTTTCGTAGATTGGGTGGTTGCATTTAAGACACCAAACTCTGAAAAAGCCAGTGACGTGCTCTACCAACAGCTTTTTTTGTGTTGAAATTCCCTCACAGATTTAAGTGCGAAACAGCCTGAAGTATTGTAATAAGCCTTTTATTGATGAGTGATTGAGCCAACGACAACTAAACAAGTGAGAGAAACCTGTTTACTTACTTGACAGAACTTTCTGTTGAATTTGTTTGGTCTCATCTTCTCCATGTGAAGGTATCCAGCTGCACAATGACCTTAACTGAGACACCAACCACAGCCGCACTTCTCCGTCACTCAATGGACAAAAAGCAACAAATGGACAGAAATTAGTCACAAGTTAAAGATAATTTCCTGCAGAAAAATAAAATCAGCCGTTCCTTTAACTTTTACTGTGCTTACATTATGAGTGACTTAGATATTGCTCTGCATGGAGCTTATATTTAAGTCTTTTGGGAACTAAACTCAATGCCCAATTTAAAGATGGCTCATTCAACATCCACAGAGGGGCACTGTAACAACAAAACTCAGCTAAGAGTCTATCTTTTGTCAAGAGTTCAGCCATTTCAAGGGTTCATGGTTCATTTATTTGTCAAACTACAACACAAGGTTGCACAAGGTTGCACATGAAATGCAAGTTGTGGTCCTTTTCTGTTACATACAAAAATAAATTTTATGATAAAATTTGAAGAATAATAATGAATAACAATGTTATTATAATTATATGGGGGTGACTTTGGTAAGTCACCTGAAGGTATGTGGAAGGCAACATTTGGGTGCATTTTTTTTATCTTTGCCATACCTTGGCCACAACAACAAAGGCTTTTTATTTGCTTTTCATTTTAAGTGCCTCTGTGACACTCTTTTTTGGCTTTATACCTCATAAACCCCGTCACCAAAGAGCACCTATTATTTTTCGTATACATATTGTTCATGCACATTTCCAAGACAGACTCATATTAATTATATCAATATTTCAGTGTTATAAATTTGGTGGCATTTAAGTTTCACCAATAAGTGTTTAAACTTGGCTTATTTTTAAATGTATGTATCTAACCCTTGCTATAAGATTTAAATTCTCATTTGCAGAAGCAGAAACACTAGTTTTATGTTGTGATCTTTTTCTGAACTACTTCTCTGCCTTTTTTCTTCTCTAGTCAACAGCCACATGATCTTAATTACTCTATGTTCTAGACAAGCTCCCAGCTGCCAACAAACCCTGACGGCAAACACGAGTGAACACACAAAATTAGACTGAGACTGAAAAAAAAGGAGGAAAAACAAATAATATTTCTTACCTTTCTAAAATGTACTTCAGAGTGAGGACTTTGTAAAAATGAAGATGGTACACCACCTCCAGCTTGGGTATCCTCTGTTAAAACATCACAATAAATATTGCATATTCTAAATTCATCCCATCATGTGCGAAAGTCAAGCTGAGTTTTCTTTATTGTGGCATTACATAAAATAGAATCAGGGTAAAAAATTTAGTTCATTTTAATTAATTCACTGGACCGCATATAATGCAATTACAATTTGTACAAAACCTCATGAGAAAAAGCCCCTTCAGGCAAAGTGGAATTTGTGAAACTGGCTATATGAATAAAACTGACTTGACTTGTGAAGCAAAAACCTTGTTAGGCCTCAAATACAGAGCATGAACTCTAACATGCACGCCTGCACACACAAACCTGATCTCTTCTGTACTCCTGCCAGAGCAGTTTAGGGCAGAGGGCTCCCTGTGACAGTAGTTCTTTGGTGGACTCTAGCAGGGCACACAGCTGGACCTAGAGAGGATAGCAGTAGGATGTAGGGATTTCATATTTGTCATGCTCTTTGTATTCTGAATCCTGCAGCAATGAAAGACAAACTCAGGGCGGAGACCTCTGTGCCACTGTAGCTGAACAATTTAAAACCACTGATATAATGAAGCAACCATTTTCAACATGCAGATCTGGTGAAACACTAAAGTTGTGACTCTGGGGATGATAACTAGAAAACACTAAGTCACTGTACGTGCAACACGTCACAGTGCACTGAGTCTATAAACTAAAACACATCCATCGCACCATAGACAGTAAACTAAAGGTGGAGTTGACCTGCCAAATAGAAAAAATTTTTGCACATTTTACGTGTATGACAGAAACAGTTTTTAGTATGTATACTGTTTGATTCAGTGCACAGTGCCTCATTTCATTACTTTTTCCTGTTTTAACACACTACATACTAAAACCCACTTATAGTTGGTGTGTTATTTGAGGATTCTGAACACATCAAACATCTGTAAACAGAGGCGATGTAATTTACAGAGACAACTTAAGTAGGGTTTATCTTCAGACAGCAATAATTATAACCTACTATTAAACTTACACTGATACTGAAGACTGAAGATACTAAGAACTGAAAATGTGTTTGCCTTTGTTACATTTCCTCTTAAATTTACTGCACAACTTTAGGGCTAGAATCCAGGACAGCTTAACACGTTGTTAAGAGATGTGCCTCATTCAAAGTAACATTTGTTTGTAGACATATTTTCACTGATTTTCTCAGCCATGTACAGTAAGTATGGACTGAATCCCCACCCTTAATTCTGCCACAAAGAAATATATGTAATTTTGAATCTTACTGTCTGACACTCACCCGCTGAGAGATTGTGAGCAGCCCTCCTCTCTTGTCCTCTTCTTCCTCAACATCCTTGGTTGCAGTGATCTCCATCAGTCTTTCCAGCACAATCTTCACAGCCGGCACCACCACAGGGACACCGAGCTGTGAGGCCTGGCGCCTTAGCTCACACACTATCCACAGACAATACAATACGTACACTAGCTCATACTTCCTACTTTTGTAACAGTAAGGTTGTGATTTTGTGGCACTGTCATTGTGAGCAGGAATCATTTCTATGAGTCAAAATCAAGAAGATGAAACAGTCTGTACACACAACAACCATTGAGAATGTGAGACATCCTTGCTCATAACTGCAGAACCACATTCTTATTTTTTCATTGTTTTGCAATATGTACTGAATGTGCATAGCAGTGGGTATCTCTGGTTCAGAGTGAGTCATATGGCCTGATGTATCATTTTTTCCACCTATAACAAAATTGAGCCACTAGACAGAGGAGATTTGAGAGAGTCTGTATCAAACACTTACCCAGCAGTGACCCTGCAATGACAGACGAGATGCCTTCAGACTCTGTCTGTTTCTGCTCTCCATTCTGAATGCCAAAAACTTTGTGCAGATCTGGATTCTACAAACAAGTGTCCAAAATATAGTTAAGATGGATCAATAGCTTATTTGTGGCAGGTCACTGACTATTGGTTTTAAGTATCTCTTCACTATCAGTTTCATTACCACTATCAGAAAATAACATGAAGTGGGTCTTCTAAATCTTCTAAATGTTGAAGTGTATCATACATGCACATTATGTCAAGACAAACTTCTTTCAATGGTCAGGCTTTTGCTAATCTCCACCCAAGTTCATTAAATGCAGAATTGTGGCCAGAGAAAATATTTCAAAATCTTCACATCCAATCTACTCTATGATTTGCAGTTTTTTTTAAACCTATTTAGAGGCACTTTTTTTTTTTTTAAAAAAAAGGGGAAATTTTTATATCATTGATAGTAATTTCAAATTCAGTTGTAACACCCCTCTTACAAAGTCAATAGATAATTAGAAATATATCGTTATTATAAAGTTAAATGTTTGTTTATCAGCTGTGCATGCCAGTAGCTTTTGCCTTCGTCCTGAATTCTGCTCACTCACCCCGACCTCTCTGAGCAGACTGCTGGGGTTGTGCTGCTGTTCCAACAGCTGAATCGTTGCCTCAAAAAGCCGCTGCCCATCTTCCTGCCTCGGCCTCTTCACCACACGTCCGGCTTAAAATACAACAGCAAGAATAACACATGGTTCATATATAAAATAAAAAAAACCTTCAAAAGTCAGACACTAACTTCAGTTGTTATCGTCAGTCAGCTGTAACCTAAAATGCAAACATAATGACACAAACAAGAGCTATCATTTCAGTCTGTATTTTCTCAATGTTTAAATCGACAACGCATCAGTAAAAACCAAAATCGACCTAGCTTTTGACTTACCCAGGAGGCTTGATAGAGTCCTTTTCTGAGAGAGCAATTCACACGTTGTACTTAGTGACATTTTACTTTGGCTATGTGTTTAAAAGCGCTTCGAGAGAAAGTCAACGTTTTATCCAAAATTATTTTGTTACCAGGGTTTCTAAACATATAACAACGCTAAATAACCGCATAAATTCCTTGTGTTGCCCTGTCAAACTGCAGCATATCTGTTTTGGTTCACTCTCTCCTCCATGTTTCCTCTCGCGCTCTTCTCTGTCATTGGTCAGTCTAGAGCCAATCAGAGTAGACTATAGTTTAATCACGTGACCGCAGGAGACCTATCCGGCTCAGCGGCTATTGTACTTAAAGTGGGAATTCCCTTGAACTTTGGGTTACTGTCCTACGCAAGTGAAATAACTCGAAATGATCTTAGAGATACTCTTATAGGACGCACTGGAACATTCTTTACGAAAAGAAAAGGGATAATGCCACCCCCCAATGTCTACGAACATTATTTCAAAACATAAATAGGCAGATTTCTTGTAAGCAGAAAATTGGAAATTAGGCTCTTTACTGCTTGCAATCTCCTCTCTCTCCCATGCCTTTCTTGTCTCTGCTGTTACTTTCTCAATAATGCTAAAAAAAATGATACAAAAAATACCAATCCTACACTACCTTTTCAGTACCAAACTGCTGATAGAGAAAGTCAAGACTAACTGATGAAAAGTTGAACATTTAGCAGCTAAAGAACAGATAATCTCCCTTAGGAAATGATGGTGATGGAACAGAACTAAAAGCAGAGTTGACTTTGGATATTTGTCTGTACAAAACAAACATGACTTTTAATGAATGACAAATGTTAGTCTGGTACTGCCGGATGTGTTAACGGACAACTGTAACAGTTTCACTAAGCTAGATCAAATTTCAACATCACGTTTATGTTGTGTTCAAAGTGTGTTTCTGTTGTCTCTTCATTTATTACTACTAAAAAACATCATGTGAAACTGTTAATCAATTTATGTGTGTCCACATGCTTTCCTCCTCTTGAGATGAGTTCAGAGGTCAAGTCTGATAAACTTATCGGTCAAAGAGAAAAAGTATTACACAACCTAGCAGCTCAGTGACTGCCCTCATTGAATTCAATAATGTTTTCATCTTTTGACTGTTGATCCTTGATAAAATCATTTGTAACATTTTTTAAGGGGAGGTTATACCCCATTTACAAGGATTTATTTCTATGAACACTATGTTCATGAACACTAAAAAGAAATCTGAATATGTATAAATGCATTTAGTTGTGTGCTGTTACTCGTCAGTTTTTTTCTGTATGAATATATTATAGAAAAATCAAAGGTTATATTGATTGAGTACAGTAATCAGATTGTTGGGCATTTGGGGATAGGAGTAACTAATATAAGCCTTCTCTTTTTCATAATAGCTATTAGACTTACTTTATAATGCCTGAAGGAGTCTCATTGCTCTGCAAAAAGCAGCAACAGTGTTTTTTAAGAATTAAAGATAAAGCATCAGCAAGGTGTTGATGTAAAAGATAAAAAACATAAACATATTAATAAGATTCACCAATCCTTCAGCAAATAAGATTTTGATTCAGTGAGTGCTACAGGACTGAGTATGTATAATCTAACTGCAGTTGTTCATGCTGTACAAGCAGGTTTAGCAAGTATTGTCTATTTTCAGTGTTCAACTCGTGCCACACCCTGCCAAACCATATTGAGTGACCATGACTGTACAGCAGCAGGCTCAGTCTTGCCCTTGGTGGGTTGGAGTGAAGATCATTCCCCACAGTATACAGTTTGATCCTCTCCCCTCAGTCATATACTGTACATATTATCTGGACTTCCCGGCTTTACTGTGGCAGGCAGCAGGAAAACCATCTCATGGGAGCCGGTGAAAGGAACTCATGAAAACTTAATGCAATGTGTCCTCATGAATTTTTAAGGGCCCTCTCTTCCTATTGTGCCTCTAATGTGCAGGATAGTAAACAGGAGTGCTGATGTATTCTACCAAGCTGAGGGCACAACAGCAAAGCAGAGCATCATCACCTGTCAGCATCATCATGAACAACATAGCACAGTGACACCTGGGGACACAAACATTCAGTTACACTGAAGGAAATGTTTTGATGGAGGATTGACTGGGTCTGCACCTTAGCAGGATTTCCTGTGTGAGTATATATAAGTGTGTGTGTGAGTGCGTGTGTGTGAAAAAATTTGAGAAGTGGGAACACATGATTTGATAAAATTAAAAACCTTATTATGGTTCCAAAAATTATTTCCTTGCATCCACAACTGGAAAAAAGAGAACAGGGAGAATTTAAACTGCAAAACAAAAAGCATGGTAGTTAATATGAAATAAAATGAAAGAAAATAACATCATTATGAAAAACAAACAAATATAATCAATTTTTTTAAGTGAATGTGCACTGCCCTTTTTTAAAATTCTCTAAATAATAATTCTTTTAATATTTTGTTTCAATAAAATAGCACATTTGAGCTTGTTTATATTGTCACAATTAAAATCTTTCAATATTTTTTTCTCAAGATGACAGTAATAAGGTCACGTATTAAAATTATATGACTATTCTGAAACTCACTTTACCCCCATGTTATGTATCAAAAAAACCCTATTCAATTTCCACCGATTGTATAAACGTTCTTAGATAAATTTACTCTAATGCAGGTCAGGAAACAGCTCTGTCCATAACACATGCCTCTAGCGACAAATATCAATAGTAATCCTATATAAAGAGGATATGTTTCAACATCCAAGAAAGAGGGAGGCAGTCATGACCCAGAGAGATTACGTTGCTATTCTTACAGCCATTATTCCCTTGTGAGAAACACAGAGATCTGGACTTCCCCTTCTCTATGAGAAGGCCACAGGAGTTGAAATGCACCAGCACTGACTGAGCCACACAACAACTTCAGCTAAGCCTGGAGGCTTTACAGCTGTGCTGGGAGTACGGTGAAATCTGCTGGGCCATAACAGCAAGTCTGAGCTCTCTTGTTTTCCACCACAAAATGTTCACAAAACCTGTTATGCAGAGCACATTTACATGCTGTTCTTAGTACCTGAACAGGATGCAGTCTTCACATAAAAATACTTAAATACAAAACTTCCTCTTTTATTCACCAGAGCTGGGAGCTGTTTCTTAGGCAGGGAAGGGATAGTTAAAGTGTCAGTGCTTGACAGTGCACATATCATTTGAATTTTGTATCTGCTGTTCACTTAAGTAGTTAAAGAATGCAGAGCCATTCAGGTCCTATCATGAACTGCAGTTTGCTGTTAACAAAAGTAAGCTGATAAAAACTTACCCTTGTTCTGCTGTACAATAAGTTACTAAACTTTAAGAATAACCCACAAATTTACTGCCAACACTGACCTTTTACCTGGTGTTTTTTAACAGACTTTTTAAATGTTTCCCTCATTATTTAATTTCCTCCTTTTAATTTACTCTCTTTGATTCCTGTTTTAATTTCTTCCTTTAGTTCTTTTCCAAATTCCTCTCTCGTGTGAACATGTTTTCTCTCTAGTATCTAGCACAAAGATAACTAGTATCTAGCACAAAGGTAACTCACTTGGTTTCATTTTACAAGGTTTCAGTTATTTTCCACTGACACATAAACAAAATTTCAAAACTCAGCAGCAACACATCTTTCTAGCAACAATGTTCTCTGTACTCTAAATAATCCAAAGAACTTACTGTAAACATTGAGAGCACTTTGTACCAAATAAATAGCTTCCTGGAAAAGCTCTCAATGTGTTCTGTGGATTGTAGACAACTTGTCTGGAAGTCATTTTACTGTTTAGCTTAACATTTGATTTCACTTGTCTTTATTACTTGCAGCAGCACAATCTAAATTCCATTAACTTCTATTGTGCTGGGCAACAGGGGTAAAAGCATTCAGATACTCTTTGCTTAAGAATAAGACTATTACCTTACTGTTAAAATACTTAACTATATGTAAAAGTTTAAGGAGTAAACATACTTCAAAATTGGCTATGTCAGAGTTAGACTGTTATATATTAAACCACTGGGTGATCATGACCAATAAACAAAGTAAATAGTTTTCAAAGGTTTGATAGAGGTTGTTTAAGGTTGAACTGATTGAAGCTAATTTACAGATTGTTGGGTGGTTTCACTTACTGAAGAACAGAACCTTGTATTTTCAATGCTTGTTAGAAAGTCTGTAAATCTTTATCTGCAATGTAACTTTAAATATTGTGGACTAAAAACATCAGCATTTTACTCCTAAATGCTAAGCGGAAATAAAGAAGCATGAAATGAAATTATTCAACTTGCAACATTTGATTTCGCTTAACTGTCTGCTTGTGGTTTTTGTGTGTCATTCTGGTTTCAGATTTCCCTTTTCATTATCGTGTGAATGTTGTTTCAGAGGCTTTTTCTACCTGACAGTTACAAAGGGTGAATGACCTCTGGCTACATCTGGCATGAAATTGTGACAGTTACTGATGTTAAGTATGATAATAAAACTGCTTTAATCTAAAAATGTCAGAAGTATGACAGGCCAAAATGTTCCACATGGGAATTTCCACTCATACCGTAAAGCTGTTCTATAAACACACTAAATGCAGCACATCCAGTAATCCACAATCTGCCTGTAAAAATGAAACCAAACAGTCATTTAGGGCAAAGAGCCACATGTCCACATTCTGGTAAAATGCTGCCTGGTCACAGTTTTTCTACAACAAACAGCCTGTGAGTTCTCTAGCAACACCAACCTGTTAGATAAGTTTCTTGGCACACATACTCTCGACAAACTGAAGCCTGCTTGAACAACGTTTTTTTATTTACTTTTTCTTCATTTCTCCTCTTTAGTATTCAAGTACATGGATTTACAGATCCAGGAAACACAATCTGTAGCAAATACTTTCAAAACAACATCATGTTCCTGTTTGATTTACAAACGATTCCACTTAAGCCCCCAAAATACTCCCTCAGGCTAAGACACATGGACCTCTTGTAAACATGATGCAAATCAATCTTTGCTTTTGATTACAAAAAGTAATCTGGTACAAAAATATCTTTTCTTTAATAGGTTTTTCTCTTCTTAGGAATATTTACAATAAGTACCTCACAGTATAATCTGATTTTAAAAAGTACATACTGTAAAATAAACACAAAAGGGTCTCAGAGGGGTAAAAGGCCTTTGGTTTTCATGAAAAAATACAATAAAAACAACAAAACACAAAAAGTCCATTCATTGCCCTGTGTACAACAACAGTGCTTACTGGATTGGTGATTGTTGGGTGTCTTTTAGCAAAGACTGTGGGACACCAAATTTCCACAGGTTTGAAAGGGTTCATTCTTCAAAAAATTCAGAACAAAAAAACTGTGGCTACAATCAGGCATCACTCCGGGGCACAGCAGACCCACACAATCTCCGCTGGGCAAAGTAACCCAGAACGATGAGCAGCATCTCCGTGGTGCTGCTGAGGGCCACTATGAAGGGTGCCTGGGACGCAAAATCGGCCTCTGCACGGCGAAAGGACAGCTGCATGACGGCGAGAGCCAGCAGGCTGTTCTGAACGCCCACCTCAATGCTGACCGTCTTCCTCTGTGGAGGGGCGAGGCCTGCAAGCTTGCCCAGGATTGCCCCCACCAACAGCCCCAGCAAAGGCACGGTCACCCCAACAGCCACAATATGTGGCTTGACGTTGGCCAGGATGGATGCTCCCATTTGGTAGGCCATGAAGATGCCACCCACAATCAGCACAAAACTGAAAGGTCTTATGAGCATCAGGAGAACGCGTGTCAGGGCGGGCAAGCGCAGCTTGATCAGCATACCCAGTGAGATGGGGATGGCGATGAACAGGAGGGTGCCGAAGATCTTCACAAATGGCACATGAAGGGCAGCATGCACTCCTAGAAGCCAACCATACAGAGCTGATAACAAAGGCATGGCTGCTGCCGCCACCACAGTAGAGACCAGGGTCATGGAGATCGCCAGGGTGACGTCTCCTCCAAGCAGCAGGCTGTACAGGTAGCCGCCCCCACCACCTGGGGCAGAGCAGGTGATGACCAGGCCCAGGGAGAGCGGTTTGGGCAGGGAGGCCAGCTGGGACACACAGTAGGCATACAACGGCATCACTAGGAACTGACCCAGCACCCCAAGGAGCAGTGGCACCGGGTTCCTCAACAGGCCCCGCAGCACCTCCACCTCCACCTTGCACCCGAAGGCACACTTGTTGATGAAGATGAGGGGGAGCAAGGCAAACAGCACAGGGTTCTCTGAGAAATGGGACAGGCCACCCGACTGAATGAGCCGGGTGGCCGGGTCATCGTTACCGGGCGCCACCCTGATTGAGTAATCAGTCCTCTCCTCAATCAAAACCGGAACCAGGTCTTGGTCGAGGTCTAGCAACTGGATCTGGAGCTGAGCCCTGCCTGCAAATCCAGACCGGATGCTGATTATGTAGCTCTGGGCTGGTCCTGCGTGGCCGCTATCCGTGACATTAAGAATGGAGAGGACCTCCGGGTCCAGGGAGCGGACTTTCACCGTCTGCTTCCAGCTCTGGCGGCCCTTCCTGCTGGCCACGGCGCTCCGGTACTGGCTGGAGATTACAATCACGCCGTTGGTGTTTTCGGGAAACTCAAATTCCTGCGATGACCCGTCACCGATTCTGATATACCTGCTGCTGCTGTCGGTCGGCGGATTTGTGTCGTTGCTGCTATCGACAGTTAGATTTCCGGTGGCCCACGCCCGGTCCGCTCCGGTAATAAGGAAGAGACAACAGAATGTAAATAGCGTCCTCATCTTATTGACGGACAGGGGGCGGAGGGGCGCCGCAGAGACACGCTTCTCCCCCGCCAGCGGCCTCTCCAGACTGTTATACCGCCACCCGGTTCCTCATAAGCGGTAAACTTCTCATTCTAGTCTTCGGTAGAAAACGGCAGCGTCGGCAGCCGGCTTAACATCTCGTCTGGTTCCCATTTTCTCGCTGCCTTTATACCGGAACCTAAACATCACCCCGCCCTGTCCTGTCTGAGCCAAGCTCCACAGCAGCGGCCCCGGCGCACAGAAAACACACAAACAAACAGATAAACAAATAGGTCCCTCACGGCTTTTGTCTACTGATGACCGTTCCGAGAAACAAAAGCCTCGGTTCGTCTTCCGTTTGTATTTTCTCCCCAGTTCATGAAAATCAAGAGCATCATAGCTCGGCTGCCGTTTACTTGCTGTCCAGAGATTTTGGTCAATTTAGCCTCGTTTAAAAGTCCAACTTCCGGTTGTCACTTACCAAAGTAAAATCCCCTCATTTTATTAAAGAAAGTTTAAGGAATTAAAGCTGTACTAACAACTTGGAAAGGTGTTATTTCTTTCAAGTTTCCCTGAGAACTTGTAAAATATATTTTAAAAACTTTAGCAGCTAAAGGCTTTTGTCTCAGCTCTGTGGATTGTCAGTTGTGCGCTCGTAAATGTGTTTGTTAAACCTAAGTTGTACAATTGATCCAACAGGACCACATATTAGCTCAATGCAGTTATTAGCAAATGCAAACTAATTTGTTCACATGGAAAAAATAAGTCCCTACCTTTGTTCAAACTGGTATCAAAACTCGTTTGAACTAATTGCATTGTAGACGCTTATTTTAAAAGTAAAGTCCACCACTTCCTCTCTCTTCCGACTAACTGTAATCACCTTGACATAAACCTTATTTAATCCAATTGGAGCGGTCCAAAGAGGCATTTCTCCCCACCCCTCAGCCAATAAACAGGGACGGTCACATGGGAGGGGGAACACCGTGATTTCTACTGAGATAGGATGTTAATTTTCAGTCTCCTGACCCAAGTAAAATGGCAGAAATTTAAGAAAATAACGACATAATAATATTAAAGACATAAATGGCCAGACAATAAAGCTTGTTGCCATCCTAACCACAGGGCTGTTTGGAGTTCTTGT
>JAPZDZ010000023.1:5985087-6001448 GCA_029783805.1 Acanthurus tennentii | reverse complement strand
GATTAGGAATTGCGTGCAGGTGCGCCTCGCTCTCCAGTGGATCCACCCCGCCTCTCTGGACTGCTCTGGCTGCGAAAGGGAGAGAGAAAACAGATTAGTACCTGCACAGCTCAAAACACAAAGCACAACCACCACACTATTAAACCATTATAGTCTACCACAAGGTCTTTTGCTTGTGCTGACTTTTAGCTTCATGGAATGTACTTAACATTTAAACTTACCCCTAGAAGGATCCCTAACTAGCACTAAATCTGCCTAGCCAGGATTTTCCTTTTTAAATCTATTCATAGAGCTGCTGAGTAAAATAACTTTTCCCAAGGTATTAAGTAAAGTGTAATTAATTTATTCTTGTTCTTGTTACCAAAATAAAAGTTTGAAGTTCTTCATACAATGCAATAAATTAGGATTTAAAATAATACAATAAGACAGTAATGTATACGGTACTTATAGCATATATAAACACAATTTATTCATATACATGTAAGCCTTTAAACCTTAGAGTTAATCCTGTGCATTTTTCAAACTTTCATCTCTTGGAATGAAAACAGCAGCAATAAGATTATGATGCTACTATAGCAATATCTTGTAAGTAAAAGTTTCACAATCTGAAAAACACTGTGCATTACCTTTTTTGAGCATCAAGAATCATCACAGAGTCTGCTCTCCCTACTGCCAATGTGCTGCTCCTTCTTGTAAGAACATTGTCTGGCTGTAAACTTTAGAGCTATTGTGGTGGAGACAGGCCTCTGCAAAGATAATGACATAGTAAACTGTGATTTTAAATAGATTGGCCAGTAAGAGTCTCATTTAGTTATTTTCTGCGATCAGATATCAGTAAGGAGTAGGTGTGTGCCATACCTTACCATTCACAATAATACCGAGATCATTTTTGATCCCGGGGTAAAAATTTATATTCAATATCCTAAGTTTGCATCATAATGATGTAATGACATCACAATGTTACACTGCATGTGTAATATATGCTCCATGGACAGTACAGCAAAACAAACATAACAAAGAAAGCCAGCAGACCTACTGTGTCACTGCAGTTAATACCTAAAGAAGGAACCACTTTAATAGTGTGGAATTTTGGTTTTAAAAAAGATGTGGATCAAACTACAATTATACCCAGAATATAGAGAAATGTAAAAAATATATGTAGAATTATTATAAGTGGTTCTGGAACAAATATGATGCATGCATAATTAACATGTGGCACCTTACTTACTTCTACAAGTGAGGAAATAAAATATACAGTTTACATAATCTGGTTGAAATTCAGAATCCAAGATTTGATCATCACTAAAGTTTATGTCATGAAAGTGAGATGATAGAAATGAACAAAATGGTCGGTTAAAATTTTGACATTTAATTTGGCTGGATTGATTCACAACGTCAACTCATGCGCTGAGTAACATTGAGAAAACGCTCCACCCTAATTTTTACGGTAGCTGTTGTGAAGGTATTTCTCAAACCCCCTCGGCCTTTCTACCTCTTGGTTCGCTACTATACTTCTTCACACTTAAGTTGAGCAAAGTTCATGGCTTGGTCACGCAGTCCCTTTGTTATAATCAGTGTTGTGTATTACAGTTATTTGTACAGACTCTCACCATCTGCCCTCGCCATAGCAACCAAGGCCTAGAATATGAATGTTTATGTTCTGATACCCAGTAAGATCCTGAAAGTGTACAGCTTGACCTTATTTGAATATGTAGTTTAGGACTGATGGCACGTGAAGACACACTTCAATACATCTTACAATACATCTTACACACAGGACAGCTTGGTGGTAGCAATACTCACAATTACTTGTGGATGTTTCTAGTACTGTTCTCCTCAACGTTGAGTTCTGCAATAAATACCTCTGGGTAAGCCATCTACTGTCTCCTGACCTATTCATTTCCTTCAGCTCATCTTTGATCAGATTTTTCCTTCGCAGCTGTCAAATAGCAGCAATAGAATGTACGATAGCAGCACAGTGAATTTTCTTCAATCTTTCCAACTTCTGTAGTAAAGATGAAAAGGTAGCAGAGCGTCCTTTTTTGGAATATGAACAATGATGACATGAAAAACTTTTGTGGCAGCGGCATGTACGTGCCCACATTGGGCGAGGATTGGGTAGTGGCAGGATTTGTGGATGTTAGTCACCAATTAGCATGTTTTTTCAGGTGAGCCATCACCAATTATGTTTTCATATCAATATATCACCAGATCATCATGTTAAGAATCAAAATGATTTAACTATTTACAAAGCATTTGATTGTGTGCTATACAGCTGACAAATATTATGTAAATTTGTCACAGTAGGAGCAGTGTTTAGCAACATTCGAAAGGAGCCACATGTTAACCATGCATGTGCACACATGAGCGTGTGAAATGGGTGTGCTCTGGTACTAATAACAATAGCACTACTCCCATGATAATCACCTGAGTGGAAAGTTCAGCAGCAGCAGCTTCTGAACAAAGTAAGTCGAACTTGTGTGTTCTGAAAATGTATTTAAAAAAAAGAATCAGTATTTTGTGATATTGTCAACAACATCATTATCACAAAAATTCCCAGAAATTTTGTGTTATCATTTTTATCACCAACCCCTAAATAGGACCATATCAAGCTAGGTTACTGGCTCTTATCTTGGCTCACTTCCATTTCCTCTTGGCACAGTCTGGCTGTTCTTGATTGGTGGTCAGACATTGCTATGCAGTGATCATGAAAAAAAATCTGCACTCAATCCAAACCCTTCACTTCCTTTTTCAGCATTGACAGGTAAAGTCAAAATATAGATAAAATATGGATAAACATCAAAAATAAAAAATGTAGCATGTCTGAACAAGATACCCTCTGCTGCATCTGCATGTACTGCCATACTGAGACAATTTGGAGAACTCTTAAAGGGATAGTTTGGAAATGTTGAGGTGGGATTGCATGACATACTTTTGCCCAGTTAGTGTCTTACCTGCTTTAGATAATGGTAAGCTCATCCTCTGCCTGGAGAAGCAGCATGATACACCAGCAGGAAACAGAGCATAGTATTATTGTAAAAGGTACCAACAGCAACACATCTTTGAGCAACCAACAAGACCACTCACCTAAAGCCCACCTAAAGTATATTTGTCCCTTTACATGCTAGCTACACTTTTAAAATCATCCACATAATGTCCATACTCCTAGAACAGCTGCAGAAGTTCCCAGAGAAAATGGGAAAAACTTTTATAAAATTCTTTCAAAGTCTTCATCATATAAATAATAGGGTGTAGGACAATAAACCATGTCAAATACTTGAGGATATTTTTGCTTCCTTAGAGATAAGTTCATTTATCTGTCATTTTAGGTTACAGACATGATGGTGGCCAACAGTCACAACCTCATTGTCACTGTAAAACCAGCTAACCAGAGAAACAATGTGGTGCATCGTGGGAGTAAAACCTCAGTCGGTAACTCTGGCTCTGTAGGCTTAGCTGGATCTACCAGCTCCGCTCCATCCCATGACTCACTAAGCCCCGTCTCTCAGAGCAACCCCTTTACTGCAAGGTATGCCATGGATAAAAAAGGACTGTTTTTTGAACTAAAGATGCTGATAAACATACTGCATGTTTTGATACTTTTTTGCTAAAAAAAAAACTAAACCTACCAAACAAGAGCTGAAGTGACAAGCAGCAGCAAGTTCTCAAAGAGGAACTGGTGGGCAACAACAAGAGAGCAAAAAATATATTGCATTTATAGAAACAGACACAGAAAATCAAGTAAACAATGTAACTTGAAATCAAACTTTCATTGTTAAAAAAAAGTAATTACACTAAAAAATATAAAATTCTTTACTAATCAGCCCTGTTATCATTTATTTTTTTTAACATGTGTTAAACTTCTGTATTAGATTGTCATGTCTAGAGTCATCTATAACCATTATTTACTTTGCCACCTGTTGTTACTAAAGCAGCAGCATTACAGAGGGCGACAGTGATAATGAAGATGATGATGGCGACCTAATTCTGGAGAGTGACTGCCTGATGCCCTTGGACTCACAACGACTGACCAACAGCAACAACAGTAATCTTAACAGAGTCTCACCTGGCAACAGCCCGCACAACTTCACTATGGTTAGGCCTCTCCCACAGAGCATCTCATTGCCTAATAGTGTTGGAACAACCTTAAATGACAGCTCCATGATGGTGTCCAATCACAATGAAAACATTGCCCACACACTGGGGAGTGGTCAAGAGCGCATGAGAGAGGACAACAACATAATTACACCCTGACCATGACAACACTGACTGCTTCACTGGAACAGAGCACTGTGACCATAACAAATGCACATGGCTGTGCTCGCGTTAGCCAGACTTTGCAACAGGGGTGTGAATCACAAGTTTCATCATGATAAAATATATAATTTCTTTGAACAACAATACAAAATTGACTGCTCTCAAAAAGTCTAATCAATTCAGGGGCCTGCATTAAATTATATTATATGCCTATTCAACACAGTTACAGAAGAAGCTGCCACCCCTTTCTTTCTGCTTTTGGCCAATAAATAAATAGATGAATAAATCAATGAGAGAATGAATGAATAATTGTAAAAAAATGTACCTACTAAAGTGCAGTAAAGCTTAAAAATTGAGAGTGAAAGAAGTCAACAAAGGTAATGGGATTTAATGTGATTGTGGAAATTGCAATATTTTTTTTTAATTTTTAATTTTTTAAAAAATCTTAAAGATTTGTTGTCACACAATGATCATGATTTAACACATTGTTTTATTTAAGATATAAAAGTTTATATGGATTTTTAATATAATGTATTTATTGATTAGTTGTTCAGCTCTTCTGTTCTAGTATAGGTATAGCTTTTACAGTCGTACACTTGCAAATATGGGAGATTTATAACACATTTAATGTTATCTAACATATCTGATACATTATTCAGATTTTTAAAATAATTTTAGCAGTTGGTATTCAGACAAAAGACTGGGGACAACGTGGAATAATTTAATATGATTTTTACTTAATGTAATAATCCAAGATGTGTCAGAGGCACCAAACACACTATTAATTACAAGGGAGTATTTGTCAAAATAAGAAAACTCCTGTAATGTTTGAAAGGTGCAGTGCAATAGGGCATCAGTATCTCCGTGAGTGGCTGTGTGTGGGTGGGGGTGCTCTGGGAATACTTGGTTTCAGAATTGTTAGAAAAGCAGGGTGACTTAGTCACGTACTGCACTCTGCTGTCCTACTCTGTCTCACTTCCTGCTTCCAGTTACACAAAAAATTTTTTTTTCTGTTAAACTGAATCAGTGTTAACATAAAGTTTACAAAATAATATAATGTGCAATAGAAAATGTACAACTATTCACAAATCCTCTCTCCTAACTTGACCATGGGTGATATCCACCTGCCATTTTACAATTACACTGTATACTCTGGTTTCTGTTTAATATCCTAAAAGAAGTATTAAACAGAGGTTCATACATAGTATGCCTGTGTAAAGGGTTAGTCCAATTTCTCCTCCCTTCCCTGCCATGCTGGTCCTATACTGCTCAGAACAGTTGTTGTGCTAAAGGGAAGGTAAAGGAAAAACCTGACTTGAAAACAGCCATAATTTTTTTCATTTTTAGATTTTATTTGTAGACATTTTGATTTTTATCTACACTGAAAAATGCAAACATCACAACAGCAACTACAACAACAAGCAACAAACAAACAAAGTGCCAGCCTACGAAGATAAAATTTGTATGCTATATCAAGGATCTTGGTATCATCACCCACACATATTTCCAACAAGTCATCTATCAAACAGGGACAGATGTGTTTCCCCTAGTTCATTTAGAGATTGGACAAAGCAGCCAAAATGGATTTGATTGTGCACATGATCATCTTTCATAGAAAGCTGTGAAGTATGACATCATGATGATAGCGGTGTCCATCTATTGGTATTCATCACTACTTTTTCTGCAATTTTTCTGAGCAGGTGTAATCAGCTTACAGGAAATACAACTTCTAAATCAACACAGAATTGTAATATCTGTAAACTTGTTAGAATTGTCATTTCCTACTGTCTGTTTGTAAGAAAAGGCTCAAGTCTGTCTGCGACAGGTTAATTTATAACAACTGTTAAAAGAAAAAAGAAAAAAACAATTTCCCAGAGACATGTCAATTGACACGAAACCTACTCTTTAACCTCTGAGAAACTAAACATTTTGTCTAACAGCCCTTGCTCAAGGGTAAGGTTGGGTGTAATGATGGGTTATACTGACTTTTGGGATCACCAGAAAAATTTCTGTTGACCTGGAGTGTCAGGCCAACCACATGAGACACCTACAGTTCCAAAACACAGTGGGTCATTAGCCTCCTATCTTTTACTTGATGACATTATCTCTGTCACGATTCACATACACATTATGCAAACTTCATGCATTAACATTTACTTAGAGCCAGTTTCAGAGTTTGCATTTACAAAGTTAAGTAAATAGAGGGGCATACTATCATTACTATTATAATAATTATTATTATTACCTCACACATACACACAGTCTATTTTCTGTGTTGTATTCGAGTATGCAAAGACCCCACAATTAACATGACATCAGTTTTAGGAAGACAGTGTTAGTAATTGCAGTGAGCCAAATGGACTAAAATACAGAGAGGAGTCTTGTGTCTCCTATTTTAACACTTTGATGACCTAGTTGACGATTTTAACGAACACAATCTAACTACGACTTAACTAGGCTACATAACGTATTATTTGCAGTGGGCGAAGAGATTCTGTACTGCAGACACACGATGCACTGCTACAGCAATGAAACGTGTTGTGTTTTAATGAGATTAACTTTTGGTAATATGGCATTTTCCCTCATTTGGAGTTCCCATATCATGCATTCAGCTAAAAGTTATTTTTCCTTGGTTTCGTTGTAGTGTAGTTTTTGCTGTTAGCAGAGATGAGTCATTAAATTAGAGTTGTTACACCCCTTTTTCAGTCCCTCCAGGAATTCGCGATGTTGCGATCGCAACAATTCACGCTAATTCAACCAATCTCCATGAATTCTGCTCGACCTTGCAATTCTGTCCGATCACTGCATTTTTGGACAGCCTCCATCATAGGGGCCCATCATAGCAGTCCCCAGCGCAAATGCAATGTACGTACGTCACCGAATTCACTTCCTTGTTTATGGTTTGAAGATGCAGACATGTGCGATAGTAATGTCTCTCACTTACCAACAAAAATTACTGCTAAAGAGCGTGCAAAACAATTCCCTGATGTTCTTCACGAAAGCGGAGATAAACTGTTTTGCACCCCATGCAATGCTGTAGTGGAACACAAACGAAAATCATCGATTGACAAACACTTTTCTTCCGCAAAACATATTGGGAGAATGGGTAAAACGAGCGGACCACAGACCAGGTAATCACCGTGACGGAAGCTGTTGCATCCAGATCTGTCGCAAGCACTGAAAGAATGAAGGTAAGTTAGATTAATTAATTGACGTGAAAAGCTTGAGTGTGTGTGTGTGAATACGTGTGTGACAGGATGTGAATTTAACTTTTTAAACTACTGACAGATATGTCCAAATATGATTCATTATACAAAACAAAGAAAAAATATGCAACTTTTTTAGCAATTTTCACTATCTCCCGCAATTCCATCGCGACAAATGCGTCTAAAACATCGTAACTTCCATCGCAATTTTTTAGAAAAGCTGCTGCGAATCCAGGCATTTTAGGCCGCAACAATCTTGAAAAATGCCCGCGAAATCCTGAGGGACTGTTTTTTTTCTGCATCTTCTGCAGTCACTGGACTTTTCCCTCACCACTCTGGCAAAATCCAAAATACACCCACACTCCAGGCTGACTCCTTTCATTAGGTGAAAAAATGACTCCAGAGCTTCTTCACTGCTCTCCCTTTACATCGAGTTGTACCAACCCACATTACATGATGCGCCTGCGTGTCTGTGTTTTACTTCCCTGAACACTGTCAATGGTCAAGCCAGCCGTCATTTGTTTTTGCGTGGTCAAATCATTGGGTCAAATCAGCTGCACCTAAATTTCGAGTGCACTTGTGATTTAAGTTGATCTCTGTGGGGAAAGTATACATACGGCGCGGTTGTAATGCTGTAGGCACAAGGATGCATTACTTCCATTTTTCAAAATAAGATTACAAGACAGACTCGTTCAAATGCATGAAATACACGTCTGGTTTGTTCATCGATTGTATATTCCACACAATGGCTGTTTGATTCCAATTAAGGACCGCTTTGACTACACACTAATGACAAAATAACAATATCTCAATATCAAACATTTTTACTGTACAAAATTTAGGTTTTGAAAAAATAGTATTTCTTTGCTCAGCAAAAGGCCGTACTGTAAAAACACTTTGCTCCATAATTTCTGCCAGTGACTGGCAGATTCCAGTTCAGGATCACTCTGACTACACAAAGACTCAATATCAAACATTTTTACTTTAAAAAAAGGAGAAATTTAGGTTTGAAGTTCCTGTACTTTTGCTCAGCAAAAAGGCCTCAAACCTCACAAAACACATGTAGAGGGTCAATGGTCAAGCTTTTGATAGGGTTTTTAAAAGAACAATTTGAATTATTGTTTCTTCACTTACCATTCAAGTTGCCTCCTTCACTTTTTACGAGGAAAGACAATGTTGCATTTAATCAAAATTTATATCAAGGCATGACTGGTTATGACCATTGGCTGCATTCTGACTGGTTCTGGCAAGTTGTGTTTGTGTCTGCTTCACCTTTTTAATAAAAAATAAAAAGGTTCATCTTCTGTATGCACATACTTTCACAAAAACAGCCGGGTTTTTTTACTGCAAATTTCCCCATTGTGGGACTAATAAAGGAATATCTTATCTTATCTTATCTTACAACTAAACACTGGGGAAACCATTAAACTCAAATTAGAGTGTTTCCGAAAATAAAATGTAAATTATCTCAGCTGAATTATCACAATTTCAGATGCCTAACAGGTAGTATGATTTAAGCAGCAAAACTGTTTACCATGTTGTCATGTGACTTGAAAGCGACAGTTGGTAACAGTAATTCACCTACAAGCTGAATTGCTTACAACAACCAAACCAAAGTGACAAAAAATTATGAAGGAAGAAAGTGTGTCCATTGAGCATTTGTTTTTCGACTCAAAGGTTTTCTTATGAGAGGCACTTGTTCGTATGAAATTTTAAATAAAATACAAACAAAAAAAAAAAATGTAGAATAGAATAGAATTTATGCAATAACAAATATATCTTAGTGTCACATAAACTGTTAGGATAGGAAATTACAAGAACTCTTATAGAAGATTTTGGCCATATCAGTCATCCCTAACACAGGAGATATGACAAAATCTGGAGAGTTTATCCCCAAACATTACATTTTATATTGTCATTTTTGTTCATTGAAGATATGTTTCATTCAACAGCCACAGTTAGTTGTTACTTACCAATCCAAAAGAGGAAGGCAAGTTTAGCATCAGACTTCATGTTTTTCTTGGTCAACAGTCTCCAACATGGAAAAAACATGCCAATCTTTATCCTCATCTTACTTTGTTTGCATAATTTCTCTTGTTGGCAGCAGACCTTTGTTTCTTTCCTGGGAGGCTTCGAATCCCAACCTGATTATGGCCGTTTCCACAAGCTTCATACACTCATTGTGTTTACATCAGCAACCTACACTAGCTATCTAACTCAACCACTGAGTAACTTTCAGCTTGTAAAAGTGGTTCCCTTCAACCGGCCTAACTTCTTCACCCTGCCGGCTGCAACATACCAGAGGCTAAAGTGTGTCAGTATCAGTATCTAGGGCCAGAAGCAGTATTACAAGAAAGAAGAAGAAGTGCTATCACAGCCATAAATGGGCAACTTTGGCATGCCACCAAAGCTGTTACTTCCAGACACTTTGTTGATTGGGATAGTTCATTTTTTGTTTTTTTAAAAAAATACAATTTCTTCTACATTTCAAAAAAATGGCACCTTTAAGCCTGGCTCAGGATTCGATTTTGACGTGATTTGGCCTTCCAGACAATCGGGGCCAAACATTGGGTCCGAGACCAAGATCGGCCCCAGATGTTCAGCCCCAATTATCTTGTGTGAGCAGGTGACGGATCAATCAATCTTAAGCCCCACGAGCGGCCCTCCCGACAATCAGAGGCACCCAGATAATTTTCAAACATGTTTGATTTTTATTGGGATGATTACACCACTCATTTTCGCTGAGGATGACAATAGCCAATCAGAGAGAGGCTATTGTCGCCTACGCAGAACTGGAAATGATAATCCGAAGTTATCGGAGACGAAAAGGGCGACCACGTAACGTAACGTTAAATTGATTTCTCACCCCCAGTTCTCTTTGTAGAAAGGACAACCCATGTTGTCCGGGTCTCCCCAACCATTTCTTCATCCAGATTCTTTTAGCCTTTTCCCCTTTTTCACTGCAAATAATGGCTACAGCCAGCAGCACTAGGCTTAATTTTTTGTGCTTTTGTTTACATTCGCTTCCTTATGAGATGACATAGATCACGTGGTGCGTCACTCTCTGGTCCAATAATCTTGATGAAATCCTGTAGTGTGTGCTAGTCATTATTTTCAAATCTTGTAGTGTGTGCGAGTTTAAGGTTGAAGAGAAGATAATCTTATGAGATTCTCCTTATGTGGGAGATACAACACGATTTTAGAATCTTATAAGACTTTTAAAATACTTTAGTGTGAGCCAGGCTTTAAGCTCCAGATTAGGTTCATTAAAATGCGTTTATGTTATTCAAATCAACTGACGCAGCCCACTGGTGTTTTCTATATGTTGAAAAATAGACCAATTAAAATAAAAGGTTGTAAACTATTGTGACAGCTGTACTAACAGAAGAAAATATAATCTATTTTCTTAACTCCACCCAAAATAACTCAGATCTCAGCGTTTGAAAGTCTGGAACATACATGTTCAACTTTGTTCAGAAGATGCTGCTGCTGAGCTTCCCACCTGGGTGGTTACCGTGGGAGTAGTGCTATTTTTATTAGTATGAGAACTTAAATATGACGCATGCACATGTGTGCACAGTTAACATGTGGCTCCTTTCGAATGTTGCTTAATAACTGTTCCTACCATGACACGTTGACATGATATGAGTCAACTATATTCACCTTTTTGCCCCGCCCACTTCTAATACCTTGCTTCCTCTACATTTTGTCATCTAACTTCCCCTAAAGCTGACGCAGCACTTCTTGTAGTGACGAAGAAATTAATTGAAATTAAGTGATGTCTAGGAACTTCCACGCCCTACTGCCATAAACCTTTGATCTTGATGTAGTCAAATGATGTCTTGAGTACAAAAACCATCCATCGGTTTATGCCAGCTGTCTGTCACTTTCCTTTTGCTGACACCTCCTAATCTGACCCCTTGATCCTGTCACCCTGTGTATCTGAATGCAAATGCCCCACCCTGTCTTTTGTTTCTTGTTGATTCCCTTAACCTAATTAAGTAGACGCCCCTTCCTGCATCTGCTCCTTTTGTCTCCCTTTTGTTATCCCCTTTTGTTTAGCATTACCTGCTTCTCAGTATATAAACGTTTGTAAGTCATTTGCTCGGGGACAGCTCACAAACACAGAACTGCTCTCTGTCAGTCAGTTCACCAGTTTGCCAACATACTTCAATAAAACTTGTATCATTACAGCAAATCTTAAACTGGACTTGGAGGATTTTTCTTCAACAGTAGCTAGCTCACTGGAGAAAAGAGATCCAAAATGACCACATGGCATTTCCAAATCAAATCCAAAAATCCAAAAATCCAAAAAAAAATATTGCTGTCCTGTTTAAAACTCAAACAGAAAAAAATAAGAACACAAGGGTCTGTTCCAGAGAAAGGTTAAACAAAATCTGTGCCTTACCTTGAACTCTGTGTTGAGAGGCCTGTTTCTAATAGCAAGTTTAGTGAAAACCCTGAGCCTGTTAACGCTAAAACAGGTTAAATTCTAGGTTTTCTGTCTCAGAAAGTGAGGTTAGCTAAAACCAGATGGTTAACTTAACTGTTTCGGAGAAGGAGGTAAGCTCTGAGTCAGTTACTATGGTAACTAAGTCTGTGAATCTGGCTCAGAGCAAGGTTTTTTTTCAACTAACCTTGAGTTTCTGTCTGTCTACCCCTTCTTACAGAGCCAGAAATGATGTTTAATTTCTTCATTCATGTAGTCCACTTAACACACATAGGAAATAGCAAAATATGAGTTTTTGTTAATTGCTTTGTAGAACATTTCAAAAAGGGCATCAGGGCAGAGCCATCAGTAGAGTGTGTCTTGCTCTAAAACATGTTTTTGTACATTTTTGTACATTTTTGTTGTGTTCCCTGAGCAATGATAGGTATATATTAGTAGACCTTTGACAAAACAATGTAAGAGAGGTGCCACCATAATCCTATTACGCCTATCCTCTTTGAACTTCAATTCATATTAAGCTGATCCAAGTTTGCTTTTCACTTGTGGAATTTCGGCCAACTGATTTTTTTTTTTGTTAAAAACCAATCCACAGGTTTTCACAGGTAATACAAGTATGATTAAATATTTATTGAATAGACTACCTTCCGATTTATGCATTGACTTGAGCAGCATTTTTTTCCATGTCAATTATCTACCCTTTAATGCTACAGCAGTTTTCTTTTCTTCTTTTCTAAAAATGTGTTTATACTTGCTGTGCATGTTGCCGCATGGTTTTGAGTTACGTCACTTTCTGTAACAGAAAACCCAGACCTTCCCTCATTTCAAGGTTAAGAGCAGAATTGTGACCAAGTCATTGCTTTGCAAGTCACAAACAGTCTCAAGTCTTTGCCCTTAAGTCCTGAGTCAAGTCCCAAGTCAAGAGAGGCAAGTCCCGATTAAAATCCCAAGTCAATACAGGCAAGGCCCGAGTCAAGTTGCAAGTGCTAGTTTCGAGTCCCTTTCGAGTCAGTTTAACAACAAAGTAAACTTTATTGATCCCACACCGGGGAAATTCACTTGTCACAGCAGCTCAAGCAGTATAGATAGGAAGTAGAAAGTGACAGTAGGATACTTAAAAAATTAAGCTAAAAAATAAAAAATGTGTATATACCCATCAGAATTTAAAAATATACAAATATTACCAAAATATATAATGTAAAGTACTAAATGGGCAGGGCTATACACACACGACTATTTACAGTATATACACCTTTCACTTGTACATTTATATGGGAGAGATATGGATATATGGGCATTGACATTGGTATATACTGGTGGCTGCCCAGGATAATTGTGCACAGAATTGTAAAATACACACATGGTGTGCAGAATTAAAAATACTAAGCAATGTAATGATAAGCAATGTAAGCAATGTTTACATTTACTGATTGCACAAAAGCAGCAAAGATTTTTACAGTGCGATACAGTGTGGAATAAATATTGCATAGAGATAAGAAAATAAACAAACAGTATATATACAGTGAACATACAGTATTGCACGAGGTAGGGAAGTGAATGAGTTATACAGCAGACAGAACAGTGCTACATTAAGTCGTGCTGTTAAAGAGTGACAGCTGATGGGATGAAGGACCTGCGGTAGCGTTCACATGAATTACATATTAAACTATGAGTCGGGGAGTGAACCCGCAGTGGACGCAAGAGATCATTATCATGTTTGCAATGTAACGTTAAGTTTACAGCCTCATTCACTACAGAATGAGGACAGCAGAGTTACTTAGCTAATGAGCTAACATTAGCTGAAGTTGTCGCCTCTCCATCTGTAATCTTCGACCCGCATGATTTGCATACTGCAATCCGTTTTTTGTTGACCACCTCGTAACTCTCGTACCCAGAAGACACTATCTTTGGTATAATTTTTCAAACTGGCGCTTTGATTACCATTTCTTCTTCATTGGTTGTTGTCCTACAATTGGATGATTGTAATTTGATTGGATGCTGTGCCTGCAGCTCGCAGCCACACACACAAATGCGCACACAGAGGGAGAGAGAGATGCAGGGCGTTCGTTAATGACATACATTTTAATCTTTGTGTTTTGGTGAAAGTAGCAGTGAAATCACGAGTCATTGCTGTTCAAGTCCAAGTCCAGTTGCAAGCCTTTTAACATTCTGTCGAGTCGAGTCTAAAGTCATCAAATTCATGACTCGAGTCTGACTCGAGTCCAAGTCATGTGACTCGAGTCCACACCTCTGGTGACTTGGGTCCACACCTCTGGTTAAGAGACTATGAGTTTTTACTTAGCCTGCTTTCTGAAAGGGACAATTATTGAAAAGATGCACATTTTTTCCAAACATAATATTTGAGTTAAGTATCAATGGTTAAGCTAACACAGTAAAGCTAACACAATAAGCCAAACAACATAGGCTTTGATCTTTGATTAGTTATACAATAAATGGAAATATACAAATAACTGTACATGATATCAAAGTAGTTTGGCGGAACCAAATACATGTTTAAATACACAAACAAATCATAATCTGTTGTTGCTTATTACTGTTAACAAATAAATTGCATTTGCAG
Organism: Acanthurus tennentii; assembly: GCA_029783805.1. Taxonomy (NCBI): domain Eukaryota; kingdom Metazoa; phylum Chordata; class Actinopteri; order Acanthuriformes; family Acanthuridae; genus Acanthurus; species Acanthurus tennentii. Next base: position 5,986,957 of record JAPZDZ010000023.1, on the reverse strand, counting down.
ATCTGATGTATAAAAGCAATATCACACTCAAGATCATGATGTTTTACTGAATATCAGCACAGCTGTGATATTATGGCACAAAGCCGCATGACCACATCACAGCTGTGCTTATATTTAGTACAACATCATGACCTCAAGAGTGATATTGCTTTATTCTTGGATGGGAATGTATATCATAGATGTATAATGACAATTGGATAGGGTGTCGCCGCTGGGCTTTGCTTCCAATTCATCCAGTAGCCACTCTGGGTATTGCAATAAGAAAAATCCCCTGCAGCCCATAACGCATTTTTCCCATAGACCACAGTGATAAAAGAGATGTCTGTAAAACTGTTGACAGAACATCTACAGCTGTTAGTAGGGTCAGATTTTATTTAATTTATTTTCTTTTTTTAGGACCTGAGGGATAAAAAAATGTACAACTTTGTTAAAGCTTGTAAAAAGGGATTTTTAAAGTGTGACTTCAAGTGACTATGATACAAAGGTAGGACTATAGAATGACAAACCAAGAACAATGCGGTAGGGCTGGGCGATATGGCCTTAAAAAAAAACTCAGATTTTTCATGATTTAAATCGATTTTTTTCACCCCCTCCCTAAATTCAATTTGCAGATAACAAAGAAATTGTTCAAAACAAGTTTCAATTTTATTTTGTTTAAATTTTCCCTTCTGGGGTTTAAGTTACATAAACAAGCCAATGTTCTGTGTCTGACGCCACAAACCCGAACCAATTCCAAATAACTGAAGATACGTTCTCTTTCTTCGGACTGAGATCTGCACCGCTCGCTGCCATGTTGTTTGTGTATGAAGTGCGGGGAGGAGGGGGGTGCGCACTCCGCGCTCTCTGAACTACAGGAGCCCAGCAGGCAGCCGTTGGTGGCGGATGTTGATGAGAAAATTGATTTTTATTAAAACAAATCGACATTAAGTACAAATTCGAATTAATCAATGAAATCGATTTATCGCCCAGCCCTACAATGCCGGTTGTAATTGTTGGTTAACATTTTGTTGTAATTTGATGGCTTTGTACTAAACATTAGCCTTTTTTTACACATTATCTTCTTACAATATTGGACTACATGATATGGATTAATGTCTTATTTACCTTACTTTAATAGATAAAGAAATCTTTCACTTTTTAAACCCACAAGCTTTGTAAGCTATATGATTTCATTGTATTGGTTCTCCCTGATCATCATTCATAGCTATTTCTGATACAGAACATGCTTCGAAGAAGCGTCTTCTACTTGTTTGAAAATGTAAGTTTTATTTCACATAAAATTTACATTTAGGCTTCTTTTGTATTCTGATTTATATTAATGAATGAATTTAACCTTGTGTTTTATACTGTGCTAATTCTGAAATCATTTTAAGAGCAATGGTTTACAGACATTTCAAAGGTGCCTATAAGTTAAGCTATGACTAGTCTATGGTTGAGCTGGGGTGTTTTCAGGTGAAGAGACCTGGCTTCCTGTTTTCAGTGACCTCTTCAGGAAAGAACCCCCCTGGATGTCCTGGTCACCGTCTGCAGCAGCAGCGATCTGGGGAAGATCGAGAGCATGGAGCTTATTGGCACTGACTTGCAGGATCATTCAGGACTCTCCTTCCTTAAAATGTACTGGCAACATTGTTTTGCAGTTCATCTGTACATGTGGGTCTTTCAAATATCCATCCATCCATCCATCCATGTTCTACACCGGGGGGGGGCTGGGGGGCTGGGGGGCTGGGGGCATTGTTATGCATGGGATCTAGGAGACAGGTGGATGGTTTGGAGGAAGAAATTGTAGTAGTCAGTTGTGGAAGGTCAATGGGAGAAAAGCAGCTTAAATATACATCTTCTTGCACAGCTGCTTTTGAGGTTTCCAAATTAG
>JAPZDZ010000023.1:5954782-5966169 GCA_029783805.1 Acanthurus tennentii | reverse complement strand
CGACATCCCATATAATCATGAATTTTTGAAAAAGAGGGTAGGTAAACTTTACCAACACCATATAAATAGAAAACAACCTCTTATGCACGTTTACGTCAATGATGTCTCAACACTGACATCTTGTGGCATTATGTAGGCTCCACAGCACCAAAAGTTACCGTCTCTTCAGATGTATAAATTATAGTATTTGTTTCCAATGTAATGAATTTTGTAAGCCTGTGTCAGGCCAAAATAAATTATGTCAAAAGAATACAAGAATACAATACAAGAGCTGTAGTACAAACCTAGCCCTTTTGAAGCTCAACAGTGTCTTTTTTTGTCCTGTATATGTTGTGTGAAACCATAATTTTACCTTTTAATGCTCTGAACAAATTGTTTTTCCAAACAAGTCCAAAAAAAAAAAAATGATGTGAACCTCACCAAAATGTCAACTTGTGTGAATGGTCAAAGTGAAAAAGTGGGTTTAGATGGAAGACTCAGACAACATTCTTCATGTTGAGACCTACACTGACTTATTAATTAAATAATCATGAGATCCAAGAGAAATGTCTGTGTAATTAGCCAAATCAGGTTAGGCTGGTCTTTGAAAATTTATGTGATATAAGATGTGCTTCTGGGTACAAGACAGAAGTATAGTGGTGGGTGGTTTTTCTTTGTAATGCCTTATATCACCTTCAGAGATGTGGAAGTTTAATATTATGTTATATGGAATGAAAACTATGGCAAAATACTGAGCCCCACGTTCGTCCCAATGGCTGTTCCATTAGTGCACAGGTGTAAATGAAACGGTTTCTGATAAGCAAGTTAGCCCTTTGTATACGCCAGTAGTGTTTGAATGTGTGTGTAAATGCATGAATGTTGGCATTCTGTGTAAAATGCTTTACGTAGTCAGCAGAATTAGAGAAGTGCTACATAAATGCAGAACATGTTCTGTGAACATACAGAGAGTAGGAAAGAGTCATAAATAACAAGAAAGACAAAGAGCACTTACCAAAAGAAATACTAAGTGATAAAATCATGTAAATGTTAATATTATCAAGGAAAACTGATGCTGATATTTCCTTTCTTAGTAAATATTTCCACTAACTATGATGTGATGCTTGATGTGCTGAGCCCCGTAAAAAATCAGCAGTTTGTTACAAGGAGTTTCTTTTACACTTTTACTTGCCTTAAAACCCTCAGATATTCGTATTCCGGAAATTGACTTGAAGTCACAATAACAAGACAACAAAAACACACGGAGGACATATTACAAGGTTGTAATTTGCAAATTCACTCCAAAACAAAAAACAACGTTAAAAAATCCATAACTACTATTTAATTTTGGTCAAGAAAAAATAAAACATGTAAAATTTACAGAAAAAACTTGTATAAATCACAATATGGTGAAAATTTATCATAAAGTGAAATGTTACTTCTAGTCATGTTGAGTAACATTGGTTTTAATTGCCCTGGAGCAGTTTGATTCTAGGGGTTTGATGTGGAAAAAAGTTTCAGTCAGCAAAATGTCAATCAATGCTAATTTTACACATGAACAGGCGCTATCATTTCAACTTTTGGACTAAAGTCTAGCTGATAAATATAACCATGATTATCATAGGTATTGCTATTAATATTCATATAATTTATCAATATGAAAAACACTGGGTTTTTCTCGATTTTTAACATAAATAGAACACCACTGTAGATGGAAAAAGTTTCAGGCCAATCTCGTGTGGATTTTTGACCTACAGATTTTTGATTGTGGGCCCTGGAAACAGTTAAAAAGGTAACCAGCAGGGGGTGTTAACGTGCATAGTGCAGGCATTTATAGAACTTCAACCAAACAATGGAGAAGTTGTTTGTTTTCTTGAACGTCTATGTCTATCTCTATTTTAAAAGTGACACTAAGCGTAGTTTTTGTTGCAAAAACAAAATAAATGACATTTTTACGTTTATCTATATATGCATATCTACATATTATGTTCATTGTCTAAAAGATCTGAGAAACGGGGTTATTACATTTTAAAGTTTCAAAACACAGTACAAAGCAATCAGGCTTTGGGCCGTTCCGTGTTATACGCCTACCGACTGTATGACTCGTGATGCGGTGTCTTCCATCCACACTCTCACACAGAAGTAGCCTCTGCATTCCGTTCTACCCTGGCTCTTATTGGTCCACTAACACGTCCGTCATAATTTCCCAACCTGAACCACTCTCTGATTGGTTAGAGAGGCACCTACGGCGGTAGCTCAAACGCCATTGGTCAAAAAACTAGGTTAGTGGTCCGACAGGCATGACGGTGAAGAGAAACTGGGTCACCGATCTAAAATCGTTTATGTCACAGTTCTGTGGGTTGCTATTACATATAACCAGCGGCTTTCAATGGATAGACAAATCTCATTGGACCATCTGTAAGTATACAATGAAAACAAGCCTTCGGATTATCGAAATTGCATCTTGGTGACGTTGCATGGTTTTAATCCATGATGGATATCGTCGATGTTTTCCCAGCGCTGGTGGTCGTGTCAGTGTGGTTTTCTAGAGCAGGAGGAGGGACGTTAGCCTACTGGCTAAGTCTTGACAGTTAGCGTGTCTTAGCTAGCAGCTGAATGCTAATATCAGTCAACGGGACTTTTAGTGTTGTTATGGACAAAAGGTGGGAAAAAGGCTCCCAGTTTGCCCGGTTAACATTGCCAGTAATTACTAGCAAATACCGGGGCTGTAAGGAGGCTCGTGCATAGGTAAGTGCCGGTCCGTGGGCTGGTTAAATGTTAACTAAACGTGACCTAAGTGCGAGCGACTAAGTGAACAATGCTCTCTAATGCTAGCACGCTAATGATGTAAACAGGCCTTGGTGGGTATTTGGCACATGCTTTCTTCGACAGCATCCATCATGCTGTAATAACTTCAAAGCTCATATCGCTCATCTCTTCGGATAACACAGTGACGTGTGGTCGCAACCCATATCGAGACCCTAGCAGTTTCGAAACGGTAACGTAAGGGTAGGCTAATATTCGGTCATGATATATCGTGATAAAGTGTTGGCTTTGGCAGTGGTAATGTGGCGACCGTTCGGTTTCTGCAGTGTCCGCAGTGGTTGCTCGGGATCATCGTAGTATTCAGATCTGGTTACATTGCGCACCAAGTACAATCAGTGCCATGTATTTTATGACTTAAGCAGGTATCCTACACTTGTACTCACAGGGCGACGGGCTTTAATGGGTAGGGTTCCTAAGTGTCCCTGACAGGATGAGAAATAGTTGCTTTCATTGTTATTTAATTGTCTGAGTCATAATCATCATCATGAAACCTGAAAGGTTTTAATAATTTGTGGATATAGTCTTTTCCAGGACAAGTCCGTTGTCTGCTCAGCCATCTCTAATGTAGAAATTTTCTGTCAGTTGTTGATCAACAGTCTACAGAGGCTTTTATTTTTATCTCTACCTAAAAAGATGTTGAGAAGCAAATCTAAGGGCACTGGCGTGGCAGTGGCAGCCTGTGGCAGGTGTTGTGTGGCTTCCGAGCTCAGTGGCTCTCCTGAGATATCTATCGACACCTGCCATATAAGTAGCAGCAGAGTGACGACAGACCAGGGATAAGTGCGTTTACTCGTAACTGTGTCTGTATCCAGCTATATTAACTGAAAATCGTTGTTTTAATGGAGGGGGCGAAAGACAGAGGCGGGTGGGGTTCGAACCGGAAATTGATGTGACAGACCGGAAGTTAGTCATATATGTGTGAAATTTATTTTGGCTGATCAGAGGTCGATATTTTTTTTCTTATTGTAAACCTATTTTGTAAAGATGCGGAATTAAGATAAATTTTTATGATCACAAGAGTGAGAGAACAATTTAAACGTCAAATAAAAGTTCTTTCAATAAACAGTACAAAGTATAACTCATGTACTACAGTTTTTATGGTCATAACTCTCTTTTTTGTTTAGAAATCAGTCAAATTTTTCAGTGAGTCCATGGCTTGTTTTTACTATTCGTTTCTATAGTAAAAACATTTGAGCCTATTTACTTATTTTTTGTAGGGGAACAGTATCTTTTATTTTCTGTGTAAAGTGAGATGCTGACAAATTGTGCTGAATGATGTGGTCACAGTTACCTAATGAGGATTTTATTTCTTCACAGTTGTATGTAAATGAATACATTTAAATTCCCAATGTATTATTTTTAAATATATGTGATATTTATTTATATATTTTATTTTTTATTTTATATATCAGCATTTGCACTACTTTTCCATGTCAGATGTTACTACTTTGCTGCTTGAATGTCTTTAGACAGTATCAAAAAGAAAATTTGTGAATAAAAAGTGTAAAAAACATGTAGCTCACCTTTTCAAGGTTTCTTTTAACTAGTTAATTTGTTTTTTAATATTAAGTAGCCATGTTGACATCAAGTATCTTTATGATGCCATTGCAGTAAAAATGCACTTTTAAAAAAATATTTTGAAGCTGTCTACTAACCCTGTATGGATGTTAAGCTATAAATGTGCTTGAAGTTTCACAAGTTGCTTTCTTTTTATGGCCATTGGCTACCTGTACAGTAAAAACAACTCTCATTAGAATGCAAGTATAAAGGATGCTGTTGGTAAGAGGCAGGTTTCCTTTTCCAATAAACAGACCAAGAGGTATCAGATTGGTGCCTGGACCCATGTACTCGCCTGATCCAGTATTTTTAGTATTTAATGCACTTTCTGATACTAGTGTCAGAACAACCCTTATTGTTGCTGAATACATGCACACTTTTCATCTGCGGACTTTCCCGAGGAAAATTTGCCCCACCCTAGTTGACACCGAGTCGAGGGAGGTGTCTCTCAACTGTCGACAGTCTGCCTCGAAAATATTTTTGTCTTTTGTTTATGTTAGGGCTGGTGTTAATGCCAATAGTAAGACAACAATATTTTTGTTCCATATTGATCAGTATTAACATTTATTAAAACATTTAATTTGGTAATGCTGCCAATTCAGGAGTATCCTAACAATGACTAAAGCCTGATGACACCAGATGGTTCATCAGTTAAACTGTAAAATATAGCTTGTTGTAATTGTGGTAACAGGCAGCGAAACAGACCTGACAGATAGTAAAAGCAGACAGGCAAAAGGCACCCTCTTGTCCTGTCGATTTCACCCATCATAGAGGACATCCAGGTCAACATCCACTTGTTTCAGCAGTGGCACAAAACATGTTTTGCAGCATGAAATGTGTGTGTCATTTGATGTGTAAGCCTGCAGAGTGTCTGGCTGGTCTTGTGCTTATTTCTGCTTTGTGAAAGGCTAGTAGATCTCTCCATAAGGAATAAAAATGCCGAAGCTTATCATCGTTATCAATGTTTATCACAACCTATTCAGATTGTTTTATCGCCCAGCCCTAGTTTATGTATTAACCTTCCCATGACAAGAAAGACATCTGCTGTGAACTTCAGACTTGCACTAACAAGTGTTATTATTTTTTACTCTGAGAGAGCAGCAACCTACATTAGTACCTATCACTATCCAAGTCACCACATGCGCATTTTGATAATACAAGTTTGTTGTCATGAAAAAGAAAATTAATGTTAAAATTAATGAAAAGTCCTATTGGATATATATATATATATATATTGGATGCAGACAGGCAAAAGGCATCCAATATATATGTATATATATATGTATATATATCCAATAGGACTTTTCATTAATTTTCTTTATTTGCAGAATGGGTAGTTGCACAGACTCCAACAAATGAAAGTTAACTTTGTTCATAAATTATGAGCATAAGCCCAGATGTCCTCTCATCTTGTTATCATGATAATTATATATTTGAGTCCCTTTTATTCCAGGAGTAAACTGACCAAGTCACTATCTGTCCTGTGATTAGATTGTAGCCTGAAGAGGAGCAATGAGGAGAGGAAAAAAAACAGGTGCTGTACAGACACTTAGCTCGTCAGTACCTGGCAAAACTAAAAACTTTGCCAAAATTCGCCATCAGCAAACCTGCTGCCTCAAGTGTAATACTGGTCATTCGTTGACTAATAACTTGATTTTTGCTGAGCTATTTTTGTGCTGTCTGTAAAACAAAAGGACAGCTAAAACTACTAACACAACACTGGAAATAGAGAGACGGAGGAAGCATATTCATGGATGAGGTAGAGTGAAATTGTGTTAATGCTATATGGAATAATAGTTTTAGCTTTGTTTTGCACAAATGAGTAACTGCAGCAGGAGTTATCACTGGGGTGGAGCGGGAAAAATAGAAAAATGAGAAGAAATATTGTCTAATAGTGACATGATAAGATAAATAAGATATCTAACAAACAGATCAAGCAATCAGGCATTCATTTTGCTTGGACATTGTATCTGGTGGCAGACAGCAATGCATAGTGAAAGCAGGCTTGTAGGGAACAAATTGAAGAGCTGATGCTGTCATTATTCTTCAGACATTACATTGTGCATTAAACACAAACATATATATAACCATATATATAGCAACAGTAGCAACATCTCCCACTTTTAAAGGCACCAAAAAATTGCAAAGTATCTTTGGTTGGGTGTTCTGGACCAAAATTCATCTCTGAATGTTAATAATAGCAATATGGGATTCGTATCTTGTTATTTTCTAGTATTAAGTGGGGCAAATGTGAAGCTGTAAGTAAAAGCCAGATGTGCAATATCACTAGCCTGTTTTTTGGAACTGTGATCAATGGAAAAAGTTAAGAGAGGGTTTTCTTCTCTGTTTTAAAAATATACAGCTGCACAATACATGTATGTTTTTGTGTGGCTGCCTTGCTGCCTGGATGTTTCTTGACGTACTTGGTTCATGAACAGGCTTGCTGGCTGCTTCCTGACTCTGTGAGTGGGTGTTAAGTGTAGAACAGGGAAACAGCTGAATGGCTTGCTGACTCACTGATGAAGTAGTAGAAGTAGGTGGAGGATGGAAATTCAGGCTGGCTGCTTTTGAGACCATAGAGACTGGCTGACCCAGTTTCCACTCCAGCACCAGTTCCTTTCAGTGTTCAATCATGACATAGTGGTTTTCCCCTTCTAGCCCAGAGCTTTGTCCCAGTAAAAGAACTCACCGGGCCTGTCCTGACCTAGTCCTTAGCTAGGACTGTGCCGGCTGCTACTTCAACAGTTTTTCTTGAGCTTTGCTTTTTGATGCAACTGCACTTTTGGATTAAATATTTAGGTGATCCATCAAAGTTTTTTTTTTCAGAACTTTCACAATAATCAGTCGCAGTTTCAGACTGGCTTTTGTTGCATCATCACCAAAAATTGTTCAGTCTTACAATACTGAGAATGCTAGATTGTTTAAATCATAAGTAACATATTTTTATTAGTGGAATTGCCTCTTGTTTGTCTGACAAGCAAACATACTGTTTATTAATGGCTAAAATGTATGTATAATAGAATGATTTGATGTAATTAATAAGAAATGCTTTATTAAAGCAGCTTAAAAATGATCATAAATGTACTTGGTGGGCATGTTGTATGAAGATATTGTGGAGTTAATTGACAACAGTCTTATAAGGTTTTAATATAAATACTAAAATCTGCCTAAGTAGTAACAAATAAGATCTTGCAAAGATTCTAGCATCTAATCATTAAAAATATTGTCAAAAAAAAGGAAATTATTGGTTAAGGATGAGCATTAATGTTTTTTTTTTGTTCAATACCAGTAACCAATAAATACTTGTTTCTCATGGCTGATAAAATAAATTTCAAACCTGTTGTTTATGCACATCTGGGGGTAAGAAGGAAAAGCTGTAGAGAGCAATGATGGATGATTATTATTACAAAAGCTCTTAAATCTTAATAGCATCACTATTTTCTCTCCTCTCTGAACCTTGTGTAACGTGTTATACAAATGACAGTTGTAGATTTATCCTCAGTAACTGTGTAGAACATGCAGATTGGTGAAAACATGTTTGGCGTTCTTGTCTAGACTGCATTTAAATACCTGAGTGAAGCAGTTTGATGTCATGAGCGCACTAACAGAGTACTGTGCATGTTCTTCTTGGTGGTGGTCTTCTTTTCTTCTACTTCTTCTTCTTCTTCTTCTTCTTCATCTTCATCTTCTTCTTCTGTTGGAGAGTTGGAGATACTACACAGAGCTGGAGATACTGAATGAACAAACTAACAAGGCAGACTGGATTCTGGTGTGTTCAAAAGCTGCTTAAGGGCTGGGGGAGAGCTAAAAGTTATTTTTTTGTTTTTTAAAGTATTGGTGTCAGAAATTATTTTTTTGGGTGGGGGGGGGGGTTTGCTCTACTCACTGTTTATCCATGGTCCCTCATTCTGCCCTTGCTGGCCGTCTGTTGTCAGCCCCAGTAGCGGGATAATAAAATTAGCAAAATAAAATAAATAAAATTTCCAACCAAAAATAAAACCTACCAGTAATGAACTCAACCAACCACAGAAACCACAGGTATACCTGTTTGTCCAATCACCCAACTCCAAAAATCTATGGAAATTAAATTGTAATCTATTTGAATAGAATTCAAATTCTGCCTAGAGGGAAATATTTATACTGGACATTATGGCTAGAGAGGTTTAAATATGTTGTACTTGAACAGAAACTGCAGTTAGCAGATAACAGGATCTCTTTAGTCTCTATCTACCTCTCTTTTTCTAACCCCTTTCTTTCTCTCTCTTTTTTAAAAAAATCTTTAATGCACAGAAAAAAAATACAGACATCCAAATAACAGTGCATTGTTTACCCATTTTTAGTCATAACTTTAATAGTCTTATAGCATCAACGGACTCAGATCTACAACACACAAACACACACAGAATGTGTCTGCCTTGCAAACCCTATAAAATGAGAAAAACACTTAAAAGGAAAAGTTTTAGACAGAGTCTTCTAACATGGAGTTGCTTGAGGTTATGAGGTTATGTAGAGATAGCGAGTTACGTTTACGGGTAATGAGGAAACTGTCAGCAAACTCTGAAGTGTTAACATTGAAATACCACAATCATGCAAATTTACGTTCAGATACAAGTTGAAACAGAGAACAGAGAAAATCTACTTTAAGTTTTTAGGTGTGCATTAATGAAGCTCTGCAACAGAGTAAAGTTGCAGTTCTAATTTTTCCGTCAGCAGAAGCAAACTTAAGAAGGTCTCTTGTTTGTCTGTCTTGCTTCCAGTTGAGTTTTGTGATGTGTGGTCTCGATTATGTTTTTGATGCATTAAATTTTGCCAACAGTTTCAAAACTAAAAGACTGAATTTGCACCTGACTGACTTTCTTCTCTTCTCTTTCCAGGTGTAGAGGGATTGAACCAACTGCTTAAGGATCAGAATATATCAGGGCAGGCTGACAACATCAAACTGGATAAAACTAGGTCAGTCTGAATCAAACCAGATTCAGACCAGATCAGAACGGAGCAGACCATATTAAACCAGACTATATCAGGCCCGTTAAGGAGACCTGTTCCAGTTTCCTATCCAGGTAAGTTTTGGCGGCCCTGTTATCCTTGTGCATGCTGTTTCTGCTCATATTTAACAGGGCTGAATTTGAACCAAAGAAGGCTTCCCACTGATTATGCATCAGTCTGACTCATGTGAAAACTGCCAGAGAGTTGAATACATGCATGAGGTTTTAAGTGCTTATTCATCCTGCCAAGTTATAGGGTCACATAATAATAGCTATCCTTTTCTGAAAGCAAATAGTTTCCTCTGGCACCACTGCATTCTTGACTGTTGATCCAATGCAACTGATAACAAAATCGTGATGGTCATTGAAGATTTTTTTAAACTGATAAATTCAAGTTCAGTGAGTACATTTACTTCTCAGAGAAAAAAAAATCCATTACAAAACAACCAAATGTGTTGAAATATACAGCATTTTTTTGCTCATGTTTGAGAAGGAAGCACATAGTGGCAGCCTGGCAAAATTGCAGCGTTTTAAGCTTTACAAAGTGATGCCCAGAAGGGACTTTGTGGATACATTTTCATCTTCATTATACATCCTGAGTCTGACATGCCATTTATTGTTGTTAATCCCTGCTGCTGGCTGGTTTTTTACCAACACTGGCAAGGTGGCATCTTTTTACTGACTCATTTATGAGGCTCTTTTAAGGAAACTCGGTGCTGAATCAAATTGTGTAGGTCTAACAGAAGGCCATTGTTGACAACTGAAGCTTTTATTTAAGTTTTAGGATGAAACTTGAAAAGACAGACATCATATTTGATGATGTCATCGATTCCCCCTAAAAATGGCCAATTATCACCTTGTGTTACTTGCAGTGTTTGAGTGCTGACCTGAAGGCTGAAGTGATGATTTATTTTTTTTTAAATCCCCAAATTTAAAAAAAAAAGAAAGAAAAAAACCTCTGAGCTTTCCTGCTGGCACAAATTGGTTTGAATCAAATTATAATCTGGTAAGACTCCAGGTGTTATTTCATTGCTGTCGTCATATCTAAGTAGTGAACTGACAATAGAGAATTAAAGACTGTAGAGGTAAGTGACAAAACCAGTTCATCATAAGAATGTCAGTTCTTATTTCCTACAATTCAGAATCTATGTACAAAAGTCAAATCCACCTAACTTTATGATGTTTATGACTCTGGTTATGATAATGCAATACTGACAGGAAGAAAAAGGTGGAACTTAATTTCTCGAGCAGTGCAGCTCCATGACTTTCCACAACACAAACACACAGTAGTTATCTTGTATTGTCAGCATCTCAAACGTCACAAAAGGCATGGGTTGGAAGCTTTTTTTAAATTGAGTAAATATTTATGTTCCTTTGCATCTTGAAGTATATTGTAAACTTGCCACGCCATCACTCAGAGATTAGCATTATTGGACTGGTGCACTGATTAGCGATAGCAAATGAGACTGACTGAACTAAATGCACATTAATAACATGAGACAGCTTGAACCAACTCTGCACTGAAAAAGAAAACTCCATGCTCACTCTGCTTCCCCCTTAAAAAAAAACTGCCTTTGCTTCTTGGACACAATGCGTTTTTCCAGGTTACACAGTTCAGCAGTGAGGCTGCTCTTCACTGTAAGAGACACAGTTAACAACACAACGGCGCACCCACCCCCATTTTGTTATCCTCATAAAAGCAGGAGACTATCAGATTTTTTTCATATTTGTTGGTTTAGTGATAAAAGCTGTTCACTTTTAGAAATGAAAAGGTGGATCATTTACCTTCAGTGGACTAAGGACACCAGTGAATGGTTTTGTACATCATGTACCAGAGTGTGTGAATAAAAACTAGTGCCCCCATGTCTCTTCATTCAATCCAGAATTAGCTTTGAATCAAGAATCATTTTTATTGAAAATCAAATCAGTTGATCATGATTTGAAATCACTTGTGTCTGATTTGAATTCAGATGAAACCCGAAGAATCAATATTGGATTTATTTGCAAGATTCCAAAAGATTCACAGCCCTAAAAGTTGTTCAG
>JAPZDZ010000023.1:5944493-5954682 GCA_029783805.1 Acanthurus tennentii | reverse complement strand
TCAGATGAAACCCGAAGAATCAATATTGGATTTATTTGCAAGATTCCAAAAGATTCACAGCCCTAAAAGTTGTTCAGATTCAGTGGAGAAAAAAGTCACTGTCAACACACGGTTGAAACAAGAGAACTGAAACCTCAGGATGCGTCACTGCTGACGTTGTGATTTATGTCTTCACGTAACTGATATGGTTTGACCTAAATCCTCATGATAAATAATATCTATAACATTCAGCATTTCTATATGTGCAGTTCCTGAGACAATAGTGGCTTCCTGTTTTCTCTGCCTCCACATTTGACCTAGATGGCATGCTGTTTGCTGCATGTGTCCAGGCAACTGTAACTGTGTGTCTGTGTTTTCTTTCAGTGTTTTGCTTTTTTTTTTTTTTTTTTAAGTCTTTGCACGGTTTCAGAATGACTCGTCTGTTTGCAAACGTGATGTTTATGTGTGTTTACAGTCGAGGGATCAAGAGTGGATGGAAGGAGATGATTTTAACACAGAGGCTGTGATGAACATCTGTGGTGAGTGTCATGAAATTCTTAATTCCTTTAAACAGGGAAACACCCTCTTACAACAGCAAATGTTTTTGACCCATCCTAAGCAGAGCTATCTATGTTATTGATGTTCTCCAGCTTTTTCAGAGGTTCAGGAATGTATATCTTTAACTTTGCCCCTTAACCTCTGTCTGTGTGCCTGCAGACTCCCCCAGCTCCCTTAACTGCAAATATTTCCACAGAGGCTGCTTTGATCTTAACCTTGTCACCAAATTCTGTAGCCAATAAAGATAAAATTATTGATCATACACATACCTCTGTTTAGTGTTTCTGTTCATATCAATGCTCTGGTCACATAGGAGAAATTTCTACTAAATATAATCTGTATTTATTGAGCAAAAAAAATATATAAATGATTAGACCAAACACTTGTACTGCAAAGCAGGATTTGCAGTTCAGTGGGGAAACTTCAGGTGCACCCCCCCTGAATATAGAGATTTAAATATGACATACTTGAGCAGATTTTCCTGGTTAAAAAAACAGCAGCTACTGAATAACATAAACATTGCCTTAGTTGTTAGGAGTGTGTTTACACCCACATACCCCACATATTACATTTAAAACCCCTTAAGATCAATATTCATTGATTAATCATGGATAATACTGAAGTGGTTGCTTTCCAAGTTATTTACTTTTTTTCTGTTGACCAGTGCTTGATATCCATGGAAATTGTACTGAGCTTTGTTTTTGAGTTTCTCTTATCTGTTGACTTAGGAGTCTGCAAACTATAGGTTTGATGACTATGTTAACAAAAGTAACAGTAAGAAAACAAATTTCAGTTAATACAATATATCTGTGCTCAGCTTTTTTTACCCACTCCATCCAGAAAAGTCAGTTAGGAGCAGTTTGGCTGAATAATCAAGGTGTTTGTTTTTGCCCTTCAGATGACCTGATGGCAGACCAAAGGATGGACATCTCGTCTACAATGACTGACTTCATGTCCCCCGGCTCCACCGACCTCATCTCCAGCTCCATCAGCACGCCGAGCATGGACTACACCCGCAAGAGGAAGGGCAGCACCACTGACTACCAGTAAGGACACCAGGGAGGAAAGAAAGAAAGAAAAGTGAAAAAAGGGGAAGGAAAAATAATGACATGTAAACAAGGATCAAACAATAATGGGAAAGCAAAGTAAAATTATGCAAAGGTAACAAACAGCACAAAGCAAAAAGGCTGTAAAGGACCAAAGTCTGTTACCTATGGTGTGGCTGTGCAGGGCCTGCCACAGTTCCTAATGAAAAAATGTGTACTAACAAACACTGTCAGCTTGCACATTGTAAATAATCTTATTTTTCAGTACCTTGATGACAGAAAACTAATTATTGAATTTGTTTCTTTGCAGAATTGATGGCTTCTCATTTGAGTAAGTTCAAACATAACTCGATGTTAATAGATTTAGCACAAAGTTTAATATATCAATCTGAAATATCTATGACTCACAGTTGATTTTGCCCCATGAACCATTAAAAGACAGAAAAACAAACTTTCTGAACCCAGTGATCCCTTAAATGCTGAAACCCATATGAAGTGCTGTGGTTACTTGAATGGTCTCTAATGTTCTTGTTGAAACTAACAACACTTTTCCTCCTCAGTGACATGGACCCAGACAAAGACAAACTGGGGAGGTAAGAGAGCATCATTACCTTGGTGATAAAACAGACACTTGAATCTTCAGTATTGGTTTATTTGTTGTAGTTTATTCTGCTCCCTGCTGCTCAAAATGATCCAGTTTCCTTTTGAATCAGTGAAACCTTATTTCAAGGGCTGGTTCACCCAAATTCTAAGAGGCCTTTTATCTCACTTATTTCGCGTGATATCCATTAAATTAGATAGCTTTGGTTTGATAATCCAACATGTCTGACTGCACACAAATACAGTGAAGTAGAGCTAAAATTAAGCTGCTATAAAGATTTCCATGGTCTAAAGTTCTGGTTTCATCTTCAAGATTCGACACAGTGCATTTAGGGTGCTGCTTGGAAATAACAAATATACCCATCCACCAAATTAAATTTGGACTGCAGCACTTTTTTCCCCAAAAACTCTCCTCTCATTACTCAGAAAAAGCAAAAGGGAATGTTTTGTTTCAGTTCATGTCAAATCATTCCGTCGCTGTTTCTGTGGAGGTCAGCTCTGCAGCGAAACAGCATTAACTGCTGTTGTAATATAGCAGCTTGTGGGTGTCTGTGCTAATGATCAGTTTCCAGGAACAAAAACCTACTCACAATCAGGTGGTGTTCATCAAGATTTCAGACAAAAAAATCTAAAATGAACTTGTGCAGTTAAGACGGATTTGGATATGACTTGTGACTACTTGTCCAAGAAAAACTCCCGGTAAAGAGTCTGTTAACTGAATAAAAAGTTTACTTAGGGGATGGATTTTTCAAAATCTGTGCAAATACAGCTAAGATAGTAGTAGAGGTAAATTGGAAGATATGTTTTTCTTTTATAACAGGGCGAACTGACCCTTTAAACTGAGATTTAACATAGCTTAGGAGAGCGACTTGAACTGAGAAATGAATAATGGAAACTTCTAGTTTTAACTTCAGAACTCACAATGCTGTAAATGTCCTAAATGCCGTTTCTTTTTTTTCGATCAGCTCAGATGAGGAAAATAAAGTGATCTTTGAGTCTCTGTGGTGGGTGGGTGGGTGGAAATTCTCCTAATTGTTACACTTTTTACATAACTGTGCATGTGAGAGAGAATGTGAAGAGGTTTAATCAAAACTACGTCATATCTGTATTACGCCAGTCAACAGATTGTACAATCAAATATAACCCCAGAGCATTATGTGTGTTGCATAAGCCTTGATGCTGTTTAAATCAGCAAATGAGGTTGGTTACAGAACCTGTGAGGTTAGCCTGGGCCCCATTCCCTCCCTCCTCTCCTCTCCTTTCCTTTCCTTGCTCATGTCCAATAAATTTAAACCTCCAACCATCAAGTTCATTCTTTCCTATTTGTTAGTTTTCCCTCTTCAATATTTTCTTTCTTTGTCTTTGCAGTGACCAACAGGGCCGGATTAAGAATGCCAGGTATACCTTATGTTTACATTGTCTCTCTCTCTCTCTCTCACTCCCCCTGCTTTCTAATCTCTCTTACATGATTAATTGTCACTCTGTCTGATTGGGGACAGAGAGGGCTTTGTGTACTTTGATAACAAGAAACCTAATACATTGAAGTGTATAGATTCAAGCATTATGCAGAACTGACGGAGTGTAAAAGCACACCTAATGGCTAATGACAGGCTCTCTTTCTCTTGGCTGCAAAGAATTCTCCCGTCAGTAGCAGATACTGAAGGTAGAAAAGACTAGTTAGATAGGCACCCTGAAGGACTGTAAACACCAAAAAGGGCATTTCATCTTTCATCTCTGGAGAGCAGTGTTCTTAGCATTTAGCTAGCTGATTTTATTATCACGGTAGATAAGACTGTAAGGTGACGGAAAATCTGCAGTGCAAGAGCACAGCCTGTTGAAGAATCACTTGCCTGATCTTGCACTTCTACTGTTTGCAGTTCATGGATTTTGTTATTGATACAACAGGTAAAATGCAACCAAAATGGTTTTTGCCAATATTTTTTGTTTGGATTCACGCAAGCAAGACAAACAGAGGAGATGCTCAGTGAGTAATCACCGTCTGGTAATAACTGGTGCTTCTTCGTTCACAGAGAGGCTCACAGCCAGATTGAGAAGCGTCGCAGGGACAAGATGAACAGCTTCATTGACGAGCTCGCGTCACTGGTGCCCACCTGTAATGCCATGTCCCGCAAGTTAGACAAGCTGACGGTCCTGCGCATGGCGGTTCAGCACATGAAGACGCTCAGAGGTTAGAGTGAACTGGTTTCATTACTGTATAAGGTGAATGGAAAGCTGTAAATGGTACTGTAATTAACTAGTATGCATAGTTTAGACATTATCAAGATGTGAAACTGGATAAGCACAAAGAACAGGTTTATAGGCAAGTTAAAATACCCACACAAACATGCCTGAAAATAAGACTGCCAATATCATATATTTGTCAAAGATGCTTATTTATCAACCAGTAATGGGAAATTCATATTGACTATTCATCAGCTATAATGTAACATTAATACAAAGCCAAATTACTTTCAATGACTTAGAAAGTGCAGCATCTACTCACACTCACAGAAGTAGTATTTCATTTGAATATTTTAGTGTAATGAAATACTCGTGACAAGAAGATTAATAGAAGAAATAACAAATTACTCAAGAATGAAAATAACTGGTAGTTGCAACCCTAACCAAAAATCGATCAGGACTGGCTAACAAACACCTGTTTGTTGTGCAGGTGCAGCCAACCCATACACAGAGGCCAACTATAAGCCCTCCTTCCTCTCAGATGATGAACTCAAGCACTTGATACTAAGGGTGAGTACAATATAAATGATTAAGCATGCAAAGGTGGAAGAGTTTCACAGTTTCAATTTAACAGTGTAGCTCAGTACTTCATTTACCATGCAGCCTATAAGGTGCGTACTTTATTTCCTCAAATAACAGCTGGTATTTAGTTATAATGTTGGGGGATGTGGTTGATGCTGTATGTGTTCACTGTCTGAGCCAACTGTAGTTAATATTAATGTAGAAGTGCCACAAGGTGCCAGTACTTATGAAGTAACCACAAAATCAGTGATTTTTACACCATAGATTTGTTTTAAGTGAAGGCTAAACGCCTACTTTAAAAACTTGCAAATCATGACTCCTCCCTAGTTTGAACTGACACAATTGCATTTGTTTAGCTTTTTTTCTGACTTTGCTTTGTTGTTCTTTTAACCTGTCAGGCTGTCACGTTATGCTGGCAGAAAGAAATAAAAGGGTTTTGTGATGTGTAGTGGATACAGGAAGCATTGCATCATATTAACAGTGTAATGCAGTAACATTTAAAGGGAAAATGGAAAATGCATCAAAACAAGACTTAGTGTTAGGGTTATTCTGATACTGATGCACAAAATATCATATTTATCTATACTATAGAGCTGAATCAATTATGTACCCTAGTATTGGCCCAAAATTGGCACAGATTCATACTCAAGTCACATGTATTATGAAGTGTATTTGTTTTTGATATTCCACATATTTATTGCAGTGTTTTCTGTTTTGGACAATGTAGGCTGCTGACGGCTTCCTGTTTGTGGTTGGTTGTGACCGTGGAAAGATCCTCTTTGTTTCTGAGTCTGTCTACAAGATTCTCAACTACAGCCAGGTATACTGACCATGTTTGTTCATTGGAGAGAAGATGCAATGATGTGCATTGACTATTTTTACTCAAAAGGCTGGTGTGGATTTTTAGCTACTATTTTTAAAGCTGCTAAGCCATCAAGGACTTCTAGTTTATTTAATATCTAAAAACTTTTTCTCTTCCTCTGCAAATCACTCTGCAAATTACACAGGAGCTCACAGAGGAGACTTTCTATTTCATGTAAAGATGATAAAAAAGATTTTAACAAATCAGCAAAACTCATCATCATGAATAATCGAATGCAAGCAGCAGGTCATCACAGCCTTCACACTGAAGCAAAAATTCTGTTGGTCTCAGCAGTTCAGTTTTAAATAAAAAATTAAAGTTGCCTTGCAATTTTCAGAAAAAAAGTAACAGTTATCATTGCACTGAATTCAGTGAAAGCAGTGTTTGAAGTTGTTCGCACAAGTACATGTCTTTGTTTGGTAGTATATATCTGATTTTTGCTTCCATTCCCCCTTTCCTTTATTTCTTCTGTTCTCTCTTTTTTTCTTTTATTAATGTACGTCACCTGCCGTCTGCAGAACGACCTGATAGGTCAGAGCCTGTTCGACTACCTTCACCCCAAGGACATTGCCAAGGTCAAAGAGCAACTGTCCTCTTCTGATACAGCCCCAAGAGAGAGGCTCATTGACGCTAAAAGTAAGTCCAAACACATCCTTTATTGTAAATAGTTGTGTTTTCTTCTTCACCTCAGCCCGAGCTTTTGATCTGTTACAATACAAGGGAGAACTATAGCTGTCAGCAATCCCAAAGCTGCATTCTGACGTCGATTTAAGTATTTATAGTGAATTCAGTACCTAGTGTGATGTCTATGAGTAGTCATTTTAAAACTTAGAAATTGCCCCACTGCAGCTTTATGTCTTGGTTTTGTTTGTTTTGTGATTTAAAGTAATCATAGAAAATCGTTAAGAGCTTTTACAAGTTATATCATAATTATCTCAGTCAGCGTGGCTTAAGATTCAGCGTCTGGTACCAGAGATAATGCATTTAAAACAATAGCAGTACTGTACATTCCTCTTGGACGTGTGAGCTTAGTTTCAGAAATTCAATGAGGTGATTTTACAAAGATGAGACAAGGAGCAAGTGGTGCCCCACCCAAACCCCAACCCCCATCCTACCCATCTCTAACCCACCCAGAGACACAGTGACTGGAAATAGTTAGCTACATTTTATTGTTTTTTTTTTTTTGGAAAATTCCATCTTTTAAAACTGCAAACACAGCTAGAGGAAAAGTGATTAAAATGGGTGTCATTCGAGACTTAAAAAAATGCACAAAGAGTAGAAAAACGAGTTAATGTGGCTACAGGAGGTGTCAGACTGATCGAGGCACCAACAGGATTCATTGGCAGGATATTTTTTTCCCTATGTAATTGTTTTGTCTTTACAAGGAATAAAAAAGATGGAAAAATGCAGGCAGTTATAATTATGTTTTAAAAGCTTCTGACTGGAGATAAATAATAGATAAAAAACAGACAAGCAAACAAACGAACAAATGAAATATAGATTTGAAACTTTTTTTTATTTCTGTGGTTTTGCAGCTGGCCTTCCAGTAAAGACAGACATCACCCCCGGTCCATCAAGACTCTGTTCTGGAGCAAGACGGTCGTTTTTCTGCAGAATGAAGTGCAACAGGCCCTCTGTCAAAGTAGAGGATAAAGACTTCCCCTCCACCTGCTCGAAGAAAAAAGGTAGACCACTGTTTTCCTGAAAAATGAACAAAAACTGGTATTCTCTTAAATAAATATCCCATGCAGTCCTTAACCTGCTGTAAAATGTAAGGCTGCCTCTCCCAGAAGCCCAGAGCGGCTCCCTGCTGCTCAGAGCATTTCCCTGTTAGTTTTTTATAATCTTGCAGTGCCAGTCGAGGTCTCTTCTCTGCCTCCAGCCTTTGCCTTGCTTACTTAAGACTAATTGTTTTTCACCGCTTTTTTTTTCTTTCCTTCTTTTAAAAGCAAAAGCCCTGATTAGACAGTGTTCCTCTTTTTCTATTTTTAGAGCCACATCCTTATTAGAACCAGGAATCACACTTCAGTTAGCCTCAGAGAGCATTTCCATTACACAACGGAGGAAGTCGGCCTCCTTTAGTGCATGTATTCACTAATATATTTACTTAACCCTCATTTAACCAAACCAGCCTGTCCAAAGCAACATTATGCGTACAAGTCAAACCTACACTGACATTCTGTGTGGCTCTTAAGCTTCTGGATGTTTCTGCTTTGTTGTCCTTCTGACAACAGCCAAACTGTGATGTTAAAGTAGGGATTTTAAAAGGTAGTTTTGCCCTGTGCTAATAATGAATAGCATTACATTTTTTAATGTTTGTAGAAATCACAGAAGTGGTATGACTGGTAGTTGTTGACAGATGATGGGAAATGAGGGAGCTTTCACACTTGGAGTTCTGTTTTGAGTTTGTGTTGGATTTTTTGTCATTTAACCAGACGTTAAAATTTTGAACCACCATTTTATTTGTAAATTTTAAATGAAAATTATAAATTGGCTATTAAAGAATAATCAATTTTCAAAAAAAAAACAACTTTACAACATTTGATATGTGGAACAGACCTAGAGATTATGCATTTGTAAAGGTGTGGAGAAAAACACTGAACAGAGACACCGATTGTATAGTAACCTTTCATGTCAAAACCACCACACAAAGCAGATAAATGCTTTTTCATTTTTTTCTCCACAGGTAAGGCACATCTACCATCTCTCTTCCATTTGCTTGCCCTGTAGCATTAGCTTGTTACTGGCTGATAAAACCTTTTATTATTATAATAACTTCCTTTTCTTCACTGCCCTCTGCATCAATTCCGCTTTTTTCACCTGATTTATTAACATCAGTTATTTGACTCTCTTGACCTTTTAGCTGCCATGACTCTGTGCGTCAGCTAGGCGATATTGCAATATAAACACCGGTGCGTTAGTCAAAGTCAGTTTGACAATGAGGTTAGAAGGTAAGACTGGACAATAGCTAACTAATATGCACAATTACCATCAAGCTTACTGAGGGGTTCCACTTCAGGTGATCCACAGGTCGTAATCTATGGTGTTGCATTTGACTTACTTGGCATTTCTATAGATTTGTTTCAGTATTAGTATGTAAAATTTGTAGCTGACCTTTAAAAACTGTAAAAAAAAAAAAAAAAAAAATTAAAATTTGTTTACCTCCACCCTTGTTTGGGTTAAAAATATTATATTGTTTTTTTCTGGTGTCACAAAGAGCTGAAATGATTTGAAAAAAGATGAGATGATACACATTAGCATAAACTTATGAATAATGACTGACAGACAGCAAAAAGGACATGTTTTGTTCTGCTATGTTAATGAGGGAAATGGTTACTTTTGTTGTTGTTACATTTATGATTGCTTAAGTAGGAAACTGCTAGAAGCACAGAGTGCGATTCAAGCGCAACAGACCTCTGTCTGAACTTCCTTTACTTTCACTAGACACACATGCTGATGCACAAACATGATAACATGGTCATATAATTATCCCTGTATAAATATTTACAGATTCCACATTAGATAACATCTGTGGCGGTTCATCAGAGAATACCTATATTACAGTGTATATCTCTATTTCTCTATGTTTCTCATAGCATATCTCACAAATTTATGCTAAATCGCACACCTACTATCACAAAACACAGTGTTTGGTGTTCTTTGCTTTTAATCCACGAATGAAAACTCACCAGTGTTTAAGTTCCTGTTGGTGGGAGTTATGCTCCTGATGAGGTCCTGGTCCAGTTCTGTAGCTCACATCAAAGTTCAACCTGCAGCTTTTACACCTGCCTAAATGTACTGCAGTGAAACTATAAAAACACACCAAGGTTTGTTTCAACCAAAAGTAATATTAGGTGAAAACATCAAGTATGTACTCAGTGATTTCACAATTGAGGAATGTAGCATAACAGCAATGACGCAGTGTAGCATTGCTTTTACAACAGAGTACACTGTGCCTGTCTGGCACACCAGTCTTATTTGAATATGCAATTTGATCTGGAACCAGTCAGTTCATTTTCTATTTCCAAACATACGCTGACCAAAAATCCTCTGAATGCGGATGGAAAGGCCTGCAACCAGTCAGTGCAACAAAATGTTTGACATAGCACTGAGAGACATGCACAACAGTTTTCTTTTTTTGTTTTCAACAAACTATAAAACATGAATTAACAAACCACAATTCTTACAGATTAATGGCATCTACAAACACTGACAAATGTCTATTTGTCCTTGAAAATCATTTGTAATAAACAGGTAAAAAATATGATGGCTCTGATCCGTAGCAGCCCAGGCCTTCTAATGGATGAAGGATATACCAAACTAACTGCCTAGACATTTCTTATGGTGCCCTCTTTTCATTGCTCCTTCCTTTATAAAGAAA
>JAPZDZ010000023.1:5888241-5903865 GCA_029783805.1 Acanthurus tennentii | reverse complement strand
AAATTCCTTACCATAAAAATGTGTACAGTCATTATGGTCCTAAGAGGAGGGATGCTACTGATTTTACAGACACATAAATGTGAGTTGTCATCCAGAGTGTAAAATTGAGAAACAGGGAGGGAAGCAACTCCACAACTTAACACCTGGAGGAAAATACAACCTTTTCCTCCTCCTCTCTTTATCTCTGAGCTTTCATGTTTTTGCTGGCATGTTGCATTTAATCACCATGGAAATGGGAAAAACTCCATCGATGAAAAAGACAAAGACAAACCCCCCCACAGATTAGCTGTTTAGCCTTCAAAAATGTTTGTTTCTGTCTGACCACTGTTATGTGTTGAGTAGGTCGTGGTCTGTAGTACATTTTAGGATAAATTAATGGAAAAGATTAAATTTAGCTTCTGATTGGTTTAATAAAATTACTCCTCAAACTGATAAGAGAAGAGGATTTACTTGCATCAAAGCATGAGGCACAGAGACAGTACAGGATGTAGGGGGTTTTTGACAAACAAAGACATGGTGGTATAGAATTGGTCAAAAATAAATCAGTGAATTGCATCTACTTATATTATGTTTCTTCAGCAACTTCCAGACACATGTCATTGTCTTCCCTGTGGATAGAGCAGTCAGTTCTGTATCATCCTTCACCCTCATCTACTCAGTGAGACTATTAGTTTCACCCGAGAGACACAGAGAGAATGAGTCATGAATCATAAGAACAGTGGGTTTGTGGAGGGGGTTTATGAAAGCAATTATTTTCATAGTGACTGAGCAAGTGAGAAACGATGTAGCTGACTAGACTATTGATAAAGAAAGGACCTGAAAAGTTTCAAATGTCTTTATCCTCACATGTTTTAGTATTTTCTTTTTTTATTGAATAAAATTAACTATCTCTCTCCTATCTCAATATAGTCAGGTCTTTGCGTGTTCTTTGGTTCCTGAATGAAATGTAGCCTAAAACAAATGTTCAAACCACAAGATGATTTATTTTATGACTGTTTATCCACATTCAGGACCCCAACGTTTTGTCATTGATTTATGTCTGAGTACAAGAAACCTAGCTGATAGTAAATTGCGGCATCTAGTGGCTCTATTTTGAACACAGGCAAATGAGCTTTTTAAATATGTTCTGAGCATTTCAATCAGACACAAACACTCTTCACAGACAGCGAATTTAAATGCGGATTAAATGTGCAGGCCTGTCATCATTGCAGTGCTAATCATCGCGGGCCGGAAAGGTCCAACCTCTGACACTCGGGTTGGTAAAGGATGTAAAAAGTTTCTCGTCTCACATTTTTTAGTTGTGCGAAATAAAGATCATTACACTTAATATAAATAGGAATGTCTTTACTTTACTTTTCTTTTGTCAAAACTGCCAGTTTTAAAACTTCTATAACAGGCCTATTTTAAATGCTTTCTAAATCCGAAATGTCAGTGCTCTGTCTGATTCTCAGATGTCGGGCCTCAGAAAAAGCTCCTGAACGCAACGCAATAGACGGCCCCTTTGAAGTTGAGTTTGCCGGGTTCAGTCTGCCTCTGAGGTAATTATAAAGTCATTGTAGGGAGGTTTTTGCATAATGAAATTTTATTTTAGAGCCGATGCAAAAGTCGAAATAAACTTGTTTGGTAGGAAGTAGTCACGTTGTTTAACCACAGGAATCTACAAAAAGACAGAGAGGCAAGTACACCTGTCAGGTTTTCAGTCTGGTTTAGCTAAAGCCATCGTCCTTTCGTACTTGTGACAAGGCTAAACTTTTATCTTTTTTATTCAGCTCGGACATTACTAGATAAAACACTATAAACTGTGAGAAAACAGAGTGGGCCGTTATAAAATCTGAGGAGCCTGATTATAAATCCGTGTTGTGTCATTTCCCCTAGTCGTATCAATTCTTCAGCTTGATACAATGTGTTAACATCTTAATGACTCCCAAATGCTATCCGTTTCCTGTGTTAGCAACGAGATTTTTCACGCTGCAGAAAATGGAATTAAAATATATCACAGATGAACCAGGTAAATTATAACACATCTTACAATAATAATTCCTACAAGTAACTAAACCAACATCACGATGCAGTGTCCCATTAGAGATCCCATCATCTCTGATTCACTTTGATATCAAGAACAAATGTCTTGCAGCATATCCAGGTTGGTGCACTAACTGGAAATCTAATTTTGACAACTTTTGATTACTTCAGTTTCCCTCTTCACCGAAACTGAAGATTGAGGCGGAGTGGTCGGTGAACAACTTTTAATTAACTTAAATTCTTTTAAAGACAAAAAAAACGTACATGACCATAAAATAAAGCAAAGGAAAAGCACTAGATCTGGTGGTGGATTACATGATTTTGTTGCTCTTATCAGAGATTCTGATTTGTTTGTAAAATAAAAAGCAGTGCAGCTGCATCTGTAAGTCAGAGAAGTGTTGAAACTATAGGCTGGAACTGCATTAAGACATCTCCAGTGGTATGAAACCACTCTGTTTTGACTCAGAGCTTGATAATAAGATGCTTCTAAGTACAGAAACAGGTCAAAGCAGAAATTACATTTAAGGTACTCCTAACATGTGTTATATTGCATTTCCTTTTATTTTAATTCACTCACTTTTCAGGTATTAGTCTAATATAAATTTAAGCATCTAAAACTGCTTCACTGAGCTTTAAAAGACTCAAAACTTGTACTTTTTTTCTTTTAAACAGACCTATGAGTGACTGTGAGGACACAAACATTGTCTGGGAGTCTTGGACTTCACCTGGGAAAAGAAAAAGAAAAAGAAAAAAGGACAAACAATCCCCCAAATACAAAAACAACACAGAGATGAAAACCGATGGGAAAAAAAAGAAAAAGAAAAACTTGAAATTTAAAGAAGCTATGGTGGAAAGGCAAACAAAGAGGAAAGAAAAGAAGAAAAAGAAAAACAGATTGGCTTTGGAGCAAGATGACAGTTATATATGTACGCAGGCCAGTAACGCACAGGAAAAACCTGCTGTGAAGCTTGCAACAATAAGTCCATGTGACAGAGACAAGCCAAAACCTGATCGCCTGGATGAAGACTTCAAGAAAAAGAAAAAAAGAAAAAAGAAAGTGGGGTTTGACTTATCAGAAGGCTACATCCGTGTCAAGCGTCCCAAATTTGTCTCCTCATCTCCGCAGTGTCCCAAAAAGATTTTCCTCTCAGAGAATGAAGCTGTGCAGGATAGTGAGAGCTGTTCCCAGGTCACAGTGACAGGGCACAGCCAGGGGGTGATTCATGAACATGACTCTCAATGCAACAGTGAGGACATAAACAGCCAAGACCTGTTTATCACTCAGAAGACATTCAGAGTGTCGCCCTCTGAACCTTCCAGTGGTGAAATCAGTGACAAAGCAGTTTCTGCGACTCCTCAAATGTTCACACAGCGAGACAAGATGCACATGTCTGTAATGTCTCTGACAAAACAGCATCTTGAAGGATCATGCAAATGTCCAGACGACTCAGATTTCCTACAGCATCACAGAAACACAAATCAGCATAAGAAGAAGCCACAGACAGTGCAGGTATGTCTCACAGACGAAGAAGATGATGAAGAAAGGGGATTAAATGAAGCACATCATAAAAACAAGAATGGACAGTCGTCCTTTCAGACTCAGATAGAGTTAAAGGCAAATCTTGCTCAGGAGAAAAAAGTAGCATGTCCTGTACTTACAAAGCCCAGTGAGGTGAATCCTTACCTGGCTTATCCAGTTGATGTAAACTCCTCCCTGGATGTTGTAAAGATCAAGAAACATTCCTGTACTTTAAGTGAACAGTCCATGACAAGTACTTCCACGCAGACAGAAAACTTGTTCACCACTGAACTCTGCTCCTACCTTAACTTCTGCCAAAATAACAGAAAGACTTTACTCTTTAAGGACTTGAAACCTTTGGACCTGAGCCTGCCAGAGAGGGCCAGAAAAGACCTCGGGATATGTTTGTCAGTGAAGACATCGTCTTTACAAGGGCAGATCACAGGTGACATCCACCAAGACCACAACCTGCATTCATCTTTTTCAGACATGAAGGATATAAAGATAAAGAAAGAGCCTGCTTGTCAGCATCCTTGCTCTGTAAGCACACACTGTAAAGAAGAAACAATTCTGAGCCCCCAGTCAGAGTCTGAGCCCAAGTCCGCAGACACAACAAGCTCCGGCGAGGACTGTGAGCATCCCTGTCGCACAAGCAAGCTGGACCTGACCCAGGTAACACCTGATTCTCCACCAACCATTGACTGCAGCAGTTACAGTGACACATTGTGTTTTTATATCTGCCACAAGCTACACAATCTACATCTATTTTGTCATCTTTCTCTTAGACTTAAGTTAACCATTTTGTCAGATGTTGTTTACAAAAGAGAAAAGATATTTAAATTTGATGCATCTTGAAATTGTGATGGCTTTTTTATTTCTCTCAGATTTCTCTTACTAACTGCTGCCATGTACATAAAATTTTTGACCTTGGCAACCCATGGGCCAAGTTTTCTTTTATATTTTGCATCAAACTTCATACTATAAACTTGCGAGAGGTAACAATGTACACAAAGCTCATGTACTGCAAATCCCCAAAAAATAAGACCTACTAGTGCCATGCAATAAAAAAGATTTAAGTCTCAAACACAGATAGGAGGCAGTGTAATAGAAATGGGATGCTGATAAAAAAATGTTCTCTCTAAGGCAGCGAACCTCTGCAAAGAACAAAGAAATTGCATTCAGTCATAAGTGTTTGCTGTGTATTGTGTTTTGTTTAGTAGTATACCACATTACATACAACTACTGTAACTAATTTTTGGCGAGGTGACTACTACGAGCCTCTGTGATTCCCAATTCCCACTCACTGACCGGCATGTGCCCTAATACAAGCAGTTATAAATAAGTTTCATGCTCAAAGGAAATTAGATACTTAAAATTGTAATACTGAACCACATAAAAATTCAGTATCATATAAAGCTGTCTTCACTGGGCCTTATTAACTGCTCTAATGTTGGCACCCAATTGAACAACCCTAGAAAAAAGGGTCCATGGTTGACTTTCATTGCTGGCACCTGCCCTATTTCCCTCTGTTTGAACAATGTTTGAACTACAGTGCCCATATTTTATGAATTTACGGACCTTAAAAAGATGGACTACTTGTATTTTCTCTTATCCTTTAATCTGTTGTGTCCGCTAAGCAATGCGAAATGAGGTTTTTGAGTTTTATCAGAATTAATTTGCCAAAAAAAGGTGCTTGAGTGTTTCCCACTGTTCATTTACAAAATTATTTGTTGTTCAACTTCAGGTCAAAGCAGTCCAGATGAAACTCAACGAGTCCTTTTTCTTTAAGACAAAAGGAGAAGGACTGTCACCCAGGCCTGAGTCTCCACTGATGAAATTCTCTCAGGGCAGAGAGGTGAAAAGCAGGAAGGGCCACTGAAGTCATATTGAAGGACTTTAACCTGCAGTCAGTGGCTTCCAAAATCTCACCTTTTCTGCTTGATGCCTTTTAATGTCTTGGGTTTCGAACAGCAAGGCATAAAATTAACAAAATACATAAAATGTAACCCTTAATGCTAAAACTCATGAAGAATACTACTAGGAACATAAAAAGGGAAAAAAATGGTCCCCCTCAATAACAAAAAGGAAACTCTGTCCCAAAATTAACCACTACTTGACTTTTTTCAGTTAGTCTAGATAGGCAATGAGCTTTTTTTTGTTTTAATAAACATTTCAAATGTAAATATATATGGATTTAAAGTACAAACAATGTTGTGTTAGCTTTCAAGTTGCCATTCCTTCTTTCAAGAGCCCTGTCTTGTTAGTTTCTTGGTCCTTAAAAAAGTTGCTGTTGCATCCATAATAATACTTTGCGTTCATCAGATGTTTTAATTATAAAGTTCAGTTTTTCTGAAATGTTTTTTGTAGGGTTTTAACTGTACACAGGTTGTGTGCATCACTCTTATTGGTTTCAAGGACAGCCGTTTTGAATGTTTTCAGTAAACTCTGATATCAAATTATAGTTCATGGCTTTGTTATGTTCTGAATGAAAACAAGTATTTTATCAATTAAAGTTTATTTATTGTAAAGGAATGGTACTAAAATTGGAATCTGCAATATGTACTCGTTGAATTTGAATTATTTTTCAAAGTTTCTGAATGAGGCTTCACTTTTACGCTGTTTACTGCCAGTTCTTATATACCATACACAAATAGTTAACTTTTCATTTCTGCTCAAGGTTCACAGTTAAAAAAGAATGACTAGAAGCATCTTATTGTACCAGCCTTTTATAATTACCAACTTTTGTAACTGGGGCTAGTTTTTTTTTTGTTGTGACTGTAACATAAAAATACTGTTTCTTTTATTATACAGTCTGTTTGTGAACAAGCCAACCACCTGTGCTCATCAGAAATAAATCTTTATTCATATTTTTGCCAGTTATTACACAAAGCAGCCCCCCACCATAAAAAGATTAACCAGTATGTGCAAAACAAAAATTAATGTATACCTTCTCTTAAATCTGACTTGATGAAGTGTTGCAGTAGTTCTTTTGTTGCATTCTTTCCCTTTGTCTGCTTTGTCTCATTCTGCCTCTCCAGCCATCTCCTACATTATAACTATGACCTTGCTCTGCTAAAACATTACTTTTTTATTCATTATTATAAAGTATTTAATTCTTGTGTACTTGGAGAAAGCAAAAACATTTCTGCTAGTGAACCCCATTTGCACCTGCATTTTTTATATGCTGATATGGTTTCAAACCACCTATTTTCAACTTTTATTAACAAACGAACAAAACAGGTCTACAACAGCAAGTTACATAATCAACAGGATTTACTCCAGATTCATTTTTACTTAAACAGAGCACAGTCGGAATAGTCTAGTTGTGTCTGAAGAGCTTGATTCCCATCCAGCTCCAGAGGTGAAAGAAGACGTAGACAGGGATGGTGACTGGCAGCAGGAGGCTGTAGAAACACAGACTGTTGCTGCTGGTGCAGCCTTGAGGAAAGTTCTCATCCACCGCAGCAGAGTAGAACAAACCAAAGAGAGACACTATTGGGACCAGCCCCACCATCATGGACAGGGAGAACATGCTTGCAGATGGGTTTTGATACAGGATACTACTAATGTAAATAAATATCTGCACTCATATATTATTGCTTTAAGCCAAGTGGCTAGCAAGCAGAATAAGTTCTCACAGCACAGCAAAACAATGTGGCATTCAAACAGAGCAGGATCCAGATATAGTGTCTGATAAGTACTGTGTCATTCAGTCAAGCAGCTTTTAAAACACAATAACTCCGTTGTCTTGTGTCAGCTGAAGATGTGGTGATGAGTCTCTACTCTTTTGTTGGCGTGGTTGAGGGATCTGTGTCTTTCTGTATGAGCCTGGCTTCCTGAGGTATCATGTTGGGGATACCACCGATGATGGGATAGGCTATGCCAAGCTCTTCATTAATCAGCTCATTGGTTTTAGCTTCGTACCTAGGGAGGAGCAAGAGCAACATTATTATTCTTCTATGGTGCACAATGTTTTTAATAAAAATTAAATGACCAAAATGGATTTAGTCTTTCTCAGTGTTTGAGAAGAGCTGATTGAAACTTTTGGGAAAAAGATGTTTTAAATATGGCAGCAGAAAGCTGAAGCCCCCTTTTTTTTCACAACACCAAAGTGCAGCAACTGTAATAGTTATAATGGATTTGATTATTGTAAGTGAGAGTGAGTCCCACTTAAATAAGGTACCATACTTAGGTATATTCATTATCTAAAATTATAACCACTCTTATAAGACATATGGTCATATTTTCAAAGCTATAGTAGAGAAAACAGACTAAGTTTTTTATTTAAAAAATGATTTTAAGTACTTAGACTCAGGAACTAATTGGTCTAATTATATGATGGTAAAGCATTGTAATAGGAATCAACATAAATTTACTCAGTTTCTGTGCAGTAGGACAGAGATTCAAAACTCTTCCCATATGACTCTAGCCTATCTTTTTAGTTATCATACTGTATAACTAAAGTATTACAAATTTAACTACAACACGCAGGATTCTTGTTTTTAATTGCACATTAAAAGTGACAGGAGACATGAACCGAAATAAACTAACTTTAAAAAGCTGAAAAGCAGAGATGAGTTGCAGCACTTCACTCCTACTCTTGACAGGCTGCTTTAAGCTTTGCTAACGTTAGACACAACATGTCACTGTGTTTTCCACGTTAAAAACCCCGACGCCAAAAAACTTCTCTAGACAAAAATAGAGACATAGCCACAAAGCCTGAGTTATTACTGGCCATCGCTAGTTTAATCATCTTTATCCCGCGAATCTTTCCTTAACTTAACTTACTTCAGTGGTTTCTTAGAGAGCGGACACACCAGGAACTCGAGCAGGGAAGTGTCGAAAGGCTGCAGCTCTTCGTCCTTCACATCCGAAAAGTTCCTGACGGGAACGGAAGCGGCTCTTGACCTCTGAATTAACGTCAAAGGTGCGTTTTTCACATGTCGGTGAACACGAACTGTTTCTGTCACCAGTCTACCCAAAACATTTCGAAACATGACCGACAAAACTTGACGAGCTTGCGACGATTCCCCGACAGGAAGCACTTCTGAAAACACTGTGTGACCGATTTTGAAGTCCACTTCCGGTGGGTAAGAAGCGGTTGTCATTCGTTCCGCGTGTTAACTTGAGCAATGCCCGAATTAAAAAAGTGCTAAGACCACTTAAACATCCCTAATACACAAACCATGTCCCATCATCATAAGACATAACATAGTATTGCCAGTGCAGATATAAATTATAGTTGAAATTATATAGTTGAAGCGCGGTTATTTCTACATTTGTCCGTATGGTGTCAGTGTTGTACTGCTCTGTTCAGTACAGTTATTTTTATGCACGAAATTTGACCACAAAACGGAACCAAAATATGAAAAAAGAAGATTAAAACTATACTAATTGCAATTAATTTGGCTAGGTAGACTACAACAGACACCCATTTGTCATTACTTTCATAAAGAAATTGAACTTTATGAGTGCAGTTTAGTATCAGTGGGTAATATAGCCAGCAGTGGGTCTTTTGTAGTCTTTTTTTTTTAAAAAAAAAAGAAAGAAGAAAAGAAGAAAAGCACAGATGACATATCAGCTGTATTAAATGGAAAAAACTAATGGAGGTATTTTGCAATATTTTGTCAGATTCACATCAGTCAGTGTTTGAACTGTAGTTTCATTTAAGTCCCACTGAGATCCTGAACTTGATTTCCCTGCAGGTTATATCTGTACATTATTAAATATTGTCATAGAGCCTGTGCCAGCCAGTGCAGAATGCATTCCCCCATCCATATGGCTGAAGATATTGCTTTGAGACTTTCTTGGCTGGCCCCCAACTTGTTTTAAAAGTGCTTCTAGCCATAATATATCCTGCTACTTGGTACATGACAGACCCACTAATACAGTTTTCCCCCCCCTTTTTTTCACTAGCTGCCAGACATTAGATTCGCCACTACATCTCTGTAACTGTGTTCCTTTTTTGTACTCCTTCTTACTTTTGAGAAGTATCCATCATTTTGGACATATTCCACAGGGTTGGCAGTGGGGCTAAAATAATGCTGAAAGAGAGCAACATGTGTTGAAGGCAAAATGAAACACTGTAGCACATGTGATTGGTTAACCGGCCAAAGTTTTTTATTGATGTATAATTGGTAAATGAAGTAGTTAATAAAGGATATCTACAG
Source organism: Acanthurus tennentii (assembly GCA_029783805.1). Lineage (NCBI taxonomy): Eukaryota > Metazoa > Chordata > Actinopteri > Acanthuriformes > Acanthuridae > Acanthurus > Acanthurus tennentii. The sequence goes on along the minus strand of JAPZDZ010000023.1, from coordinate 5,894,154 downwards.
TTACATATAAGCTTGTATAAATGCTTTTGATTCACAATTATTCAACAGTAAAAGTAATCACACCAAGGCCATTTTTCTGCAAAAAATGGTTTATTGATGGAGCCTATTCTTAGCAAAAAAAACATAAAGATCTGTTAGTGTATTCTGAGGAACATCTGGACATGACCAGCCAGCCACTAAAAGTCCTGATGCTCTGATAAAATTAAACACAACACTGCTCTTGAAGTGCCGATGAAGTTTCACTGAGGTGATGAGAGAAAGATATTAGGAAAATAACATTATCTTTGCCAAGAAAGTTTAGACTAGATTACTGGCAGTTAGTTATGAGTCATTATCTGTATAGTGAGCCGAAGACATACAGGACCCTAAATTTTTGTTCCAGAAGTTACAAAAAAAAATCTAATTTAAAATAAGTATCATTTGTAGTAACATAAATTAAAAGAAGCATAGTCTTGGGAAGTCTTGGGAAGCATAACCTTGTTCAACAATAAGAAGTCTGGTTTGACAAACACTGTTTCACACAAGCTCAAGGCCTTTGTGGTTTCCAATGCCAAAATGAGAGAAAATGAGAGTCAAGTGGTTGTGGTTATTCCAACACTCTTAAAAAGTTTAAAGACAACATTCAGGAAGGGCATGATAAGGACATCATATATTGACATGTCCTCGCCTAACAAAAATGATAAACTTTGTTAAAAGTGTTTTTTTATCAGTGTTTTTACCTAAACAAAAAACTTTGTCTTTCAGAAAGTTCTATTTTGTGAAGGCTCATAGGAGGATGGTGTCAGTAAAAAATTTAAAGTGATCCTGAGCCCAAAGTAGGTTTTGTACAGATTTATTTTGTATTTTGTACAGCATTTATCTGACTTGTAAATGTGTTTACATACAAATTTAAACACACAAATATATAATATATATACAAAAAACAATAAAGGAATTTTAATTGTGCAAAAATCTTACTCTGCGTCTTGGATTGTTTTTTGAAGGACTCTCACTTTTTACATCTTTTATTGAGATCCTTCCATTTTTGCAATGAGCCTTTCTCAAGATGGAATGTTAATGGTGCTTTTTACCTTTTCAGAGACGCTGATGAAAGAAACTAACAATGAGAGGTATCACCGAGTTACAGAAGCTTGTGGAACTGGCTAGCTCTGAGGTAGTCGGCTACTTCAGCTCTATATTTCATTGCACCATTCTTCAGTAAGTCCTTCACGCTATATGATAATCTCAAGAGATTCTTCTCAATAAGTGAAATGGAAATTAAGTCTATGTAGCACACAGTGTGAGGCTGAGTTTGCAAGACATATTTTTGGGTGGATGTTGTGATGTGACTTGAACATGGATGTGTGAATCACTGCTTTGGTGTGATGGGTTGACATCAGTGATGGATGCGACAGTACACTAAGTAAGGACAGTCCTGGTTTCCAGCCACTGGTCACAGTGTGCTGACTAATCTCCAACAAGACTGAGTGTATATCTGGACTGTGTGTAGTCAGTGTGGTAAGTGTGGTTGTGACCAAAGTGCTACACCAGTCAGTGGTGGTGTCCATTATGTGAATCCTGTGGTATTAAGCATTCATCTGCAGTTTTCTGTCATGCAGGGTATCACAGGACATAATTTAGCTATGCTTGCATTAAAAAAATGCAAAACAAAACAAAAAAAACTTATTTATATCTTAAGATGTTTGATTCATAATAGTAATTAGTGACTAGTGATTAAAGTTGATTAGTTAGTGTATTATAGATTTAATACAAGCTAAAAGGACACTCTAATGCCACACATTCATTCTCCAACACAGTGAAAAACAAATTTCTAACTGATAAAAGCTGTGGCTCAGGAGGTAGAGTGGGTCGTCCACTTATCAAAAGATTGATGGCTAATCCCAGGTTCCCTCAGTCTGCATGTCAAAGTGTCCTCAGGCGAGATACCGAACCGCATACTGCTCAAGATGGCTGTTCCATTGGTGTGTATGTGTGTGAGGATCTCTCCTGATGAAGAGGTGGGACCTCCTATGGTAGCCTCTGTCACGAGTGAATGGATATGTGTGTGAACAAGTAAATACTGACTTGTATTGCATAGCCTTTTAAGTGGTTGCATAGGTTAGATAAGTTCAATATATATGCAGCAAATCCTATTTTACCATAACAGCATGAAAAAAGGGCACACAAAGCTCACCAGCAGACAGCAGGAGTCATGCAGCAGTGTCTCTCCCCTGCACCTCTGCACCTCTGCACCCTGCACATGCAGGCGGGAAGGAGGCTAAGTTATCGTTATGAAGAAGCTCTGAAATCCTCTCGACTCTGAAACTTTCTCCTGACCCTCAATAATAAGTTAGAAGATTAGTATGCTTGTGCAAAATCATCAATGTAATTAATGTATTGAATGTATTATTGTATCCAATTGTGTGAGCTTCACAGTCAGTGTGTGATTGTTGGCAGCCTTTCAGAGAGGGAGAGAGACGAGGCGGCAGAAAAACATCCTCACACTGATCGTCACACAAGGTAAACGTGCTTTCGATTTCATTGTTGCAAAAGAAGTGACACCTTGCTTATTCAGAGAAGCGTAAAATGCTTCATGTAATAAATTCACAAGGTTATTTGCTCTATGTGTGATCAGGAGCATGATTGCTTTTTGAGAAACAGTACAACATGCTTCTGCCAGGAGCAGCCAGGCTACTGCCTGTATGAGAAATGACCTATTGTGCAATTCTGCCTCCCTGTTTGTTTGAAAGAGTAATGGCCAATTGGGAAATATGAGCACTGGCCGTCAGGCCAGTGGTGCAACTTGTTCACTCAGCTACTCAGATCCAGACAACTGTGTTCCTAGTGCTTGTAGTGCCCCCCCCTGCTGTGGTCCAGCCAAAAATGTAAAGAAACCGGAGTCTGATCCAAAAAGGCTTCATGTCTCTCTCGTGACAGCACAGCCCCCTCACCAACAGGCGGCTCGGACTTGGCAGTGAAGTCAGCTGGTCCCTGCCAGGGTTGTTACAACACTAATAACTTCTAAGCTTTCTGGGCAGGGGAAATGATCCCTCTGCCATCAACATTAATGTTACTCAGCATTTCACCAGCAGTGATGTCTCTAATTGACTTGGTGCAGCAGACCTTCATGGATGTGAGCGCATGGCCCCTTGTCTCACTTTGGGAGATTGTTTTTGTGTTGTAATTTCCACCCGTGGTGTTTTTCTCTGTGTGCAGGAGGTTTTCAGATACAGTGACGTGATGCACAATTCACAGCAGCTTCTTTTCATGCCGCTCTGTAGCTCTCTACAAGTGAGAGAAGAGGCTGTGCTTGGAAGGCAGCAGCACAGGCTTCAAACTCTCAGCAGCAACAAAGCAAGAGGCTTCTTTTTCTTCTGACAGACTCTTCATCAATCCCAGTCCTCCCAGTGATATTTGACGGAGCTTTCATCAATCCTGAACCTCTGCTGACCCTCCCTTAGCCATTCATGTGTGAACAGATACAAGAGTTCTTGGTGATGACGTCTTTGACTACTTCAGACTGTGTTTTTCAGGTTTGCTCTCCTGGTTTGTATTGAGGAGACGTCCTCAAGATTTAGGAACGGTAACGGATTAAACACAGCTTTCACAGGTTGATGGTAATATTTGATGCTTCTTTTATTTTTTAGATTTTTTTCTCCAGGCAACTGCCATTGTGAACAGACTGGATTCTGCAAGTATAACACTGATAGATTGAATCTGTCAAGGCTGCACACCTTTATGCAGCCTTTCACTGCATAATAGAATATTTTCACTCATTAGTCTAATTACCACTGACCCATTTACAGAGTCTATGGTAATGCAAAATTATCCCTCCCCAGTTTCCACTCTATTAACAAAGTGAAAGCCTTCATTTTCACATTTTATTATCTCCTCTTGTTTGTAGGGACCCACTTACAGTCCATTTTATACCTGCCTCAGGATTCAGCGAGCTGAGTTATGTTTGCCTGACTGCAGTGTTAACTAATACGCTACATTTTTTCTCAGCTCTACGCACAGGATTAGAATGAAAAATGTTAATATAATGTGTTCTTCAGTTCCCCATATGTGGCCCTCAGGAACATATCTCACAAAATGAGCTTCTTTTTGTAAATTTGAATGGTGCATGAGAATTCAATGTCACTGTATTCTAGGTTTGATTTCTGATGGTTTCCTTGCTGGCTGTAGGTTTTATCCAATTACAAACAGGATATTAGGCTCTTTCCTGCCAGAGGAGCCTTCATTTCCATGCTGAAATATTGCTGATGTAGCATTTGCTGCTTAATCTGATGATCAGATCCCCAAGGACTCCCCTCTCTTCCTGCCTTTTCTTGTCTCCCGTGGACCCTTAATCCTCCTCTTTCAAGCCCTTCGCTCCTCTTTCTGCATCCCTTATCTTCTCAGATTTTCCTTTTACCTCTCCCGCCACCTCTCCTCATGCTTTTTCCCAGTTTCCTCCCCTTCTTTTTTCTCCCACACTTTCTCCCTCTTGCTGTCAACACATTCCACTGCCAACAAAGATAAAAGGTAACCTCTTGCTAATGCACCTGATTGATGGACGGGCACAGATCCAATGAGGTGTTGCCCCTCGATTGGGCCTCTGTGGTCACCTGGCAACAGTGTTAACAAAGTGTACCCTTCAATTAAGTCTCAGCAGTTGCTCAGCAGAAGCATGAGCCAATGAGGCATGAGCAATGGTTGAGGCTGCATCGTTACTGCTCCCTTTAAGGCCTGTAGAGTTCCTCGTCGGCTCTAATCACTCAGTTACCATTTAGTGCTATGTTGATGCACAGATGTGTGCATGTTCATTATTGGGCATGCTCACGGCTCATTGGATGTGCTAGGTTTACAATGCCTTTGATGTTATGAGAGGCTTGTTTATGGGGTGTTCAGGGTAACTCCTCCAAACAATATAGGTGCAGGTTTTCAGCTTTTATAGCAAGTCATCCGTGGAAATGCTTTATCGCTTATAGAGACAAAACATAAAGCCATTTCGATGCCTCTGCATAATCATGCATCACTGTAATCCGGTAAGAAGGCACTGCATAAAAGGCTAGGATCCTCTTCGTGAAGATGCATCCTTTCTATCTTAGTATCTATTAAAAGAGGGGGAGGGGGCGGAGGGGAAGTGAATTAAAGAGAGGGAGGGAACAGGTCTGAGCATGGAGGAGTGAGAGGAAGAGGGAGGGGAAGCATGGAGGATAATAAGTGGGATTGAGAGACAGAAAGCGTTCATCCAGCTCTTCAATGGGCTTTGAGAGAGTAGGATGTTGCCTTGAGGTGATAATTAGTGTATCCTCAAAGGCTGTGAGGGTGCAGAGACTGACACATCTGCCCCCAGTGTAGCTGGACTACAGAGTAACCCATAACATTCCACTTTTTTTGTTTCTTCAGGCTGCAGGGTTTTCCCCCAGAGCTTTATACTTGTCAGAGTGGAAAATCTTTGGAGCTTTTAGACCATCATAAGCAGCAAAAACCTTCCACTGAAACCCAGGCAAGAGGCATTTTTTTAGGGTCAGTAGCCTTATAAGGCAAAGTGAGTTGTGCACATACATTAATTTCACGGGTGAAGGGGACCATAAAACAGAGCTGTTAGTAAGTCCTTTGGAGAATCCTAATCAAGTCTGGAGTTTAATCAAATATAAATCATGCACAATTTCTTTTAAATTTCAGGGGTAAAAGAGACCATAAAATGATATCCTAGACACGTCCCAAGTCGTGTCACAGGGACTCGAGTCAAGTTCCTGATTTATTGAGATAAGTCCACATCTCGTGTCAACTCTTGTTGTTTTAATCCTCAAGCCAGGTTTCAGGTCCTTGAATGAAAGTCAAATCTCAGGTTTATCTAGAAAAGTCAATGGAGAATCACAAGTCCCTCCAAAAAAATTGCAAGTCAGCAGGACCTTTTATTAAGTCTTCCAGTGACACGACATTTCC
>JAPZDZ010000023.1:5787613-5800101 GCA_029783805.1 Acanthurus tennentii | reverse complement strand
TTACATTTTTGAGTAACAAGCCAAAGACAGGACAGACAGCAGGAGCAGATAGTTATATAGAAGCACATAGCATGTTGCCAAGATGGTGTGGAGACTATAATGGATACACACACACTCTCTCCTCTTTCTGTGTGTGTGTGTTTGTTGGGGGGCTTCAGTTGTTACCACATTAAATCTTCTACACACACCTACACACGCAAAGCAAGTGATGTATTTGGGGTTGGATTACAAGAGACAGGGTGTATATGGAGAATGCTTATTTATGCAGACTACACATGTTTGAGATCCAGCAGGTAATAGCAGTGTGTGTGTCCGAGACTATCCTAATTTCTCTATGTGGATGGTTGTGTGTGTGTGTGTGTTTGGGGATTGTATTTGTACAGGTGCGTGTGTGTGTGTGTGTGTGTGTGTGTGCTTGTGTGTGTCTTTTTGTACTTAATGCGTATTGCAACAGCAATCCAGCATCAGTTAAAAATCCCAGTCAGGGGCAGAACAATAAATCATTATAAGGGTGTCTTTGCTCTTGAGTTTATTTGAAGATAGGACAGCTCGGACACATCATTCATATTTTCTCTAAATGAGAATTGACATTTTATCCCTCTGACACAACCTTGGGGTTTGCCTTGGTTACTGAGTACTTTCTAAGTGTTTGCTTGGCTGTGCTTGACCTTGTCTTCTTCCAATTTGGTCTCTCAGCTGCCACTGAAAGCCAGGAGAGAGAGAGAGAGAGAGAGAAAAAAAACGAGTAATCTGCCTACTTTGCCTACTCAAGCGGAAACAACCTGAGAGTCGAACATTTACATAGATGTGTGTCTGCGCAAAAAAGTATTTAATCTAAAAACACCCACATCTCTGGAGCTTAAAGACAGAGGAGCCAGATGCAGCGGGTCGTAGCAGTGTAGTGTTTGTACAGTAGCAGGTGAGATAGCCATACAATAGATATGCTTTTTTTTCAGCCCTGTTTCAATGGATTCTCTTTGGCAGTAACACTGTTTTGTTGTTTGCTTTGCTACAAAGTGCTCCTGTTTTGTCTGATAAAAATGCCAGCCCTTAACTCTTTCTAAAGGCTGATGATAAATAAAATGCTCTAAATTCTCTTAAGAGCCGTCAAGGTTAACAAATGGAGTAACCCTTTTGACAAGATGAATAAACATCTATTTAATCAGGCTGCATCATTTGTTGCTAATTAGTTTTAATGGTCATAAATTACACTTTTTTGCAACTAACTGTAGCCATTTTCCTTGCCACTGATCTGAAGGTAAGTGCTAAAGCCTCCAAACAACAATAAACTCTTTTTGCTTATTTTTTTAATATCCATAAATTAAAAAAAAACTACAAAAAAGGGATTTCAACAGTGTCTATTACAAAAAAAGTTCATCAGCACATTTTCTCCTTAATTATTTTCTTCACATTCTACAAGGATGTTAATACTCCAGGCTGCAGAAAACCTTGTTTACTGTAAACTGTTTATCAGAGTCTCCCGGCACCACAAACACAAGTTGAAATCTGGGAAGGTTAAAAAACAGAGAATCTAAAAACTGGTCTAACAACAGAGGGTCAAGACCTTGTGTTCCTGCTGGCCATAAATGGGGGGCTGCGCATGTAGCAGGTGCAAGCTCTAACTTTTTATAAGTGTGTATTCCAAGTAACATCATGACAAGAGTTGGATCTACGGCTCGGTCTCAGACCAACTTCAGTTTTTTTTTTCAGATGGCAAGAGCAGTTAAGACCAATAGAATACCATAAAATACTATACATATATATATTTCAACAGATAAAAAAACAATGTTGAAATCTTTATATATACATATATAAATATATATATATATATATATTTTCCTGTTTAAATATTTCTGTTTGCATGAAGCCTTTTTCCCCACTATGGCTTTAAACAACACTTTCATTAATGCCATCTTTCTTTTAACTTTTCCTCTTACATACACACATACACACATACACACACAGACACACAAACACTTCATCTTCAGAGCTGCTTAAGATAAAATATTCCCTCATTTGGTGTTTTGATGATGATGGTGGTGGAGCGCTTGATCTAAAATCTTCCATATGTGCCAGATGTCAGACTGGTTTGAAATTTGCTAAATGTGACGGCCACAGCTTATGATAAATGTTTGAGTGAGTTACAAGCCAGTCGTGACGAGCCAGACGAGGTGTTTAGACTCTAATAAGAAACTGGTACGGAAGCTGTCTCTCCTCTCCCCATCTGTCCTGAGGCTTTTAGAGGCTCATTCCTACTTCTAAATGACCTCAGCGACGCTTAATGAAGTGAATTTCTCTCCACATTTTAGGGCATGAGCAAACTTCGCTAATCGCCTGCAGTAGACTGGAAAATGACGAATCATTTAATTCTTAGGGAAGTGCTGTGAAAATGGATGATTGCTAAGGAACGTTGTTTTTTTTCCATCAGCTTGTGTACATTACTGTGTCCCTTTGCGACTGTGTGTGTGTGTGTGTGTGTGTGTATATGTGTGTTTATGTGTGTGTGTGTGTATGTACATACTGGCTATGAGCTTGTGATACACTGAAACAACATTTCACCGCATAGCACTCAGTCCATGACAATGACTGCACTGCAATGATGAGAAAACATGAATGAAAAATGCAGATAGAAAGGAGGGACAGAGAGAGAGAGATACTGGGTCAGTATTTGTTTATCTGCAGAGGGATTAAGATTACAGTCAGTAATCTGGAATGCACAGATGGGTGAACGGTCCAAAACCCATCATCCCCTCACACACACACACACACACACAGTTATGAACAAATATTTGTGCCACGTCAGCTGAAAGCCAAGAGAAATAGAACAGCATGCCTCTGTGTTTTCATGCAGGTAAAACTGAACACGTGATGTCAAACTTTGAAATAGTTTTAAATATTTTTTTATTTTATCATTACTTTGATTTGTTACAAAAAAAGAAGTGTGAAGTACAGGAGTGAAGTACAGGTGCCTGAACTTACAAATTCACTAGGGATGAAGGCATATGTCCTCACTTTTAAATCCTTTTAAGTCCCCCAACTCTCATTATTTCAGGGTTTTTTTCCCCTCAATTTATTACTCTTTTCTCTGTTTTCTTACCATCTAACCGCAATATTTAGCAGTTTTGAGCAAAACTGAAAATGTTAATAAACTGATTTTTTCTGATCTGAGTTTGATTATTACCTTATACTTACAGCAATTAATCTTTAAAAAGTAGAGTCTTTTCAGTGGAGACTGTTGCAACAGCTGCTGCAGACATCCCTTAGGGGTGGAGAAAGTCCTACAACTCACCTGCATTTCTCCTAAAGGGATGCTACAAAAAAGACAATCTAGTACAATAAAGTTTCTTAAATCTGGAAATTAAATGATTAGTCTAAAAGGTTCATTGCTATCAACTGGAAATGTTTTCTGTCAGATATTTTATACATAACTATTAATGTTTATTATCATTATCATTCACTGTTTTCTTGATAAAATTTACCCACACCTACATTTGATTCTTCTGTGAGAAAGGCCTATTTCAAGGACATGTAGACTACAGTATGTATACATACATAAAGTATGTAACTGAAGGCAGCAGAGAAAAGGGGCTCAAAAAGTGGCTGTTAATCCTCTCCTAATAATAATTATATCCATTAGATTTAATAGAAATGTGTCCAAGAGCACAATGAGATGTACTATGTGTTCAAGTGGAAACTCTTGCTTCACTGTGGAGGAAAGACTAGAGGCTAAAAGGCACTATAACATCTTTAAACTTGTTTTAATTTTTTAGCCTGCAATTGAACTGTTTTGCAACATTGTTTCCAGCAGGCAGGTGCTTTAATCAGAGGTTTTGTTGAACCATATATTTTCTTCCTGCCCAGCAGCAAATAGAAAAAAAGACAAGTAAGCAAGTAGCTGGTGTATAAATGAAGCATTCAGCAGCTTTAGTTCTAAAATCCATACACTGTAAATACAAATGTTGCTCTATGTTGCCACGGGATGTTTTGTGTTTTCATAACTTGATTATAAGTGATATTTAGCTTGGAGTTCTACCATTAGTGACAAACAGCAAACAAAAATAAATAGTTATTGTGGTTTTAAAGTCTACTTCTGCATGGCAAAAGCTTTTAAACAAGATAAAAGTACTGTGAAATGATGAGGACTCTATTACTGCTTTTTAACAAGAGACACAACATGATTTTAATTTGGCAACTGTTGATCAAACTCATCTTTACCCTTGAAAAACAGCCAATCAGCACATACACATCATATATAATCAGCATAATTTGGATCAATTCTTCCTCAACTATTTAATTAGTTAAACATCCATCTCATCAGAGGTTAATGGAATTTTTAATTAAGGGCAAATATTAACCTGTAATACAGCAACATTGATTTACTGAATGAACCTTAGCAGTGAACAGCAACCCATAATTATGTGACACATTTTACCAGCTGCAAGTGTGCGTACATGAGGACCTGTTCAGCCAGGAGATCTGTCCACATGTCCTCTCCTGCTTTCCCTCTTCAGTATTTCCCCTGTCATCTCCACTCTGCTCTGTAATTGCTCTGTCAAATCATCATCTCACTCTTTCAATCTCAGCATCAGAGAAATGCAAAGCTCCTGAGCCGGCAAATGTTCACAAGCTCAGTTTTCTGTCAGGACCTGTCTCTCCTCTTGTGGTAAATGGAAGCTGAAACACTGACGTGTTGGACATGATATCAGTGACCTGTGTCAAGCCAATCTATACCTGTGAGCCTTCCAGCTGCACACACACAAACACACACTGTCATCAGCTATGATGTTTTCCATACACTCTGCAGATCAAGCAAACGGGAACTAGTTCTTTACATATAAATCGACATATAGATGTAATTTTGAGACCCACTCTTGTGAATGTCAGAGTAGCAAGTAAACATGCCAAACATGATATCTGACAGAGTTAAATATAAAATTGCTTATGTTTCAGTAGTACTGAACACTTTCTTAGATTCATTAAATAGAACAAGAATAGACAAACATAATTGTATGACACCATATTTCATTAGATCAGCTCTAAGGAGAAAAAAAGTCTACAACAAAATAAACAATATACATTTATTCATGCTCAATAATTAATAGATGTTAGATTATTATTATTATTTTTTTATTATTAACAAAAGTGGTGTTAGACTAAAAGGTACATTATTCACCAGTGAAGATAGTGATGTTAATGATAATCCCAAAAAAGGTTTTATTTCTTCTGATGACTAATAAAAAAGTCGATCCCACGCTACTTCATGACATCATCAAACTACATCTTTTGTTTTACTGTTTTGATAAAGAGCAAAAATTACATATTCTACTTTCAACAAGTGGCACTAGACAGAACAAAAAAACCCAAAACAAAACAAAAAAAATATAAGCTGTTAGAGGAAAATATTTTTACTTTTCAAAAATGAGGTGAGTCTTACATCATTGTCTGAAGATACAACAGAATACTGTACATCAGTGTTCATGTGAGAGGAACTCACAGTCATCATGAATATTAAGGGCCTTATTTCAGACTTTAAGATTGTTTCAAGAGATTTCATCTTCACTTGACACTTACCACCTGCAGATTAATGTTAGAAACGCTCCTCAGGTGGATCACAGTAAGAGCTGTTTTGTAGATCTGGTCATGAAAGCTTGTATTCGCTACATGGTGAAATGTTGGACCTGTGAATGCATGTTCCATTTTGATTCATTTTGATGCAACAGGAGCATATCAGTCTGTCTGCAGAGCAGGACTGAGATAAATAAAAAAACACTGAGCTGAGAAACTACTGGAGCCCACAGGAGGTTATCAAATCCGAGTCAATACTGAAAAAAGTTCTTCACAAGGTGTTTTTCAGGGAAAACAAACTTCTGATGTCTGAGAATCACTGTGAACAATGCTTACATTCTGAGAAGTGCTGTGTTTGATGTTCCTCCACTAATTATCACACACAGCTGTTTGTTTTCCCTTTTAAACAGTGGTATACTGCTGATCATATCGCTGTTTGAACATGATGTGTTACTCTCAAAATGAATCTCAGGGCCAACATTTATTTCTGATATGCCGGATCACCATCCGGTTGGCATAAACTTACATCATCTTTATCTGTTCTTGGCATTTATCTATCCTGGACCCAAAGTTCAGTCACTTGACTCACAAGAACCTAAGTCCACACCCACACACACACTGAATAAAAATTCTTTAGATGTAACAAAGATGTAAGGTGAAATACTGATGAGGTCATGAATATTGTATCCGGGACAAAATGAATCATCAGAGCATTGCTTTAAGTGTGGCTGATGTAAATTGATGGCTGACTGTAAAGTGATAGATCAATAGTATTTAGTCAGTGATGTTTCATTTATCAGAAATTTGGCTGACAAGAAAAGTGAATGAGCTGAAACAGTTTTAGCAGTGCAACTGATACAAAGAGGAGACTGATTTGAAAAAGCCAGTTTTCTGCCAGCAGAGAGAACGTGAAACTATCTGACTGAATCCTTCCAGATTAATGCTCAGTGGTCTTCATTTAGGTGTTTGATAAAAAATGGGTAATTGATTACATTTGTCAACCAACTGGATCAAAGTTGTTACAGTAAAGCAGAATTAAGATAATCAAAGCTACTGTTCAAAGAGCTAAAGAGTTATAGATTGAGACAGTGTTTGGCCAAAAATTGTACAAAAAAATTCTCTACCAGTGAAGCAACATTGAGTCTCAGTCTCACTTTTGATTTTTTTTAAAGCCTAATAAAAGAACAAAAAACTATCACTTTAGCTTGAAAGCAATCAGGAAACTACAAGAACCATCATAGGTTTTGCAGTTCATCTACATCTTGCATGTTTTGATGGTAGAAGAAAAGAAAAACCCTCTAATTTGTCAATACAGTGTGAATTTCAGCCAAGCATGAAATCCTAGGCCTGACGATGCAACGTACATTAGCTAGGATGGATAATAACTTGTATGGAAACAAGATATGGTGCAACGACACACTTGAACAGATCAAACAACATTAGCACCCTCCAAGTCAAGCATGTCACATTATTATCTCTCCGTCTTCACAGTGTGAAATCCATTTCAGAGGCACACTGAACAACATGCAGATGAGCCTGAGCAGTGACCCGTGATGGTATATGAGAACTCTTTATAAACTGTGGGATATAAACACATCAACATCAACATCAGGAGTCCATCATGGTCGATCAGCAGGGGAAAACTAATTACCTTTTAAATGATCATGTTACTCTTTAATAAGAATAAACCTGCAGGCGTGTGGGGTCAAACCATCCAGCAGAGCGCAGAGACACACTGCAGACTATGACACTATATCGAGGCTTGAACCTTATTGTAACTTAGTGCATTTATTATTACTAGCTGTGAGCAAATATTAGCTAACATGATGTAATAATTACTACTGAGTGCAATTTTTAACTTTTCCCTTTTTTAATGTGTTATCAAAAATTTAGAGGACATTTTTCACATCAGTAATCAAAGTGACAGGAGATATTACTGGACTATGAATTTGAAGAAATCTCATGATTTGATTAAATTTAGATTCTCAAAGTCCCAATTTGATTCAAAATAAATTTTCAACTTAAAATGATTCTTTATTCAAAACTGATTCCCAAATAAGTGAATAAATTGAATATATTGTCTCTCACTGCACTATTAACGTGATACTTTGTGTAAAACCATTTACTGAATGTCTTTAGTCCACACTTAGTGGGAAAAAAAACAATGGCATCTAAGATAAATGATCTGCAGCCTTTTAATTTGAGAAAGTTAACAGAATTAATTATTTTTTTTATTATTCATTGAAAGTATATTGTAGTATGAGAATAACAAAATGATGGGGTGTTCCGCTGGGTCGTTATCAGTATTGTGTTTCCAGCAGTGGAGAGCAGCCTCTCTGCTGTGCTGTTCGCTCTGGGAAAAAGCCATCTGAGGTGAAACAGAATGAGCACCAAGTTATTTTTTATTTTACTTTAGTTTCGTTAGATAAGTAGCTACATGCTACAGTGCGTGTTGGCTAGCTGGTCTCATATGTTAGAGCTGATCACTGCTGTGTACTGCTAATGCTAGTCTCTGAGTGATGAGTTACATTCGGGTTTCAAATGTAATTATAACATTAATCCTTTCTCTTTTTTTAGATAAAATGTTGGGAAATACAAGATAACTCTGCTGTAAATTGTTAGCATGCTGCACTGCCCTTACAGTTAAATTCTGGCTTTTCATTCCATCAGGATCATGTTGTTACCACACATTAACATCATAAACTCAGAGCCAAACTTTTTTATTAGGTTCTTCTTTTAGGTTTATAAAGGCTGATGGTGCTAATATAAAAATTCATATGATTTAAATATCTTTTGTTGTCCAAATTGCTCCTGCAATCCCCCAAGATGTTTCAAGACCAGAAAGTTTTCAGAATAAATTCACACTACAAAGACGACAAAACTCCTGTGTGTTTTGGTTTGAACATTTTTCTGTACTTTATTAATTTATTACATCAGGAGAGCTGAAAGTCTTAAAGTCTGCTGCTAGCATTGCTTGAAGAAAGCTGTGCCTCCTGCTGCTGGCAGTCCTAACAGGGAAACATGTCCGCTTGTCTGCTTTGATTTAACCGTAGAAGAAGTCTGACACACGCAAGTTTGTGACTTCTCTCCTGCTTCACTTTTCTGTTGATCTCTTACAAGCCATTTATTCGTAGGAGGAACAGTCGAGCTCTACTTGTTATACATTATAATTTAATGTCATCTGAAGGTCATCAAGTTGGGTCAGGTGTCACATGATCTTAAAAACAAAAGTGAAAACTTTCTTTTTAAAATTTTGGTCTAAAAACTATTCCAATGGGTCAAGAGTAAATATTAAGACAGAGTTTATCAAGAATTCATATATCCAATGAAGAGAAAATCTAATACTACAAATAAGACACAAATGGACAACCTTGCCTTAATATCTGCAGTTCTAACTCCTCATGTACAAAGTGCATGATCACAGTCTATAGTTTTAGAAATACAGAGATTTCATATACTTACACTGAGAGTTTCCTGCCTCTGTGCAGTCACAGAGCTAATGACTTAGCCACTGTGGCTCTTTTATTGAATCAAGAGTGTGATATTCATGCTGGACAATTACAAATCAAGGTCTTGCAATCATAATACAGAAGGGCTCTCTTGAGGGCCTTTAAGAGCACATGGGATAACAAAATCGCTGCTTGATATAAGAAATAAAAATAACAGGAGCATAACTCAGAATGTGTGAGATGTAAAAAGAGTATTGTGAGGATTGATATTTTTTAGATAGTTTCATGCAGGAGAATATATTCTCTTCACAAAAGGAAATATGTCACTAAGCAGGACTTAGCCCCCATTTCTTATGGTTTAGAGACGGTGATAGGTAATGGAAAGACTAGAATAGGATGTGAGAAATCTGTGCACAGTTTGTTTAAATAATACACCCTGCACATTATAATCAGTCGGGCTAATTGAATTTTATATCTGTCTGCACTGAATCTCTCTCTGACTTAAAATCAATCAAGGAATGTCTAAATTATTCCTACATCATTCTGTGTGAAGAAATGCTGTGTTTGTCATTTTCCATGTTAGGGAGACAAAAGATAAGTTAGCAATGAGTAAATGGAGCACAACTATAATGTTAAAATAATGTGAAGTTTCTGATTTAATGCTAAATGAGACACATACACTTCTGGTCTGAGATATTACTCTGCTAGATCATATATCAGACAAGAATGCTATATATGATGGGTAGAATTAGCTATTGGCCCCAAATTACAAGAGGTGTAATGGTATATCTCTCAAACCATTCAGAGTGGCAAGCCGTGCTTTAGCCAACAGAAGAGCTAAACATCTAGACAAACTGCTGTTTATTAACAAAGACATGTAACTGCCCTCGAAGTTGCCAATTTATGTGCTTATTATCACACTCTTTGCAAGACAATAAATGAGAATATTTTGCAAATGTTAGACTACTCCTTTAACCTGTCTTCTATCAGTAAAGAAGTCTTCTCTTTTCCCTTCGACTTGTTAGGAGTGCATCCAGCCATGTCCGTAGGTACTCGCCCAAGGCTGGGAAAAAAGCCTTAGCCAATTCCTTGTATATGCATTAGCTTAAAGCTAAGCTATTACCCTGTAATGCCTCTTTAATGAGAACACTGATCCTGCCTGTGCTGTGGTCCCATTGTCTCTATCCGTCACCTCATTCTCTTTGCATGATTAGGTCCAACCCAGGAGCAAAGAAAAGGTGGGGACATTTCCTCTTATAAAAATGACGGTATGTGCATGCTGATGTGATATTGTGAGGCATCAAAACTAAAAACCTTAAAAGAAGTTGACCTTGGAACTCTTGTAAAGAATGTGGCTGTGGCAGATATGGTGCAATGCATCCAAACCCTATCTTTTGTAAAAAATCACCCGAGAGGAACATTTTTCATCGTTTAAGTAACATAGCTGAGAGAGATGAAGATCCTAAAAACAAACATGATCATATAAACATAATGATAATAATTTACTTTGATACTTTAGTATATAAATTGTTTAATCATCGCATTTATCTAAAAGAAAATATTTATAGGTTTCTATCATTGCTAATATGATGTTCAATCACCAACGATGCATAAAGCACTTAATCTATGTGAGATTGAACTGTGTTGGAAATAATCTGCATCTCCAGGGGATTAAAACATTACCAT
Organism: Acanthurus tennentii; assembly: GCA_029783805.1. Taxonomy (NCBI): domain Eukaryota; kingdom Metazoa; phylum Chordata; class Actinopteri; order Acanthuriformes; family Acanthuridae; genus Acanthurus; species Acanthurus tennentii. The sequence goes on along the minus strand of JAPZDZ010000023.1, from coordinate 5,789,401 downwards.
TTGTTGCTTCATTTTTTAAAGCATATAGGAGCTCTGGATTGCCACTTATAGAGGAGATCTCTGTTAGTACAGTCTGCACAGCTGAATCATACGACCTACGTTTCCTCCTCTGGCAATGTTAAATTGAAAGACTGGAATGACCTAAAATGCCCTTTAAATCATGTTCCCAGCCATAACAGACCAATTTTATATGCGTAAACCACTGCGGCTCCACACTGTCTACTGTCTGTCTGTCAGGTGGAGGGAATGGAGGCCAGCAGATCGCAACAACAGGCAGCCAGACGGGCGGGTGGGCTGCCAGATTAGCATCAGCGGGGTTTGACCTTAGCAGCAGGCATGCCAGGTGAAACGATGAAGAAACGGATGGTCCCCTTACATTGATCTCAGTCTCAGAAAGATGAGAATTGCTTTGGAGCAAAAAGGCAGCAGCATCTGCAGAGATGATTGACAAGATGATGACTTACTGTGAAGGAAATATATTCCTGAATTCAGATTTAAAGCCTGTATTTCCATTCCTAGTTGTTGAACTAAACTCACTTCACAAGGCCATTTTTGGGCTAACTAAAAATAACTAAAAAGATAAGGTTATTAATGTTGTATTGTTATGACAAAATCACCTGTTTTTACGGTGGACAGTGGACAAAGAGCATCTTTAGTAATTTATGTTTCTCATCACCTAATTAATTTCAGTTAAATATTCCATCTCCTCTACACCTGTTATGGTCTCCACAACTTTCTGGGATGGCCATCATGCACTAAAGCTGCATAATTGTGGCTCACTTAATGGCATGGTCACCTCACAGCAAAAAGGTTCTGGATCCCCGGCTGCAGCAGGGCCTCTATGTGTGGAGATCGTCATGTCCTCACGGAGAACACCCACACTCTGTGTTTCACATAAGTGCCAAATGGCCGAACCTTGAAATGTTCTTACTCAACTGTTTTCTTCAAGTTTTAAGTGACGTCACTGTCTCTTTAAAGATCCTTGTCTTTTTAGCTGCTAAACGGTAAAAGTTTTTCGGTGACCTTTAAATCTTCAGTTGCCAGAGAAACAAGCAGCAACATATAACCGCTGATAATATTTCACATCATCATTAACATCCACTGCCTCGTGCTCCATCGACGACTGGGGGGCAAACTTCACAGAGGAAAGATGAGAGCGAAACAGCATCAGTGATCTCTGTTTGTAACCGTTTAATGTCACTTTAGCTGATTTCTCCTTACTGTGTGAGCGGGGCAGAGAGCAAAGAAGAGACAGGTGAAGGAAAAAATCACTGTATTGGTTAAAGCAGGCTTGGTATTGAACAACATGCTTGTGTGTTCACAGAGTGTTTTTAGCTACTTTAGACCAGAGAATATTTGGATGAAACACTGATTATGCTGTTTTGTCCTCACTGTTTTATGTGAGTAAACACTGTGCTGGAGTGTATTTAAAAAAAAAAGTCTTTTAAAAGCAACCTCACTTATCAGCAACCAGCCAACTTGGGAGGCAATTTGGCCTTGTGGGCTTGGATTAGTCTGACATGTAGTTGACACATCAGTCATAATTTTGTTTTAATGAAAACTCATCTCCTGACATTCACTCCTGATGCTTTTCAACACTGTTTTGGAAAATGAAAATAATTGGTTTAAGAGACAAACCAGCTTCAAAAGTGACAAATTTTTCTTTTTAAATAATTACTCTAATTTATGCTGATGTGAAGAGTGGTTCACAGGGATTTCAAAAAGTTACTGATAAATGTTCTTTGACGAGACTACATTGGCTTATAAGCAAATAAACTTTAAAGTAAT
>JAPZDZ010000023.1:5706719-5721807 GCA_029783805.1 Acanthurus tennentii | reverse complement strand
AGGTTGTCTTCTCAGAGATGCACAGGCCTCAGAGACAGATGTGACCACATCCAACAGCTGGATGAAATGCAAGTGCCGCGTATACACACACCTTCTAGCCCCCCAAAAGTTGCCCCCAGTTGTTTTTTTATCATACATCTTTCCTTCTTGCAGAAAAGTTCTTAAAGAATTTTTGCCCTGTGACACCAAAACACTACGGCCTCCCCTTAAATTAAAGCAATTATTGCTTCAGAAAAAGTTAGCCTCTATTGAAATTATTATTTATCCAGTGGTATCTCATTGATAAACCTTTACTGTCATGGATCAGACCCACAAATTCAGTGACAAACAAGAGGCTAGTCAATAAAAACTGAAGCAAATAAAACATGTCAAACCAGCAAAAAAAAAAAACAGGCAGTCTGTTCAGTAGCGTCTGAATGTTTTATCATCACTAGTTTTCAACCCTGCCTTGGTTTAAATAAAAGACCTCTGACCTCTGAGGAACTTAGGCTATATACTGCCTCATATGTGACTTAAAGGTTGTAAAAATAAAATGGAGGGAGGCCATGTAGGATTTCTGAAGTAAATTTTAAGATCTAATAATCCTTTCCTCAATGTGCTGGCAGTCAGTGCACCTACTTTCAGAATAAGTTGGTTTTGTTATCTTCTCTTAACAATTGTCAATTGTCAACAACTGGGGAAATATACCATTAAGGTTCATATGGTAATTAGTGATTTAATTTCTCTTCTGTAATCTAATTTATTTTGTATTCTTTATTAGCATCTGCTTTTAAGATAGCACTTCGCTTCATTTATGTTGGTAAATATTAATGTTAAGATTTTCCTTTTTCTGTTTGTTCTGTGAGAATTGCTTTATGAAGGCTGTTGTAGAATGAAGTGTGTTATTAGGGAAACTTGCAATAACGGATGCAATAAATGGTCCTAACTATTCCTAATTGTGTCGTTTTACTGCAGATATAGTTTGTGAGGACAATGTTTCTATTGATATCGGTACAAAGTGTGCTACCAGAGTTTGTTGACCCAGTGTTTAAATGTATAGTTACTTTAGGTCATGTCACTATAGGACATATTATGACCTTAAGTACACTTTTCGGTTGTTCTGAGTCCCAATTACAAAAACAATCAAAGCTTGCTAAAAACATGTTATTAAGCAGTAAGCAATGCTCAGTACCCTGACCTGCTTAACATGTCTGACCACACGGCAGCTCCATCAAATCTGAAAAATATTTACATTTTTTCCACATATTTCTATATGGGTCCCATTTGTACATGTGTGTAATTAGGGCATGTGTGTTTGTGCCTGTATAATTTCAGAAAATAAAAGATTAATTAGGCTATAAAAGAAAACAATATAATACAAGGATTTTTACCCAAGAGCATGCATGTCCAAAATATTCTATAAATGTGATGGGATGTGCCTGTCAAAGGGAATTAAGTAGTAAATCCCGACTTTGGGCTTGCTGCGGTTTAGAAAGTAGAGCTGGTTGTCTTATTATCAAAAATTTGAACGCTCAGTACCCATCTTATTTTCTGCATGTGTGTGATCATACCTGCAGACTTCCCCCATTGACTTGCACGTTTTTCATGTAACCTTCAAACCTGTAAGATGAGATATATTTGATTTGACTGGGACAAAACAAAGTCAGTCAGCCATGGTAGGTCTATGAGACTGCATGTCGGTACAGCTCTGTGCTTTGATTCTTTCACTGATAACAGTAATGCTTATCACTGTCATCATTTCAGTTTAGCAGCCTAACACTTGCCTTTGAGCATCAGACAGAAAGTTTTATGGGTGTTTGGTCTAAAACCAAGTTATTGGACAAATGGATTAGTTTAACCTAATTGTGACACTATATCAAAATAAAATTAAGAAATCAAGGTTATTAAAATTTATCCTCAGGGAAGCACGGATGACTGCACCAAATTTCGTGGCAATTCATTCAATAGTTATCGAAACATTTCCTTTTAGAACAACCTTCAGTTTGTAAGAGGACACCAAAGGATCCAATTTACAGATGCTCAGGGAACCGTGAATATCTGTGTGAATGCTTTTTGCTAATCAGTCCAGTAAAAAGTAAGATATTTCACTGCAAACGAAAATGAAAATCTTATCTACTGTTGTTGTTTTATGAAAAGTCAGTGGTTCACTAAAGCCACCTATAACATTTTGGCAGCATCTGTTCAGTGTAGAACCCTGATGCAAAAATGGCCCCCCCACCCCCCCACCCCTGCAGATAACCCTGAATGGGCCCCTTCCTTGCAGCACAGAGCAGACGAGTATTGAAAAAAAAAGCCCTCTGTGTTAACAGTAAATGTCTTTCCTCAGTATTTGATCTGAATAGTTTGCTTTAGAGTTTGTGTATCTACCCATCTAGTGTGGTTTGGTAGCACTCTCTACATAAAAACGTTGCACTTTGACCAGTTTGCTTTAAGGGGACCTTGAACAAAAAGACAAATCTGAGCCACTGTTTGTCCTTACATCAAGAGTGAATCACAGTTGTTGTTGTTGGTATCTGACTGGATAAAAGACGGGGTTTCTGCTAGATAGTCACATTACTTGGAGACGGTGGAGAGAACAGGGACAGAAGAGTTGAGGAGTCTGTAGGTTCATTTAACAGGATACATAAAGAATCCAATGAGGCTTGCTGAATTCCCCTATTTCTGAGAGCATAGCTCTTAATGCTCATCGGATTTTGACACTGAAATAGACCAAAGCGAAGAACTTTAAAGGCTGGGAAGATGCAGTGAGATTGAAAGCAGCTTACAAGAACAAAGGAGTCAACAGATCAAATTTGTCTAACAGCAACTTGCCGTGTAGTGAGTCAGTTGCTCCGGTGGGAAACATACTCTTACAGACAGTGAACTAGAAACAGTCTTCAAACCTCAACTTACTCTCAGAAATCTGAAATATCCGAGTGCACAATGCCTTGTGATGTGTTTCCTCCGTTGCGGCTCCTGCTGTTGTTCCTGTCTGTGTTTGGGGGATCCTACGCCTGCCTGAAGGACTTCACTTCGGCCTACAGACTCACCGGGGCCGTTTGTCGCCTCACTTACCCTGCAGCTGTTGTGTGTGAGTGGGACTTTGACCCTGTTTTTTTAAAAAAAGCCAGAGGTGCAGAGGGGTGTAATGTGATTCTCAAAAACTACAATTCTTCACCTGCTGTCGCCTTTCTGCATGAAAAACATTTTCTTTACATTTTTATAAAGAGGTAAAACATATCAGATGAAATTCAGAAAATTCAGGTCTTATATCTAAATTTTAGCCAGTATCATCAAACCAAGTAAAACACAGTTTACAGATTACCAATCTATTGAGGATTTCTCTTGTTTGCAGCATAAACTAAAACTTCAATCGTCATGTGATTTCTAAAATGATTTCTAGTGGGTGATCTCATGACCTTTCTTATTCCTTTTCTCTTCTTATTTGTATGTTGAAGTGCCAATGACTGCTCAGTGGCTCAGGCGTGTGTCCTCACCTGACGGTGTTTAAATGTCTTTGCCCTATGTGTGTGTGTGTTTGTGTGCTGCTGGCAGTGAACGAGAAAACCACCAAAGTAATCGAGGCAGCGTTCCAGCATGCCAGATACCCGAGTGTGAAGGGAGAGAAATCCCTGCTCCTTGCAGGCAAACTCACATATGGCCTGGAAAAGTAAGAGAACACACACACACACACACACAAACACAAACTCAAATATGTATGTATATTTATACACAGATGGACACACAGAATGCCATAAAATCACATTATGATTCCCTATTTGCCAGTTTGGAGATTCACAACCTGTCGATCGGTCGGAGTGAATTTGAACTGCGTCCAGGTGAAGGCATTGGCATGAAAATAACCGATGTGTCCGCAGTCTTCAGTGGGACCATCCAGTATGGATACGGCAGCTGGCTGTGAGTCTGTGTGTGTGTGTGTGTGTGTGTGTGACCAAAATCCAACATAACATAATTCGCTTGTTCTCTCCCAGTGATGGTAGAGAAAAGAAAAGGACATGAGTCGCATGATGACTTCCATCTGACATTTTGTTTTCAGGACTGTATACTTTTTTCAGTTAGCATAGTTAGATTGAAGACTCGGTCGTCAGCCAGCAAACTGATAACTTCTGGCACTAAAGGGACATGAAGTTCATACTGTTTTTTTAAAAAGTGGACAGAGCTGATACAAAACAGGTTGTAGTTCACTAAACCGTCCTCTTTTTTTGAGCAGTGGATATTCCTTACTGTGGAAAAGGTTAAATAGAAGTGTAGGGACAAGGCAAATAAGCCATTTAAGGTCCTTCATTTTGGACACTCTTTACACTCAAAGGTCATCACTTTCAAACCAGCTTATTATAGGTCAAAGGCCCAGATTTGTAGTTAAAGTTTACAGACACTAAACAAACTGTGTCAATTTACCTTGCTGTAATGACTTAATTGGCTTAAACTTGGTACAAAAATGCCAGTGTTTTGAATATTTGTTTGACCAAGCCTTTCCCATTATGGTTACATAAATTAATCTTACAGACTTAGATTGCTGTGTCTCACAGCTGACGCAGATACAACATTTACAAGTGTAGAAATGTTTGTCAGGGAGGTGGTGTTTCTTCCCTATCTGTGCCCCTTTATTTACATCCAAATTTCAGAAATAAAAATATCATATCTTCCTCTTACAAATCAAAAGTTAAACTTTTGCAACTCGCAACAAAATAGTAGACTGATGTGAGCTATTAGGAAAATTTAGTAAGATATTGCTGAACTGACATCCTCAGCTGTCTCACTGACTGTGTGTGGGTTTTTTGGTCAATTTGGGCTGTTAAATTATGTTTTAATAGTTGTATCGGACAAGTTCCACAGTTGGTGCTTAAAGTGATAAGAGCTTACTGGTGTGGCGTTCAGGCACTGCATTTTCCACAGTTACATGTCGGCCATGTCAAACAGCGAGAGCAGCACTCTGTGGATTTCTCTCTGATTGAGCTTCCTACCTCTGTATCAAGAAAAGTTCCAGAGACTGTGGTATCTTCTAGTAGTGATGCTGTGAAGATGCTGATGAAGAAATGTCCATGGACACTGACTTGATTGCATATGAAGAAGTTTATTACAAAGAAGTACAGCATCAATCAGGCGTTCCAGACGGCCTGAGAGATCATTCGAAGCCAATATGAATCTCTGTCATACAGATCAAACATGTCACTTATATAGGCCTGGCAAAGCTTACATCTTACCCAAAAATATGCACCTCTAAACAAGGTGGAACCCTTCCAATCATTGTATTCGATATGGGAAGGTTCTGTCTGCTCCATGAACCCTGCTTTTGACGGCTCCCACTCCTGATAACAGGAAAAGACTTAATGCTATAAAACATCTACTCCCCTGGCCACTGTGACACTGGTACAAAGAAGTCTATTCTTGAAAACAGGAAAATACCTCAAAGGTAGAAAACCTCTGTCCACCTTAACCTAAGCCACAGTGGCCCTTGTACAATGAAAGTATTTCAGATGAAATGAGGTCATAGCCTAATACACCACATTAGCGAACAGAGAACATGTTTCAACCATATAAGAACATAGTAAAAGGTATCAATAGAAAAAAAATGTGTTAAACCATATAATGTTATCATAAAATATACCACAAAACCAACAGCAAATTAATTTGTGTTAATATGCCATTCGTATTTCTTTTTCATATAGTATCAGCATTGCACCTACAATTGACTTTGAAATTGAGTCTCAGATTGATCTCGGAATCAACCCCAAACTTTGTGAGTACCTTGTTTTGTACATTAACAAAGTGCTTTAAACAGTACTTCTAATTTTTTAACAATGTTATTCTCATAGTTAATGTAGCACATAATTTATTCCTGTTAAGCACACACGTCACCAAGCAAACTGTCCCCGATGAAATGGTTTTGGTTTGGTACTTTTCAGAAAATGGATTCAGAACAAAAGAAAACTAACATAAAATTTGTTCAAATTTTTATTCACCCTGTTCAGCTTGATTCAAAACTGTGATAAAAGTGATGTGGTTTCACTCATTTGTGTCACCTCTTCTGCCTCACTTGGTTGGAAGCTAGCAGGTGACTTCAGATTTGTTGGCATGGTTGTAACTGGGAGATAGTCGCTTGCTTTTATTTTAATCCTCAGCAAGCAGCTTAAACTTTTTTTCATCTGAATTGCTGAATCCAAAATGCTCACAATACTTTTAGATGGTTGGGTGTCATAATTATTTAGCACCTATCATACAGCCACTGGTTCAGTGTACTGGAACCAGTTAAGATAAGATTTAACAATATCTACACCAACTAGCTGTTTCCTTCTTTTCACTTTGTTCTTTTTGTTTCCTCTTATTTGTTCTCTTTTACGTCTATCTGTCTCCTCTGTCAGACTGTGGAAAAGGGAAGGTAGCAGCGGACACATCAGACTGTTATCTGACTTTCCATAAGCTCAATTTGCATCTGCAAGGTGACAAAGAGTAAGTTTCAAACTGAACCCAAATTAACCCAAAAAGAAGCATCTACATTATATAACAGTGCCTGGCACTGTGATGCTAATGTGTATATGCTGTTGTTTGTCAGACCAAACTGGCTGAAAAAGCTCTTCACTGACTTCATCACCTTCACAGTCAAAATGGTTGTAAAAGGACAGGTAAGCAGGAGAGAAACATTCAAATTTAACCATCACCCATCACTCTCATGCCTGGAAATCAATGTTTATCAAATGGAAACAGACTGAAATCAGTGTGTTCATGTCCTCTTGTTGTTGAAGTAAGTGCAATATTGATTAAGTCTGCTCCTTGATACAGATTTGTACGGAGATCAACAAGGTGGCAAATATACTAGCTGACTTCATACAAGAGACAGCAGGTGAGCATCTGTGTGTGCATAAAAAATAGACATACTGGACCTCCATGCAGTCATTTCTGTCTGCCATGTTAGATTTTAACAGCCCTTTACCATTCTGTGAGGGGAGCCACCTTGCCCTTGTGTTTCTTACGTGTCCCTGTAAACCTCCTCGAGGGGACCTTGACAGTGTCCCCCCATGGCTGGACAAAATCACAAATCACAACATTTCACAGCCTACTATATTGTTACTATATACATATATCTACTATATACTGATGTCTGATATGTACAACTGGTGTGTCTCTAAACATTAATGAGTAAATTCTGTGTGTGTGTTCTCAGAGCATTTCCTCACTGATGGAGACATCGGTGTGGATATTGGTGTGACTGCTGCCCCTGTCATCACTGCTAACTACATAGAGTCATACCACAAGGTAAATGACACCTGTAAATACAGTCACATTCATGTCTTAGGTGTGAGTGCAGAGTTTAAGACTATTAAATAACTGCTGTTATATTTCAATAGGAAATTGATATTATTGTTAACCTTTAAAACACAGAGGTTTACAGGAGATGGGTTGTGAAATCCACTTAATTTTCTTTTACAGTTCATTGTGTTACACTTGGAAAGTACTTGTTATCTAAACTCAACAGGTCTTACAGTAGTGTAGGCCACATGTAGAGGAGAATCTCTTAGCTTATTGTAAAAGCTCCGTTGTCTTTCTGTTCACCCTTTTATCTTTGTATATCTTTCAGGGACTGACCAAATACAACAACACTTCCTATGTCATTAATGACTCTGTTTTCCACCCAAGTCAGCTGACTGAAAACAGGATGCTCTACTTCTGGCTGTCAGGTCAGTAGTTCTGAGTGTGATGGTAATAACAACAAAAGGACCAACTGCATCTAAATCATGTCTTTATGCCCAGTGCCAACATTTGGCAATAAATGGTGTGTCAGTTGTATAGCCTTATGATTCAAGCTTCCAGTTGTCGCAGACTTTTCTTATTCAAATCATACAGATATGTGTCAGGACATAAAAAAATAAGGACCCAAATGCAGACAAAATTCAGTGACTCAACAAAAGTCGAGCCTAATTAAAAATAAGCTGATACTTCCAAAACCCAAAAATGCAAAGTTTAACTACATAGAAAAAATCAAAGAAGACAAAAAAAACAAATCCTACAAACCAGGAAGACACATGGAGAACAGGAACAATGACTGGACCAGGGGATGACAAAGGCACAGGGGTGATGTTCTTGTGTGCTGATGCCTTTGTGTAAATACTGATAGTAGACAGCAATTTTTAGGTTGGGATCCCTTGAGATTCTGCATGTGGTATAACAATTTAGAAACTAGTTTTTCAACAGAAAAAAGCATCATCACATACATTTTTGAAAGGCAGTTTTCATATCCACAGTGTTTTTCAGAACATCTCTCAGGTGCCAAATTTTATGTCTTAATTTCTGATGTAAAACATTCAAAATAATTCATGAACTTTTTAAAGCATAGCCATCACGGAAAGTTAGGTGAATGTCTGTTTCTGCACAACCATTTTTATTTTTTATAATTTGTGTCTGATCCCAGACCAGTTATTTAACCCCATGATTACTGCTGCGCACCAAGATGGCCGTTTCCAACTCAACATCTCTGGAGCACAGCTCAGTGTGAGTACATCCCCTTCAGATTAGGCCTGTGAAATCTGGACAGGATGCATATAAAATCACACATGAATCTGGTATGTTGCTGGTAAAATGGGCTTTGATGGTACTTACTGCTAGGAGTTTATGAAGCTGAAAGATTCTGCATATGACAAAAATACTACCAAAATAAAAGACATTATGTGCCTGTATATTTTTTGTAACAATAATCAGAGGGGAACAGGTGTTTATTCTTGATGAGTCTCACATTGTTTTGATGAATGTGATTTTAGGAACTATTCAAGACAAAGCTCTCCAGCGACATGCCTGAATTTATAACAAAGGTAACATGGACAATGTACTCATCCTTGCACTTTCTCAAATACAAACACATACACCTTAGTCAAGTGAGACAAATCATGCATTTGTGCATTTGTGTTCAGTGTTTGGAATCAGGGTCTTCAGAGCTAAGAGTGTGGAGCTCATCTGTTCCCTACCTAAACACCTCCACCTCTGGTACGACTGTCTGGGCGAAGGCTTCTGGGCAGCTCCACTGTGGGAATGAAGGCATGCCAACACTCATCTTTGAAACGGTACATTCAAGCAGAAAATTTTCTGGGGTTGATTGGTGATCTGTTTTGATCCCAACGTAACAAACACGTTCTTTATTTACACCACTGCTTTGCTCCTCTGTTGTGTGGAGCAGTTATCTCAAACCAGGGCTACTTGTTCCAGTTGCAAGGAAGTGTGTGAAAAGATAGAAGAACAACTTGTTAATTAAAAGAAATAGTAATTATGATTTCATTTTAAAGCTATCAGTAACATAAGCCTGCTGCACAGGACAAGCCTTCCATTAACAGTTGTAATAGTTAGCAAGAAGTATAAAATAAACTGTTTAAAATAAACAGTTTTAAGCTGTGGTCAGAAATACCACAGTTAAATTCTCCTCAGACTCAGTGATTAACATCCTCTGAAAATCCTTGAACTGACCATAATAATCAATGATAATATGAGCCCCTTAAGACAGTTACGATGCCAGTGAGTAAGTTACAGCACAACAGAAGGTCAATCAAAAAACTGCTCTGGATGAGGCCTTTATCATAATGTATTTATTTTTTATTTATTACTATTTATCATTAAAAGTAGTGGACAAACAGACAAGCACACTCACAATGCTATTATTAAAACTTTATGTCTAATGAACATATGAGTGCGCATGTGCTGTTATTTAACATTGTATAGAGTCCAAATGACGCCATCTGCTGGGCAACCATTAAAAATCATGATGAAACTGTGTTAGAATCTAAATGGTCACAGATTTACTAAACTTGCAGCTGATTGCTACACTTAAAAAATACTGAGGCAGGTTTATACTTAGAATGTAAAACTGATACTGTGCCTCTCAGATGTGAGTAAAACCAAGGGGGTCCTGATGTGTTGGTCATATGACGCTTAGCGAGGCATAGATGCATCTTACCAGGATAATTCTGCTTTGTTGGGGGTAAACTGTGCTGGATAGTCTGACTTTAGTGTAAATTCAAAAGCTTTAATTTGTGATCTAAAAGGTGAAGGTGATGATTGATGTCTGAGACTTAACTGAAAGGTGAAACTATGTCCCTGAGTCTGGTGTTATTGAGTGATTCCTCCTCTGTTTTCATGTCTAGGATGTGGTCATTGACGTCACAGCTTCATATGCTGACAAGAAACTTTTCCTACATGGTAACCCATCAGAGTAAGCTCACCTTGTTTATTTTTACTGGGGCTCAGCCTGAAATCACGGCCATTCTTTGTGATAACTTATGATCAGTTCACCTGTGAGTACGTGGTTTTGGTTCTGTATATCATCCACTGTATCAGTCTAATTTTTTGTCCATGTTCTGCATTTGGTGTGTGATTCTGACCCTCTTTCCTCTTCAGGGTCGTTATAGTCCAAGCTGAGCTGCCCTTACAAAGTCCTTCGGTAAAGTCTTTTGAATTGATTTTACTGACAGTTTTCTTTTTGAGAAAAATACTACAGTAAAACTACATTATATTTCAAAGCTGCAATATTAGGCTATGAAACCTACAAGAAATGATTTAAGAAATTTTTTCTGTAATACAATAGAGAGCCAGGCATCGAGAAAAAGATTTGAGATTGAAATTTAAAAGGACCTACTGTTGCATTCTCTGCATGCTCTTACAACTGTGCAGTAGTAAATGAGAGTTGGAGCCACAGCATTAAGGTCCACCTCATACAAAGAGCAACTTAAAAAACAGAAAATATTTTAAAATTTTACTAACTGTATTTGGAGTTAGGTCCATTTCCCATTTGCTAACAGGAAGGAACCCAATTAACCACCACCAAATCCTTCAAAATAAAAGGAACTACCCCCATAAAAGTTAACGGACTAAATAAAATTAAGACTAAAATACTACACAAATGAACCTTGACCATGACCAAATTTATTGAACTGTATAAATCACAAAAGTAAACTTCTTTTCCTGTTATTTAAATCATTTCTGTCCACTTTGCTTGCTAAAATGATGCTGATGTTTTCATTTTTTTGACCTCAATCACCTCTCCCACTGCTTCAAGCTGCTGGATGAGGCACAGCTGGCCTTCGTAAGAGAAGCCATAGAGAAGACTGGCGTTCCTATGGTCCTGTCTGGTAAGAGAGCAAGAAATGTTAACAGATAATGAAAAGAAACGTGGACTAAACCTGTTCACATCATATATAACTAAACTGCAATTGCATATTAAACAAGACAGCTACAAAGGTGGTATGCAGCTGCATGTGCACTTCACTTAGCAACATTTACTGCACTTAATTCTAAATACTTCTGTGGTTTTGGCCATTAATGATTTTGATTTACTGCATATACACCAACTTTCTTCTCACATTATATTACAATACAGTCCTGCCACCATCCTTTATTCTTTATGATATAATCACTTATGTGTGCAATTTTTGTTTATTTCTGTTTTTTTCTGTGTAATTACACTGACAGCAATGGATAATCCAAATAAAATTCACTGTATGTGTACAAATATTTGACAAAGAAAGATGATTCTGATTCAAATCCATGTTTTTCATCAGTCAGATTTGCTTGAATCCTTTGGTCCAAATGGTAGATTGCAGCTGATTTCATACATAATGTCAGTAATGCCACAAATGTATTCATTTCAATTGTTCCTCTTGACTATTGTAAATGTGGTTGTGAGATTGTGTTGTGTTGTTTTGTTTATGCAATAGTGACAGTTCCTGATGTGTGAAAGAGGTCATGAATGAGTATGTGACATAGTTATCTTTGGTGGTGTGTGTTCCAGTTCTTGAATCAGTGATAACCAGGCTACTGGACAAACAGGGAGCCAACTTATTTGACATCTTCAATCCGGCAGTGCTTCCTGGAAATGTGAGTTCTCTCTGCTGCTGTTGTTATTTGTCATCTGCCCCTGTTTGTATTTTTCTTAGTCACATTGCTGATATTCCTCTATGCTGCAGGGCTATGTGGTGATTGAAATGGATTTTGGTTTTCCTCATCACCTCCTGGTTGAATTCCTGAAGAAGACATTGCAGTAAATGGGGGCAGATTTTAGGCCAGATTTGGTTTTCGTGACTTGCTTACAAGTGTTGCTTGTATGTATGATATACTCTTTGCAGTGATTTTGAGCATGTGTAAGCCCTTTAGAGCATGCCTTTGTTGCATTGTAGATTCAGATTTTCATGTATATTAACCAATGTTTTGTTTTATTCAAACAACTTTCTCAGCGCTTTTTGTAGAATCTAGCTAATAAATGCAAGGACGAGCTTGTCACTGCTCATCACACCACATCTGGAAAAGGACAATACATTTGGTGATGTTTACTTATACATGCAAAACAAACTCCCACTCCTCATTTAGTTCATTTACTCTTTGTCAAGTTTGCCAAATTTAAAGGTTTTAGTTTTATGTATGCCTTTTCAGATTTTTCCTTGAGAGGGTTTGGAGGGGGTATATAATCCAAACATGGTTCTAGTGACCAAGGCAGGTTTTCAGTATTTTACCATAATTTTAACTGTGTAAATGTAAAAATGTTTAATAAAGTGATCAGAGGTCTCTCAAAGTACTGATGATTTTTATGACTCCATTTGCATTTATCATGACAGTTTTATTCTATATTATATATATTTATAAAGTCATGGCACAGCCTTATTATTTTTAATTGTTGTAAAACTAATGATCTCCCCAAATATTCTCTGACTCTAAAGCCAAGTTTAGAGGTTCCATATGCACTATGCTGATCCACACACTGGTTTTGGATGACAACCTAAATCTACAATTAAGATAACTAATTTTGTGAGTCCACCTCTAAATCTAGGGCTCTGACTTAAAAAAAAAAGGAATGTTTCAACTGCAAAACACGAGATGCAAGTTCTAAAATCAATTTTTAGCTTTATCTACTGGTTTTGAAACTGATGCTAGGAGGCACCATGGAAGCCCACATGAGACAGCTGTAGCCAGATGTGTGAAAGATCTTTCTATCTCTGTGGGAATAATAGGGCCTGAATTAACTGTGTGCTCCAGTATTCATTTTTCTGAGAAGCACCTGGTCTGGCTGGGTTTGTCAGCTGAAGCGTGGACTAGGCCAGATGTATAACAGATTAAATGCGTTAAGGAAATAATGTATTGAGGAAAAGGTTGCCAGTTCACTTTCAGATCTATATCAGAACACATAACAGGGCAAATAGGGCAAAATTAGCCCACATGAGAATGGAGGCTGAAATATGTCACAATGCTTTTTTTCCGTTCAATTAAACAGTTACCATGTACATAAAATGAAACAAAGTAGTCTCGTAAATGCAATACAAAACTACAGATATTCATGATGCATACTATTGTTAGTTTAGACACAAGTTGTCATCCACATCATTCTTCATGCCCTCACTGGCAATACACAAGATAAATCTGAAAAAAAGGTTTTACCTGCAAGGTAAAACCTCTTTTGAGGTGTAAACTATGCATGTAGTTGCTTAAGAGCAGTAAACACAAAATTCGATCATGTGCAATAGGAATGTCACTTATTTTATGTCAAACCAGCCAACATTTGATGGAACTTACCACTATAAAAAGTTGTGAGATCATTTCAATAAGTATAATACATTCTACATAGAAACATAAAAACCAGAGTATAAAATATTTTATTTTAAAAATTTGAAAGTAAATTAGATTAAGGCACCTTTGTTTTAGCAGTCAACAAAAAAGTAAAGCCTGGTTTGTAGATTTTCAGGTTATCACTCGTATCAAGACCTGAGCATCAAAGCATGACAACATAACCATAGTGGTGCATTTGTTTTCCCTAACATGTGCATTTATGTCTGTGTCATCCTTAGTTTGTGAAAGACAATTCAGCATGTCACTCCCACAACAAATTCTTTGCATTACTGCAATAGCTAATGATATGCTGATAATCTACTCTGACCCCAGTTTACTTTTTGGCATAGCCTGATTCCGTCACGTTATGTGGGGTTGTAGATAACCACAGCCATGCTGATATTCAGTTCAACAGTTTGACCTTGAGAGCGATATTGCTTTTATACACAAGTCCCTCAAAGATCATTTATTAATGAGGTAATTTAATTTAAAGTGTGACGAGTCAACTGATTATGATCTGTTTTTTTTTTTCCTTAATCCATTATTTGGCTCTGTCAAGTCAAGTAGTTTCACAGCTAGACCAGAAATGGACTGTCACAAAACAACATGTGAACATTTTCCTGCATATTACCTTGCTTACCTACGTCAGGTAGCTACAAAAGTTACTGAAGGCTAAAGGTTCTTGTTAAAATGTAGATTTAACTTGAGCTCGCCAAAGGAGACTAGCAGCCGCAGAGCTAATCATTTTTTAAAAACAAACATCTAGGAAGCATAGTTTTTTGTAAGGGGAAATGACAGTGACTGCCTGCATTTAGCAGAGCCGATCTGCATCCGTATCAAAATTTTTCTTGAGATGTCAGAGGTCGAACAGTGTCATCTGTTATCTTTTCTTAGTCATCTCAAGCGGGAAGAAGATTGTGGTAGACAATAGCTCACAACTCATTTAGAGTTATGCTCTGTCTCTCCTTGCCCTCTCCCAAATGGCCCAAATGGCTTTCAAATGATTAGAAATTATTATGGACTTATACCCTCTTGAAGTACCCCATCCACTTGATCATCAGGCATCAGGGTCATGAATCAAATCCAAAATATCTTAATGCACCCTTATATAGGATGCAAGCAATGCAGACAACACTGATTCTGTGTCAATTGGCCATTCATCCTTTGTATCATTTTCAGACAATTTTTTTTGTCTAAAAATGCCACTACTGCTGCTGCTTTGAAGATGTCTTGAATAAGCACTTGCCTTACAAAATAAGTTGTTTGTTTCTATACCTGCATCTTGTGCTGAGGGAGTGCCATAAAAGGAGGAACTTAAACAAGGGAGGACTGCCTGCTGTTCGATGGAAAGAGATAAATGCTACAGGGATCTGCCTCTACATCAGATACCTCTAGTTAAAACAGCAACATGCCTTGGGACAGTCGTATTAGTGTTTTTGCTTACTTCCCCAACGCAGAATATCTTACAAAGAGTGCGAGTCATCAGATCATAGTTGCAATGTTGATTTTGTGTTAC
>JAPZDZ010000023.1:5689259-5706619 GCA_029783805.1 Acanthurus tennentii | reverse complement strand
GTAACACAAAATCAACATTGCAACTATGATCTGATGACTCGCACTCTTTGTAAGATATTCTGCGTTGGGGAAGTAAGTTCGAACAGCAAATCGACTGTCCCAAGGCATGTTGATGTATCAACTGGAGGCATCTGTTGCAGTGACAGTCTTGTGCAGCATTTATCTCTTCCAATCTGCTTCCCCTATGACATCACTCACTAAGCACAATGTGCAAGCATAGAACAAAAAGTTGTTTTGGTAGACAGGTATTGACTCAGAATAATGGTGCAGTGGTTAGCGCTGTACACACAGTAGGAAGAGTCTTGGAGAAGGCACTCCAAGAAATTGCCCAAAAATGTCAATGTGAGGGTAAAAGATTCTTTGTCTATGTGTGTAAGTCCCATAATGTACCCAAACCTATTCTGGATATACTTCCCCTGCTCTGTTTATGTCAATTGGCATCTGCTCCACCACCCCTGTTGTGAATGTTGTTAAGCATGGCATTATATTACTGTTATTCATTGTTTGACAGGATCTGCTCCAGCACAAGTGGAGACGGAGACCCTTAGACTGCTATCTGTCTCTCTCCAACTACTAAGAGACCAACACACAAACAGGAACAAACATATCAAATATACCTCTAAGTAGAGACTAGATGCAAACGGATATTTAAACCTCCATCCAAAGTACAAACACATACACTAAAACACAGAGAACAGCTCACACACAGCACAGAAAAGCGATGGTCAGTGAATGTTGTACTGAGCAGTCATCTGTTTTGTGTGTGTGTGTGTGTGTATGCGTGTGTGTTTTCAGCTGATGTTTGTATTTATGTATATGTGAATATCTGTTGATGCTAGAGGAAAAGAAAAATATGAAATATATAGGTTGAGAGAAGACTAGAAACAGCTGTCATCTACAGGAGAAAGTGACCTTGATGAATTTACAGGACAGCTGTAATTATAGCGCCCGCAAGTGTATTTTCAGTGAAAATATATGAATAGAAATGATGGCGATAAGGGGGGAAATTTCCACTCGGCCAGAGACAGTCAATTACATATAAAGGAGCAGAAAGCAGACACAAGGCTGCCCCCTGCTGGTTATGATGTGTCCTGTTATTTGGTTTTAAAGTGTCCTTCACTCTTTTTGCTGCACACTGCATGGTATTTCACTTATGCTTGACAAAAAAAAGTGTACACTTCTTTCAACATCAATCAATCATTGTATTTTAATTGAAAGTTAACAAACATTACTGTTGTAGTTTTGGTAAACGGGATTGATCATTGCTGCTGAGGGCTTGCAAGACCTGTCAAGAGAGGTTTAAAGTGACACTTAAATGTCAGGGTTTAATGACACTTACCTGCCCATTGGTAGCTGTTATTTCTCTTTGTGACAATACGCACACACTGAGGAAAAATGGACATGTGTGTTCAAACATACAAACAGACCATCTTCAAATATTCCATAATAAAAATATGGTATGAATTACAAAATGTAAAAAGGTTGATTAAGATAAGACTGTCCTTGCATACATAAAGTAACTTAATGAGGCAGAATGTGACCATGACTATGAATTTCAATCAGTTCAACAGTTTAGTTGAATTCAGGATTTACCTGTTTTTTTTTTTTTAATTTTCACAAAAGCTGTTTAGTTTCCTTCAACAAGGGGACACAGTTTCACAGTTTAAAATAAGTTGCACTACAAAGTTAAACTAAACTAGTGAGAAAATGCATGTAAATTTCTGAAAATGCATCAGAGCAACAGAAGCAATTAACAAGTGAAAGCAATTTTTAAAAATTACAAAATCACAATGTGTTAGCTCTTCAGATGTAATTTTTTTTAAATCCAATTTTCAACACTGAGAGTTCCCAAAATTTTGAATTTAGAAATAACCTCTCGCAGTTGCACACCTCCACAAACCAGAAGTTGCAGTTTACACTCATGTTTGTCTAGACTTTGAATAGAACTAGAGCTTCAATAAAAGTTATTAAGTGTATTTTGAGAGAGATTGAAGTTATCAGTTTGACATGTATGATTCCGTTCTATTATTTCCAGGCAGAAACATACTGTCTTCACAGTCTCCTACAGCTCAATATCAGCAAAAGCGAGTGATCTTGTAGTGGACTGTGATTCTTCAGATATAGATGTTTGTGCAAAGAAGCTACAAGTTTAAAAACACAGATGACACAAACAAGTCTGAAAGGAAGCTGATGAAACCTGAAAAACTGTCACAGTTTTAAGGTGGGCACTCAAGATTAATGTCACCGAAGAGTAATGTGAACTTTCAGAAGAGGACAGAAGTTAAGAAGCAACCACTGTGCAAGAAGGGTGTGCTTTTTTTGATAACCACCACTAGATGGTGCTGTGGTTGTACTACAGACATTTTGGAGTGAAAACACAAATTGGACAACAACACAGAACTAAGAGGCACTTTTTTATTTTAAGAGTACAACCGAAAAAACAACAACAACAACAACAACATTATTTTAACAATTTCCACATTTGCATTCCCCAAAAACTATGAATGTTTTCCCCTTGTTTTCACACAATTCTGAATTGTTGAACTTTTTGTGAAAAACTTTTTACAGAAACTCCTTAATAAATCACAGAACCATGAGTTTACTTTGAAAGCACTCAAGTCACCACAGCTGGAACCCACAAAAAAAAAAAAAAAAATTCCCACATGAGAGCACTTAGCATCCAATTTTAACTAAATCAACTGGAACCAGAGGATAGATCGATGTAAGGGCCATGGGTCAGCTCACTTGTTTACGAAAACTAGATTTGAAAAGCGGAAGGGGACAAAAAAGGAAAAAGAGGAAGGGCAACGACAAAGAGACAGTTTCTAATGAGATCTGTGCAACTGTAGTTGACAAAGTCTTCTTCAGTGGGTCATCAATGAGGGACACTGCGTGCAGTCAGACCCAGGTTGCTCTACTGCAGCCTCTGTAATCTGGACCTTTGGAGAGGAGAATATATAGTGAATTTACATACTATTCTCTCTTGTACCTTCACAGTACACTGCTGACAGCACACATCATACATGCACTGTTGCCGTTGTTCTGTTATAGTGTATGTTGCCTGAAACGCACTGAGTTACTGTCTCATATCACATATAGTTCATTTGAGAGTTACTGAATCTTCTTGTCTTTTAAAATGAATGGTTTAATGAAATCCCTTCAGCACATTTAATTTTACCAAACTTACAATGTAATGATGACAGTATAATGTATATTTTCAGAAGAGCATGAGATGGAAATCATCATTGTGGTGATTTTAAATCATATTCATTAGTGATCTAAAGAATCCAAGTAATTTCTGCAGCGTCTCAACTGTGAACTGCGTTCTTTGCTGCAGCAGCGCCTTGAAGTGGCAAAGGAGTGATATCATGTTAGATTTTTGTCTAATGTCAAGAAATGGTATAGGATTTTACAAGAAGTGTGCGACTGAAAATGTGCTTCCAGTTATGCTGATCCAGGCTTAAGTTTTTATCTTCTTCTCTTCAGATGTGTTTACAGGTTTGTTGCAAAGTCAAAACCTCTCACATTTGTGTCTCAAACACTTAAAGCCTCCCCCCATGTCAACTGTAAGCCAAAACTCGTGAAAAGTTGGATTCGTGCAGCTGTTTTTTTAAAACTTTTTCTGGCATGCTCCTCTGTTAAACCTTAAAAAAAAGTATCCCCCACAACTTTTAGCTGTTATTTACAAAGAACCAATGTTAAAATTGATCTAAGTGGCATTTCTGTGAAATAAAGACACATTTATCTTTGTTTTACTTAGTTGGCGTGAAAACTGGTAGGTAACTCAGATACTGAAATGATAAAAAATAGTGCATAAACTTTGTTTTTGAAACTTATTTGGGGGAAAAAAAACAAAAATTTGTGGAATCCATCAGCCAAATTGTCCATAATACCATAATCACCACCTCCTGACATGCTTGAACAGGACATCATTTCTCAGGGTTTTGGGTTATTCTTTCTCCCGTTCCTTCTAAATGCTCTGCCTGTTTATAGCCTGAATGCAGCTGTTGAGTGATGAAAGTCCTGCGATATGGTGCAACACTGCTTACAGTAAAGATACGCCCCGATTCAGTTCTACGGAATCTGTATTTTATTTACCAAAAGCACAACTGTAGGAAGGTCACCCAGACGAAAACAAGCAACTTTCCTGGGAAAAAGCCCAGAGGGGACTATGCCAACTCTTTAGCCTTCCCACTACTCTTTGTCTCTCTGTTAACATTCCTCTACACTGCATTCTTGCCACCCTGTCTGTCTCTGTGTCAGCAGTGGGAACCAAGGTTTTAGCATGGCTCTGTGATATACGCTGAAATTCCTCCAGGCTGGTTTACAAGATGATGCATCATCACAAAAAACATCCTCAGGAGCAAAAATCATAAAATAAACATAAACTCATCCAGTAATGCAATTCAGTCCCACACAACAAGGTGGCATCATTTAACCTCTTCAACACTTTTAAAGAAAAACACACAATTGAAAGCTTTTTGTCTCTGTCATGCATCAATATTCTAACAAAAGCAGGGCACTGAGATGTTGATACATGCGTGCACACAGAAAAAAGAAAGAAAGAAAGAAAGAAAGAAAGAAAGAAAGAAAGAAAGAAAGAAAGACATATTCCTGTCCTTCCAGCAGTGTTCGGTGATCGCCCCTTCCCCCGGTCTCTGCCTGCTATGACTTTGCATTCTTTGCTGTTTTCAAACACCACCACATACACAGAAAAACACACATTCCTCCTCCCCACCTATTTTGCCCTCTCCTTTCTCACTGATCTCTGACTCACAGTCCTTTCTTTATGTTCAACAGCATTATAAGCCTTTGGAAAATGGGGGTATCATACAGACCATTCTCACTGACATTTAGGTTTATTTTAAATGAACTGTTGGGTGAGTTAAGTTGATTCTTGTCAATTGCCACTTTAATGCATAACACACCTTTTTGCACAGTGACCACATTTATATATAAGCTGCTGGTGAAGGCAGCATATGACATTGAAGTGTTATACACTTTCCGTTCTGTTAATCCAATTATGTTTTGGCTCGCTCCTGAGTTCTACTCACTCTGATTACTGCAGCAACTTCAACCTTCCACACACGTTTGAAATCAGGTTTTATGCCTCACAGTCGCAGCCCAAGTGAAAATAATGGTGTGCCTTACATTTGAATGTGTGTTTGTAAAATGGGGACGTAGACATTCAAAGCTGTTTACAGCTGTCACCATACATGTTATATCCAAGGTGGCTAACAATGAGTGAAAAGTTTCTGACCACAGGAGTTAACTGAAAGATAGATAGCGGTCTCATACCTGTCTAATTAGAGTAACAGCCAGACTTTTTTTCTTGGCAAAAAGCAGTAACTTTCTAATGCCTTGTTGTGATCTCTGGACACTTTACATAACATATTAATGAGTGAGTGACTTTAAAGGTGCCAGTGGGTCTTTGTGCTAAGCTAAGGTAAGCAGCTGTGGGCTATGTCCTGGCTTCTTTCTTGACTCTGCACAGCTGGTGGATCCCTGCATGTAGTGAGTGTTAATGTCGGACCAGTTCTTGGAAATTAAAGGTCAGAGCCACCACTCCCTCAAGCAACCCCCCATCCAACGTTGGAAAGGTGCAGGAGGAAGAACCTCATCCTATTAACCTCCACATGAGTAGCTCCTCTTAAAAAAATTCCTACAGCACCACATAATGCTGAAGTTTTCTAATGTGTGTTTTGGCCTAAATTTTGGAATAGTTGCTCAATTAAGTAGGGCAAGAAACGTGTTTGAGGATCACGTTTTCTATTAATGGGTGATTCATACGACCACAGTAGGGTGAGAGGTGGTTACTGCTCATTTAGCTCACGTGAGTTCAATTCAGACTTGTTTCTCTTGGCACTAATTTTGTTTTCTGACATCAGCACCAGCAAAAATGGACTTGAGCAATCAACTTGTAAACAACAAAGCAGAGATAAAGCAACAGATGCAACATTTTTTTTTTTTTTTTTTTAATGAATCATTGCACACGTGGCTGTACTGTGGATCTCATTGACACTTGATATTAATTTTGAAGTGGTGCAGAGCAACTGTGTATCATTTATTTGATCTGAGAATTTGTTCACAGGGCAAAGTGCAAAGTAAATCACTGATAAATGCTCCATACTGAGTGATCAAGTTTGGATCAGTAAAAAAGCTACACACCATTATATAAACTTTTCTTGCGTTCTTTGTTGCACAACTCTTTATCTGACCAGCTGTTGACAGTATTGCATAGCTGTGACCTTTAAAGGAGCTTAACTCATACTGGTAAGCAAATGACCTCAGCCAGCTCCATGTTTGTTTTTAAAAAACAATTAGTTGACTGTGAGTGTAAATTAAATCAAAGGGAAGCTTAATTGTCTTAATCCTTGAAAATAAAATTTGGTCTAAGCATCAAAACATTTTTAAAAAATCATATAATCTGATACACTGTAGCTGTGCCGTGAAACTGCAGAGCCTCTGAAAAGTCTCAGACAGTAAAATGTCAAAAGATTCTGTGTTTGGCAACAGTTCGACATTGGCTAAGGTGGTCTTGTCGGTTGTTTGTGGATAGTGCAGTTGGCTGCTACTTCATTCTACCACGCCAAAGTCTGACTCATTGCAGCTCTCACTGCAGCATTCAACTTTCTCAGTGTCCATTATCTTGATAAACATTGCACAGAAATCTGGACTGACTGCCTCACTGTTGTCTTTATTTCAAGGCAAATTCTCAACAGCAAGAATATCCAAATTTAGGTAGTCTAACGCTTGTCTGTGTATGGTAACTACGGGTAGAAAGGCGTCCAGCCATCATTATCATTCTGCAAAGCTTCAAACTCCTAGTTTTTTGCTTAATCTGTCAGTTTGTAGTCTCTATTGAACAGACATGTTCCTCTTGTAAATACTTGTCTTCTTCCTGCAGCATTTCCCCATTTGACCCTTGCCACCATCTCTCTCTTGCCTCACTTAAAAACCTCCCCATTGTAAAAAAAAAAACTAGCTTGCTCAGCTCTGCTCTGCTCCTCAGCCCAAAGCCTTTTTCTTGACCTACTGCTGCCTGCCCATCTCAGTAGTCCCCCCCCCCCATCAATTCTGCTCAGCTCCTCCCCTCCGCCAAACCTGTTCTTAAACCATCATTGATTTAAACTCACCTTCTCTTCTCTCTGTGTATTGCAATTTGGTTTCCAGAATAGTCATAGCACAGAGACCTTAATTCATTTCTTTGCCTTATAGTTCAAAAAAATCTTCAAGTGGTTCAGATTCTTGCAGCTTGAGTTTTAAGTAAAACCAAAAGATAGCTTCAGGCCAAGCTGTGACCCTCCTTTATTTTGCCTTACACAGCCCTTCCCCCTTCTACTCAGGCTTCTGTTTGGCATGCTAATAGCCATGTTATAATGTTGCTAACAAGTTAAATATTAATTTCTTATTGTTGCCTGTTGTTACTAACATGCTAAAGTGTATTACAAGAAACTTAAACAGTGTTCTGATAATAAAAAGCTGTGACGTTCTTACTTGACAGTAACAGCATCAAAACATACAAGTATGCATTAGCAGTTATTAGGGTTTGTTTGACCTGTTGCATCAGGTGCCTATGGCATGTTTACCATGAATCCAAAAAAAGAACCACTTGTCAGTCAGTTGTTTATTTCTCTTTCATTTTTATTTACGCAAAGCAGAAAAGTAAATTTACAACCAAGATCATTTCTATGCCGCAGCACTTCACCTGAAACCTACACAGTATGTTTTTCATGAGTACATATGCATTTAGTATAGCTGCATAGATAGAAGAGGTTATTTCTGTGAATCACATCACAGTGCAGTAGTGAGTGCTACTGAGAACAGAATGTGTCCTTGAGTGTTTTACTTTAACACAATGTACGTTCCTAGGAATCATCATCTACAAGTTTGTCATTCTTTTCATTTGGATAATTTTAGCATGACAATGTTTCAGTAAGTGAGTATTACGTATGATAAATTACAAGTATGCACAGAAGTGATTGTGTTTATCTGTTCTCTACTGAGGACAAAATACAATTTTACTTGAGAAACAAATTAAATCATAAATGCTGCTGTTTTGGTCTACATGTACACATGAAGTAACATAAACGGAATGTACTACAGCTACAAATTATAGTGTCCATTTTTTCATAACAAATATAAAAAAAACATGTAAAAAGGAAAACAAAATTAAGATAGAAAAAAAAACATGTAGTGAAGGGAAAGAACAGATGATACATTCCAAAAATAAAAGAAACTTTTAACAAGAAAAGAGCCACTAAATGGTGAGGGAAAAAGAATAGGTGCTTAAGTAAGGACTGTTGCCTCACGAGGGATGTACCGGTAACACTTTTGGAATTTTAACAGTCCAGTATAACCTCTTGCACATTCTGCTGGTTCATCCCCAGTTTCACTGTTATTTTAAAATAACTCTAAGCTATACATTAATCACATTCCAAAGGAAATATTAAAATGAAATATACAATAAAATACACTTGCATGTAAAATAAGACTAACATTTTAACAACCCAAAGAGTCACAGTTCAATAACCCCAAAACGCTTAAGCATGAAAAAATACTCAAGTACATATATTTTGTTGTGTTTTTTTTCTTTTACTCTCGGTCCTCAGATCAAAAGTGCCACAGTAGACATTCAATAATCTCTGGATGGTTCCAGTAGCAGGTAACTGGTACACACCTGTACACATTGGTACACACTAGTACTCAAGAGTCACATATCCATTTGGTGGCTTCCATGCTAAATCCCAGTGGCAATGAATATGGGTATGCACATGAGCCTGAGTGGTGGTCACACAGCTTTCATTCGTAGCAGCACAGTCACACAGCACAGTGCAATGTGCTAAATTTCCAATGCAGCTATGGATTACACATTTCATGGTAAACAAAAACTCAATTCAAATAAAGTGTTGTTAAGCATTATGATTCAATATGACCATCAGCAGATATTTTAACTTTTAAACCAACTTTTTCTAAAACTTAAACTTCCAAACAGTTATTGAACAAATGACTAGGCAACTGTAACTAGCCATAACAGGAGTTTTAAGTTATAGAGTTTCTCTTCAGGCTCTGTATAGAGTTGCAGGAAGAGAGATGCTTAGCATTTAAAAAGTTTTGAGAATGAATGTTTGTTTGTTTTTTAAGTCTTTCTCAAACACAGAAACACAAGAGCAAAACTATGCTGAATAAATTCACAGTGTGTTTGTCTGCTCTAAACGTAAACTGTTAGCTGACACATTACATTGTGAGGTTAGAAAAACCTGTTTTACAACTAGAACGTTGGCTGTTGTGTATTGGGTGGAAGCTAGTCTTAAATGCTTTTGTAAGAAAAGGCTAATGTAAGAAGCTCTGATGAAGCATTACATTTGCCAAACACATCAAACCCTTTTTTTTCCTTTGGGAATAGGCTTATCTTTAAGTCCATTTCCAATATGTGAAATGTGAAAAAAATCTAAACAGCATTTTTTCAGTAGGGATTGTGTCATTGTGTCTCTGATGCTACTGAGGTACGAGGCTAGCTTGTGGCCACCAGTTCCAATTAGAGTGAAAAGGGCATTGTAGTTACTAAAGATGGCTGACGGGTCATAAACCTCGCCCATCCACATCGGCAGATGGTCAGATTAAAAAATCAAAGTGCATGTTGTATAATAGTTTTTTTCATTTCGATAGTTCTTATCGCACAGGTGTGTGTTCAAATGTTGATTTTTTTCCAATAAGTTTGGTTTTAATTGGTTGTTTTAATGCTAAAAATTTGGGGTGTCATGTCATGATTAAAAAAATATAAATAACCCATAAGTAGGGTATCTGTGTTGCTGATATTGTGGCTCTATCCTCTGACAACTATGCACAGACTCTTCAAATCATGTGCAAGAAGGCAGCACCTTTATCAGGAACATCTTAGATTATTTTTTTTTAAGTGGGAGAAACGGTTGATGCCTTGTCTACCTTTTTTTATATCGACAGGAAAGAGTAATGCTAATACTGCCAAAAAAGTTTTCTGAACAAAATAAAAGGTGCCCAACAAAGACATGAACTGAAACACAAGATAACAAGGTTTCATTAAAGGCAGTTTTGTAGAATGAAGGCTGCCTTAGCAGCAAATAATAACTCTGTATCTGTGCACAATAGCATAGTTCAGAGGTTTCTGGTGCACTTATAATGACATAATGGGGTGAGGTAGAACTGAGTTAGTCTCATTATGTTTGAATGAGAGACAGCGGGAGACATTAGTCACAGCTTTACTCTGACTATCTCTCATTTTAAACAATTATCCCACCGCATAAGAGGAAGCCTCGCAGGAAAACCTGAACGCAAGCCTGACACACACAAGGCACAGTGCTTTGCTGCGCCCATGCTGAATTCATTCTTATATGTGCACTGAGTAAGACTTTCATCATGTTAGAGAAGACAATGGCAATAAAGGAGCCATTGTGTGTGTGTGTGGGTTCGACTAAGTGATTAATGCCAGTTACTCAGCTCTCATAGGCAGAGAGCAGTCTTGCTCACTGACAGATACAGTAAAGCCATATTTAACCAAATGCCCCTTTATCAGAGTTACTGTCCAGCTAAAATGCATTTAAATAAATAATCCATGCAAAATTCCTCTGTGCAGTATGATGCAACTGTCTGTATCTGGATTTTGGATGCAATGTTCAGTCAACTTGTCAGTCTGATGGTGGCCTCAGGCAATAGGGATCCCCAGGCACGTGTAAATCAGACAATGCAAAATGTGAATACCCAACATAACTAACTACACAGGAATGTGGATGTACTTGTCATAGTGATCTATATTGATAGCATAAACACACTAAACTTCTGTCAGTAAATATTTAACAGTTTGAGCAAATTCACCGCTGATCAATGCAACTTCATTAGCTAAAAAGCCACACAGAACCGGACCATAATAATAATTGATTTGGTGTTCAACCAGCAGTCCATAAAGCAAACCTCAACTATTCACATACTTGAAATGGAAATACACTTTTAGTGTATTTACCCTGACCTGAAGTAAATGTCAAATACAACAACTTAAAAAATCAGATGTGTAAAGTCTGATGTGTAGACACCAATCTGACCTTTCCATCAAGTCATAATTCCACCAGCCAACAAGTCAGCCCATTAGTAACCAATAGGGCCAGGTTACTGACACATTGAGATCTATATTTAATATACATAGTTAAACACTGTATGTATCTGTTAGCAAGGATTTACGAAGAGAAGTTCACATTTTTCCAACACGGCATTTCCTTAAGGGAATGATTAATACATAAACATTGATGCAATGTTAAAATTTCTTACCTAGCTGTTACGGAAACCCACCCTTTCCCGCTCAAAACGTGACCCACATATTAGTGATATGGTTCGAATAAGGCAGAAGCAGAGAGCAATTCTGACCAGTGATGAAAGTTAGTACAAGTAGATGTTTTCTCTTTTTTCTGTTTTTTTTTTTCTTGCTCTCAGGAAGTTATGCAGTGTAACCCTTGAGCTGCAATGGAGTGTGTACTTAAAGTACCTAGCCACGTGATTAAGTTTTGGCTTTGGTCAAGACAACACCAACGGTAGCCGAGAGATCCTCTGCAGGCAAGAAGTAAAGGTAAAGCATGGATCAGGCTGTGTGTCCTCCTCCTGCCGTTTGGCTGAATGTGTTGTCAATCCATCCAGTCTTCTCACTGCACTACACAGCCCAGATCTTCTTCTGCTGAAAGTAGGCATCAAATCTGGCCAGAGCGTACTCCTACAACACAGTTAAGTATATATATATTATATGAACACACACCAAGGGGCTTATAAATTTATGCTATTGATAAAGAAAACAGGTATAGGTATGTTATGAGGCTATGACACATGGCTGAATACAAGTAATGGAATTAAATTTTTTCCTGAATACAACTTATAATTAGGTTAATGTATTACATAATGTAAATTAACGGAGGAGTTTATCTTTATGTATTGTATCTGTATTTTTGTATGTCATAAAACCATAAACATTGGTACTGGGATAGTTGAACAATTCACATTTATGTATGCTGGCCTCTGGTACTGCATTGCTCATATATATTTATATTTATTTTCACACTCTACCCTTTTTTAGATTTATACATAGCTGTAATAACATTTTGATTTATTTTTATTGTTGTTTATTATTGTTCTCACATAATTGAATATTAACTTCAAGTATCAAAACTAAAATTTTTGGCACTACCCAATTCCAACTATAATGTAATAATGGAAAATCGTGTCACTTGGTAAAGTTGTGACAGAATCAGCCTTTTTCTCTCTCCTGTCTCTGATATCTTGATCCTGACCTCGTCATTACATAGTTAATATTAACATGGCATCACTCTGTATGACAGTACTGCCTATGTTTACCTTTATGTTTATATTTTCTTTTCTCAATCAAACAAAGAAGTCCAGCTTAAACACAAACAAACAACCTAATAAGACTTCAGCTCACCAAGTATCCAAACTTGATGGTGGAGAGTCGGGCCTGGATGATGGACCACAAGCCCCAAAAGAAGTGGGACGCCATGGAGAACCTAAATTCAAAATCACAGTTACTACTTTGTGTAACTTTATATTGGGTTGTTGTGGAGGGTTTACACCGTGCCTTTCCTTCAAGCTCACCTGTTGACCTCCACGTACATCTCCTCCTTCACCTTCATTTGATCCTCTTCACTCAGGTTGTTAAAGCCCGGGTCAGCCTCACGCAGATAGCTTTCAATGAAGTGGAGCTAAACAGAGACGTGACTAGTTTACACCACTGAGCGGTCATACAGATAAGATTTTAGTGCTTTGACAAATACACACCTGCTGGGGCTTCGAAGGGTAGGCTTGAACATTAACTTTGAAGAAAGGGAATTCATCACAGTTGTAGTCGTACATCCATTCACAGAAATGGTTAGCGATATCAAATCCCCTGCAGGGCAAACAGATGGAGAGAGGCACAGAAACAATAAGAGATGACCCACAATGCCTTCATTTAACCAAATTATTTTTGTTTGACTTCTTGTCATGTCTTTTTTACAATTTGTTCTGCATTACTCAATGTGTTTGGAAGTTACAATTTATTGTCTTCGGGATGGCAAAGAGACTATGACCAGATGAATTATTATTCTTTAAACTTAGCACTTCCTTTGTTGTTTTACTGACCCTGGCTATTGAGCAAACCAAAGCAGACCAAAAAAAACAGTGTGTTTGTGACTGCGGCTTTCATACATAGTTAGTTTTGATCGTTTGGTTGAAACCCTGCATTATCTCCACCTTCCTGGGTTTCGTTTGTTCAGGCAAACATTAGATTTTGCTTGTTGTTTCAGGGGGGTTTTACTATTTTTCAAAAAACAGTCCACAAGCCTTTTGTGTAAACACAGCACCAGCAGTGTGTAAACACACCTGATGCTGGTTTACTCTTTTCAAACCAACATCCAGTAAGTAAAGGAAGTGACCACTGCCATGAGGCCATGTTGAAAAGTAATAATGGTTGATTCCCATTTCATTAAATTTTATGAAACAATATGTAAATGCAACAGAACAGTTTGCTAGACATGCTTTACACAGTTCATGTCTGACAAGCCCCGAGTCAAGTCTTTTTTGTCTTTTGTCATGAGGAAATATTAGATAATTTATGGTAACTTCCCATGCTGGGATTTTGACCAGAACAGTTGAACTGTATGTGTATGGACTCTTCCTTTAAAGTAGCACTTGCATGTTTATTACAAGTCTTTTCAAGAGCTATAAAGTCCCTATAAAATACAATTTTACACAGCTCTGAGGAAATCCAGGTCCATCCCCTTCTGTTTCTGAATCAAATTATGGTGAGTCAATGGGAGAAATAATTCCCAGTAGGTGTGTCCATTTGTGGGCGTGTTCTTCCTGCACATGCATGACAATACACGTGCTCGGATGGTTGGTGTGTGCGGGCAGTGGGTGATTTGTGTACAGAGGCTCACGTGTTAGCTGTGTAACATACTGCAAGATGAGACTTAAAGGGGCCACGCTGGAGGGTGCTGCATGGGGGGGTGGGACTGTTTCTGTTTGTGTGTGTTGTAGAGAGAGGGGGCTTTGTTTGGGATCAGCTGTGGGCCAAGGCCAGCATGTTCTCCCCCGTTTCCTTGAATGAACCCATCAGGAATGTAAACAATCAAGCATTTGGCAACACTTTTTTAGTACTTCTCCTATATGCCGTTAATCTAATTCATATTTCCTTCTGTATTTGTAATATTGCAGGAGTGTTGCATCCCGCCCTGCCCTTCACTGTGGGTGAGGGGGTGGGGGACTTGAATCAGAGAACAATGTCAGCTGAGCAGCATCACCGCTCTGTTGTTAGCGGATGCTCTTTAATATAGCTACAGTTCAACACAATTCTTTTGAAAAAGCAGACGATTTATATGCTATATGAAGACAATAAAAGGTAGTGGAAATAGGAAAAATCCCATAATTCTCCTCTTGTCTGTAATCACTCATTTTTGCACAAAAACAGTGGAACTCCCCTGCTCTATCATCTCCATTTCCTTTCCACTGCCTTTATCCCGCATATCTGCATTTGGCCTCTGAATCTGGGTTATGTAACAGCTGCAGTGAATGTTTTAACAGAGGGAGGCGGCCATTAATGATGACTGCCAGAGTGCAATAGTGATGGTGCACAGAGCTGAACACTGCATTCATTTCCAGTTTGTTTCCCTCAGATTTTGCTCTCTGAGCCATCATCCCAATTAGCCCCGTGTCCCTCAAATGTGAAAACACATGCACTGCTAACCTTAAATTTAAGGTCATCTACTAACCAAGTTATATGTGTGGACACAAATGTCAATCATTAAGCATGGACTTTAATCTGCCAGCTCATTAGTCCTAAATCTAAGTAGTGTGCAATTTAGCCTAAGTGTTAATGAGCAGGTAAATGTTGGAGGAAGTAAAACAACTGAAGGGGCATGTTGATGTTCTCACACTGCATCTCAAGAGCAGATGCTACATACTCTTTTCTGCTTGCCTGAATATTGCAATTTTGAGTCTTTTGTTGATCATTTAGGCACATGTGGTTTTTATATCAGCACACCACTGCCAGTCATTTGCTGTTGTCAGTGTGCTGCAAACATGTCAAGCCTCTGGCATGTCTCCACACCTAAACCCCAACTGAGTATTTCCATGTGTAAGAACATGTCAAACTGCCAATTCATGCTTGTGTAAAAGCAACACCACACAATGTCTGGTCATGATTCTGCAGACACTGAAGTGGGTTCATATGCGAAAACAGCTTTACTCTCTCTTTCTCCGCCTCACTGTCAGCCTCCTTCCCCGCTCTGTCAATCTCTTTCGACTTCATAGCTGAGGTTTTATTTCTTAACATCATTTTTCCCCTTAGCACTTTTATATCATGCCAATTTTTATTTTATGATTTTAACTTATTTTTATTTTACTTCATTTTTTCATAACAGTTGTTTTATGACCACCATCTGACCTTACGGCAAATCATAAGCACCTGCCTGGACACTAGCATCAATCACCATCAGATTTAGCTGTTTAGCTACTGCTTACCGGGGCAACAACACATGGGAAGAATCTAACATCTCTTTTGTTATTTAAATTAAATGGGTGCTGCCAATCAAACCAGTTACAAGCAGAATGCAGTCATTGGTTTGGAATCAAATAGTCGCACCCTTATAGTTGCATAAACGTGCTTGCTATTCCAGTCATCATGTTTTGCATACACGGACAAAACTTTTGAGCACA
Source organism: Acanthurus tennentii (assembly GCA_029783805.1). NCBI lineage: Eukaryota > Metazoa > Chordata > Actinopteri > Acanthuriformes > Acanthuridae > Acanthurus > Acanthurus tennentii. The sequence goes on along the minus strand of JAPZDZ010000023.1, from coordinate 5,690,896 downwards.
ATCAGTTCATGGGCATCTGTGTTATAACAGGTGCTAACTTACCTGTAATTGTAGCTGCTGTACTCAAAGTCAATGAGCATTAGCTTCTGTTTGTCTGAGCTCTGACGACCCTTCAGCAGCAGGATGTTCCCTGAAAGCAACACACAAAAAAGTTGTTTTTTTCTGGAGGAGAAAAGCATTAAGAAAATTTTATAGTGACCTTTGACTTCAATGTATTTTACCTTCTTGACAGTCGTTGTGGCAGAACACCACCGGGGAGTAAGTGGACTCCAGCAGAGACCTGAACATTCACCAAAACAAAAAAAGGCAGGATGATCGATCAAACAGGTTTTTACAGCTCATGGCTCAAGAAAAGCAGTATGCATCCTCACACTGATAAAAGTGGTTCCTATATAGTTTAAAGCAGCAAAATATTGTTCTGTGTATGTTCACTCAAAACATGTGGCTTTCTAGTTAACCTGGGATTTTTCCTGGTTCTTTACATTCCTTCATAGGACCTACACATTCTATACATTCTGTTGCATAACACCATGTTGGAAAACTTCCCATTCACTGGTCATGTGCTATCCACACTGGTCTGTGTGTGTGTGTATATATTGTGTGTGCAAGAACATACTTGAGGATATCCATCTCCTGTGGGAGGTTGTAGTTGAGCAGGCGGTTGAAGCGACGCAGGTGGGGGTCTCTGGTTAGGGTCAGCCTCATGACTTGGCTCAAGTACCTGTTGACAGTGTTGAACAAACATTCAGTCACTCCATCCTTTCCCTCAAAAACATTAAAGTCTTATCTGTAAAGGCAAAGTGACAGCAGAGTGTGTGTTCTGTCATGTCAAACTGACTCCCTGATAAACATGATGCCAAAGCTGGAAAATCACTGAGAAAAATAATGGTACCGATGGCAAAGTGTTTGTGATGATGCACATTTGTTCCTCTACAAATGCGATTAATTATATTGATGTACTGTTAACTAACTGAAAAAAATATTTTTTTTATTATGAAAAAATATTAGTTTTAGAAATAGTAATTATTTAAGTGACTGAGATACTCTGAAGTAAATGCAGTAGCTTTAGCTGAATCACAGCCATCATCACATTGTGTCATTTTTTCTTGGATCAGCACAAAGGTGTGAACACGTTGTTAAAGGTAAATCTGTATAAAAACAAATTCATGCTACCTCCGCCATGATGGAAACTTATTACTGATGTCAGCTTAGTGACAGGAGGCAGCACTGAGGCACCTCAGTGTGAATCAGGCTCTGTGTACATGAATCACCAATCACAAGGTTATGGAAAGTGATTCCCTGATTTCCCAGCACTCACAAGGTTCATGACAAATAGTGTGACATGCACAAGTACCAGATGGGACAAACAAAATAGTGTTCCAGCAATACACAATGGCCAGGTTTTCATTTAAATGTAGCAATAATGTTTTGTACAAGTGTTTTAACTGAACTCTCAAAATATGAGTAATTTTAAAAAGGGGCTGAAAAAGTCCAGTTAATTTAAATAAAAACAGAATTAATTATCATTACTGAGTTAATTTGATAATTTTATCACACTGCTCTACTAATTGGGGGTTTGTACATAAAAGTTAATTCAGTTGACTAATTGGCCATCAAAACTACTAGTCAGTTCTTTT
>JAPZDZ010000023.1:5678327-5689159 GCA_029783805.1 Acanthurus tennentii | reverse complement strand
TCTACTAATTGGGGGTTTGTACATAAAAGTTAATTCAGTTGACTAATTGGCCATCAAAACTACTAGTCAGTTCTTTTTGCATGGATTTTAAGGTACAAAGAAAAAGAAAAAATCTTTAAAAAAAATAAAGCTTTATCTCTAGCTCAGACGAGCTTGCTGTGGGTTTAATCCAATTAGATTGCAGCTCATTTGTAAACAGCCTTTCAGAAGCAATTGAGAGCTCTCTTTTCACCTAACCTCCAGGCTGGTCCCGCCCATGTAAGTTAAGCTTTCACTGGTTAGATTTAAGACATCTTCGATGAAAACTGATCTTTGTTATTGGATGTTACTATAATTATACAAGGAGTATTCATGAAAAAGTGCTGAAACTGTTGTTTTAAGTGTTTTGGTTTTAAAAACACAAATAATTTTTCTTTCTTTCTTTTTAAATGGAGGTGTAAGTATATTATAATATAGATAAAATTTAAGGTTCAACTTCATCTTCAGATCCTGGTCTGATTATGCTGTAGCTGCAAAGTTTCAGTTTTCAGACACGGTCCGTCCCAAATCAAATCATGTTCTTTCAATTATGCCTATAAACAAAAGTCAAATATCCTGGTAAACCAATGACCTATTTTTTATCTCTGATATCTGAACCATGATTCTTTTATGACACTGGATTAACAAAATCAATATCATAAAGAACAAATGAGTAATACTTTAAAAACCAAATCTGGAAAGCGAGACATACGAATTAAAGATCACTAGAGCAGAACAATGGACTCTATCACCATATGTTGACAAATATTGTGCAACGTAAACCTTGTAAACATTTAACACCCAACAAATACACAAGCGCGAGAGCATATTGATAAGCCTCCTGCCCCTTTATCTTTAATACGATAAGTTATCACTGCTATCAGATGTGCTGGTTTAGGATTAAGAAACTTTATTTACGTCGTATTGAAGTCCTGTTTTAAATCAGTTCAGTCACTGTCCCTCCTTCAAACCACATTTTATGTAGACCTACTTGGTGAATAGGCAGTGGCCAGATAACACAGAGAATGGGCTTCAGGAAATCCTTAAAGATAAGGCAGGACAGGCTGGGGCAGGAGAGGAGAGGTCAGGATGGGATTGGGCAGGATGAGACAAGACAAGACCTAAATGACCTACTTTTCCATGGTTCCAAACAGCCACTTGGGTTCCTTGTTGAAGGGCATCCTCATGCCATGAAACTTGGCCATCTTCTCTGCAACCTCTGCTGAGATGCTGGGGTCGCTTAACTCACAAGTGTCCAGTTTACGGCTCTGTCAACAGCACATTAGAGGTTATTTTATTATTAATTCATAACATTCCCATGATTTTTGGAGTGATTTCCAAAGTTGCACTAAATCATTACAGTGAGGATAATTCAGTGCAGGGGCCATGTGGTGAAGAGTCAACTTTTGAAGGATTGCAACCTAATGACACTGCAAACAATCAGCTGATTGGCTGATCAGACTAAACAGACGGAACAGAGCTGAACCACCCTGCAAACAGGAAGTACACAGACTTAATTCGCCCTAACAGAGTGGAATAACTTTAGAAGATCATTGCACTTCGTAATATGATCTGAAACGGGACATAGCCCAAATCATAAAATGGCTAAATACAGAAAAATGCATGCAATGGGCAGATCCATTTTTAATAAAGACCTTCTTATTTATTAATCCATTTACATGTTTTTCTGTTTGTGCAATAGCATGAAAAGACTACAAAGCAAATTTTGTTGTACAACCTTGTGTTGTAATATGATAATAAATTCATTTCATAACTTTTACTTAAGCCAACTCAGGCCAACATAATGTGTAAAATGAACTGTGTCGCGGAAATGTTCAGCTACAGGGGAGGAGATGTTTTATGGTTTATTAATTCTGGTTGAACATCAATCTGTGATGCATCATTGAACAGTACACTAGACACTGACACCACGTTGCATCATTCATTTCCCAGCTGTTAATGCTTACCTCTAACTTTTGCCACTACATATATAAACCACAAACCTACAAATAATCCTCTTTTGAATAGTGTAGATAATCAAACATGTGGTTACTATTAGTTAAGGCCCATCATCTCATATTTGGATCATAAAGAGACTCATTAAAAGGACCCATTATCAGTAATTGTTCTTAATATTAGCACTGAAGGAAATGGGTTTTAACACTAAACAGTATGTTTTTCAACATCTTCCAATATTTTACTTTTATATTATTTGACCACACCTTTTTGAAATGATCATCAAATACACACAAAGTAAACATATACAAGCATGTTTACAGGGACAACAGCACAGTGACTTACAGGGACGTACTGCTCCAAACGGCCCTGAGGGAAAATACCATAGAGTTTAGGCCCCAGCTCCCTCTCCGCCAGAATGGCAAACATCACACTTTCCAACACCATGGCCTCCGCCCCCTGAAAACACAGAGCAGTCAGAGACTTAACAGCTGAACTTTTAAAATATGAGAGCAGTCCACCACACCACAACATTTCCAAGACTCATCAGAGCTGTAAAAAAAACAGAAAAGGAACTGAATGAAACTTAAGAAAGGGAGTTTTTCCTGGTCACAATGTTTGAAAGCATGGAAGTTAGAGAGAGAGCAACACTGTCAGTCTCCTAAGACAGAGTACAGAGAGGTCACCTCAATGCCATAAACAGCATCAAAGGTTTGATAAGATAAAAATCATGTATGAACATTATCACCGTAACAATAACTCCTGTTTTGCATGTGTTGTACTTTGTTGCTCTACAACACAAAAGCCAAGTTATTATATCTCAAAAAAACAAAACCCAGTTTATTAAAACCCTCATTGAATTTTGATAGTTTTAGAAATCTACTTCATCGAAATTCATAGCATCTTTGTGTAAATGGTAGATACACATACTACATATAAATGTATATGTGTTAATTCAGACATTTACAGTATCACATTGTTCATGCTCTGTATAAAGTGACTGCTATGCATTCAGATCAAACCATCCAAGGACGGTCACATGAATCTTGAAGGTTTTTAACCATGAAAACCGCCAAAGATCCCATAAGAAAATGTTCTACCATCAGTGGATTGGTGTATGAAATTTATAAAATGTATGTTACGGTGTTCGACAGTGGGAATCAGAAGGTGCAGGAGAACGATGGAGGAGTTTGAATCAGGAAAAATGCAGTGGTTAGAGTTAGTTGGGTGTGTCAGAGCAGTGAGGAGAACACAAGAAGTAGATTCAAACTTCCAGGAAGAGTTGGCCCATGCAGAGCACCAGTCACTGTTGAAGCTGCTGAAGCAGACAAGACAGGCTTGTCTTTCTCCCTTTATCTTGCAGACACACAAAGCTCACACACCAACACAGCCTGGAGCACAGTGGGGGCTCAAGGATCACAGGGGGGACCTTCTCTCATACCAACACAAACACAAGCGCTGGAGCCTGAAAGACTTAAGCTGTATGCTGGCTTCTTACTGACTACATTCTGCTTTACTCTTTTGTGTGGAGAAGACAGAAAAACCGGGCTTGTCACCAAATAGGCTGGAGTCCATTAGCAAAGGAGAGAGATGTCTAACTAATTACGACAAGACTTAGGACAAAGTAAACAGGTCATTCTGCAGTTGACGTATTGCTCTGGAAACCGCAGCCCCCCTTGGTGATGCTTTATTTCTGCTCTTGGAGGCAGAGCTGCAGTCTAGACAGAAGGGACTCAAAACTTTTAGATTAAGTAATGTTAAATCAAATTAAATCAACGTGTTTGATAAATTAAAATAAGAGACTATTTTTAGTTTTATAAAACCTATGTTTAGCTGTGAATATACAGTGTAGATTACAATCTCTCAGTGAATACACGCAGCAAACTGGAGTGGAGGAGTATTTGCATCAACTCATGAGACTAATTCAGATGTCAGGTGTTGTGGTAAAATTACAAGTTCTCCTTTCATTTTATGGTAATAGATTGTTTAGGCTGCAGACTGGAGGAGGTTCCAAGAAAAAAAAACCGTCCTGCAGCAAATAGTTGACACAGAGTCAACTTTATGAGAAAACACTACCCGACACTACTGACTGGCCAATCAAGTCCAGCAGAGCTGATGGAGCCTGTCATGAGGGAGTACAGGGACGTTCATTTGCATTTGCAAATAGGCAGATTTTTTCAATGAAATGACCTTTGGAAAACAAAGTTAAGAAAGTGAGTGAGTCCCACCGCACTGGAAACATGACATGTTATATGATATTTGGTGCAGTTGAGCCTTTAAGTGTATTCTTGACCTCTGAAGTAGAAGTACTCAACAGAGTAAACTCAATCCACTGCGAGACAGATGAATGAAATCTATGGAAAAAGTTAGAGAGTGGAAGATGAATAAGGTATTTTTTGTAAAAATATGCCAATGTACTTTTTTAAAGCATGTGCAGAGTTGCTCTTGTAAGCACAACCAAAGCCAAATGATGTCTTAACTTTACAAACTAATGAAGCAATCCGCTACATTTCATCTGGATCCTAAATAACTGCATTAGAGACCAGTATAACATATTGTGATCTTTACCCTCTAAAGTGAAAAACCCTCTGATAAATTGCTGCAAAGGAACAGAAATTTGGATCTGAACACTGGGGTCTTTGGCTGCTTGCCGAGGAATGTGCTTCGAACTGACCGTCCAGCAGGAAGTCAGCTCTAAGGAAACAACATTGCCTGCTTTGAGGACTCACAAATGTTACACTTTTTGGATCGTGCAAGGACAAACCTGTACTGTACAACCTATAAGATGGAGACACTGGTATGTTTTCTGAGATGAAGTTTAACATAAAGTATATATATTACAATACAAATTAATTAATAAGTTTAGTTTTTATTTAGAGTATATAATGGTGAGTTGTCGGTCATTTTAGGGTCAACTGAGTGATAAACAAGAATTTAAAGGGGACACCTCACAAATTTACATATTTGTCTGATGTTCATTCTTAATGAAATAAGTCAGTAAAGCACCTCAGCATACACTTCCTCTATTATAAATCCACTAATAATTTTTCCATTGTTAATTTGCCAAAGAAACAAGAAAATACAAATCACATCATCTTTTTAAACCAAAGGTAGTATCATCACAGTGTTTTGTCTTGTTTTTCGCCAGACCAACAGTCTCAAACCCAAATATATTTATTTTTTTGTCATTTGAGAAAAGTAAAAGTTGCAACCCCAACATTTAACCAAGTATTTTTTTCTAAAATGACTAACGGCTAAAAACACAGATGCACCTCTTTAGCTTTTTTTCTTTTCATTCTAAATATAGAGGTGAGCTGGCTAAACCCAGTAAGACTTGTCAAAATGTAAAATAGGATAAAGAAAGTAACCAGATATTGAGGTTGTCTTGAATGGTTGAAGCCCTGTACCTATATTCATAAGACTGACAATTAATTTTTTAATGAACATTTAATTACATATGCTATCTGGTGGTGTCTTCTGAATGCAAAGTTCAAACAGAGGCTGAACTGAAACCAAACACACACCCATTGTGTTTGCTTCTGCTAACTTACAGCTAATGCATGGTGTTCTGGCTCTTTGGAGTCAATAAACACAGGTGGTGAAACTCATGGGATTTTTTTTTAGGGTTGTGACACCAAAAAAAAAACTTAAGCCAACTCAAAAAAAAAAGGCAAACATTTGAGGCCTCATTCAATTACTTCATTAGAGGCTTTGAATGTAAAAAAATGGACATTCAGTAAAGATTATTTAGTACATTCCAACGGGATCTAGTTACACTTACTTTTTATCTTTCACATGATTTGTGTTTAAAGCAAATAACTGCACTGCAAAAACTCTTAAACAGCTTGAAAGAATGGAAAACTCTTGAACAGTGTGCAGCACATCCTGCTACATTCACAGCACACAGAATGTTCAGAGTATACTCCATGTTGTTATGTAACACCTTATCTGCAGAATGCTGATCACATGCACTTTTAAATCCCGACTTGAATTATCCACATTACCATAATCATCTTGACACACATACTGCCAGACGACGAGGCAGCTGGCAGCCTGCACAGAGAGCAGAGCAAAGACTCAAACTCCTGTCAGCTTATGGGATGTAACACTCCTCTGACAACATTCCAGTGACTCAGCGGGTATATATCTTGGTTAGTATAGCTGTGCTGCATGCAGCCCATATATGGGCCAACCTCTTGCATATGGAACACTTTAAACGCTCTGCTCTGACTTACTTCTGCTGTGTGCCAAGTTTACAGAGTTCAGATCAAAGTATGAAGGCAGGGATTTAGTTTGTGTGTGATCTCTGTTACAGTGATAACCTTTTACAAAGCTGCTTCACTTTGGGTATTTGAAAATAAGGCTGTAAAATCATTTTCATTTGGAACTTTGCCAGAGGTGAAAGTGTTCACTTAGCTTTTGTGTGGTGCACCTATTTAAATTTAGCTTTGGCAATAAAGACAAACGGGGCTTAGAAATGACTGTACTTGCCCACACATAATAAATTTGGTAGTGTCAGTGTGACAGCTACACTGTAGACAAATTATTGAAATTCATTAGAGGGTTGGTGTGGTTTGATTTCATGACCAGTTGGCAGTAACTTCAAAACCAGTTTATTTCTGTAGAATTCTGATTAAGACGTTGCGAAATTCTGATTGATGTAGAGGTACATGACATCTTCTTCCTCTGACACATTTTCCAACTAATAACATCAGAACAGACATGCTCTAGTGGCATATTTAACCACCAAAACTATTTCATCTTGCCCAGAAAAATGCCAATGAAGAAGCCTGTGATCCATAGCAAGAAGCTGATTGAAAACACAGTAGTAAGGCTTTAAATGTCATATTCCTGTGTCATAAACCTCATGTTTTTATGCACTGGGTGAGTCATTGCTCGTCAGGCTGTGTAAAGGCTGTGACAGTGTCCCACATAGTGAGCCTAGTGTTCCCATATTGACTGTTCCACAGCCCTGCAGTCCTCCATCAACCTCTGCTTAGCTTCGTCTGACCTATTTTTAATTCCAGGTTTTGATTTGTTTTTGCTGTCTGTTTGATTTAACACAAGGTCCCAGTCCAGTTTTCCACTCTTTCCAAAGGTAAATATAAACAAGCCAAAGATGTCAAGGCAGTTCAGTCACAGTACTAACATGCATCCCCTTTCCCCCACTTCCTGTTTTTGAACAAGAAACCAAAACATCCTTTATTACATCTGAATATCCTTTCTAAATAAATAGGGAGTTCCATTTTTTATGCCATTATGATACCATATCACATTCACTCTGAAAGATGATGTAGGCTTTGGTATCATTTTCTCTCTGGATGTTTAATTCCGTTTAAATCAAAGTTGTTACACTGGTGGTCCCATGTTACGGCTGCAGCTCAGCTCAGAGATATGAGCACTTGGCCTTGGAGTGATGCAGCAGGTGCACTGTGTCCTGCTGTCAGCTGCTACTTTAACCTCAATACTTATCTGCTCTGTGATGTGTGTCAATAGGCAGAAAGGATTAGATTATTCAGTGCAGACCAGTAAATTCCATCTGAACCAAACAGAACCAGTGTTACAAATTCACGTCAAAGGACAGTGATAAGGACTTGAAAAAATACATACTGTTAGATAACAGGGGCATATATAAGAGTTTATGTAAATACACTCTTACTGCAAAACCACATAGGCTAATAGTCACTAATAAGTAACCGAGATGCATAGCATGGTTAGAGTCAATCGATATCTGACATACAGAATCTGACTTTCCTGGACAGGTTTGAATCTCAGATTTCAGGGAATTGCACAGATATGTTCCTCCTTTAGTAGAGGAATTTCAAAACTCCTCTCTAGTAAGAAAGTCTGCACATTCAATATAGTGAAGTTCTGTTTTTTTAGAGGGCATTTACATGAAAAAACGCATTTTGGAGTGGAGGGGATCTTTACACCAGGGCTGTTATGTAAGCTTGTTTTAATAAGGGCATGATTCTCTGCAGCTGAGGCCATATTTTAATCATGCATAATATTTAAATCTGTACTTTATCTGCATATTTTTGTACTTATGTAAACCTAGTTAAAGTACATGAAGTGGTTACTGTAACTTACACACTGTCTACTGCATTCTTTATTTATAATTACAGTGTATCAGATGTGTGCTGCTATGCTGCACTGATGTGTGAAATATCCTCACAGGGATTAAAAACAGCGTCCTCCTATCTAATCCAAATAGGATTTACCTCGACCAGACGGCATTGTTGGAGTAGTTGGATTAAGACGAGGTCATCCTAAGACACTGACACACAGTTAGCAGCCTCAGTGCAAGCTGCAGGCTGGATGGGGGAAGTCTGCTTGAGGGGGGAGATTACAGATTGGTGACAGCAGCTATCTTGACTGATGACCTCACCTCGATCACATGACGAGGAGTTGTGATTCAGCCTGGTAATGTGAGGTTCAGAGGTAATGATCACATGATGTGACGCGGTGTAAAGGGATTTTTAGGTCAGTGGGGATGAGGCTTAACAGTGTATCAGGCTGCCGGCAGTGACTCTCTGAACATGCAGTGATAATGGTTCTACAGACTCTTTTCTCTTTAAATTTTATAAAATTTAGACACAAACTGCCTACACTGAATGAAATCAGCCACTGTAGCATTTCCGGTCTTTTTACAGTCATGCTGTGTCAGGTGTTAGTAAAGGGAGACAGGTGTAAAAACAACTCTGAACTCAAGTTCAGCTTTCTCAGTGATTTCCCAAAACAGCTGCAGCCTCTAGAGTTCACAGGACACGAGCAGATCGGAATGAAAGCCCCGTCCTGACAGAGAGGCCAACATTAACAAGAGGAGAATATAGGGAAACAAAACAACACTTTCAGACATCTGGGGAAGAGATGATGAGTGCTCGTGACTGGATGGACACCGGGCGACAGTCTGGGCAGAGAAACATGCTGTATGGTGGCACCATCATCAGTTACTTACTTGGAAGTGATTTTCTTTGTTTGACTGTCGGGAGTCCCCTTTATTACAGGACATCTATCAACAAAAGAAGAAGGAAAGAACTATCCATGAATACATGTGAAGCTGTCCATTAGCGTCAACATTAAAACCTATCCGTGCCTGCAGCGCAGACAATACAGTATGAGTTCAAACACACACCAAATCTTTTGGACATGATAGTGCAGAGGGTTGGTCAGACTAATCGCTGCCCTCCTCTGACTATCTGCTTAACCCAACAGAAAGAGAGAGACAGGAGATAGAGATAGTGTGGGGACAGCAGGGGTAATCTCTGAGGAGGAGAGACGACACTATGTTCCTTTTCCTTTCACTTAGCTGCTGTTCCATGTTAGATTTTACTGCATATTATATATCAAAGCTGTGGCTAAAAATATACATATTCATTTGATGAATCTACTCATCGTCCAACAAGCTATGTACATATCTTCATTGCTGAGAAACGGAGTCTTCGGCGCAGTTAAGCTTTGTTTAATCATTAGTACCTGTGTACTCTGACGATGACATCTGACTTCCTTAATCATATTAGCTTTTTGATTATACATCGCTAATTCCTGAGAGGCGATTCTGTGCTGATGGAGATGGTGGTAGTTACCTTGGTGAAGGACACAGTGCTTTTGTTCTCTCAGACATCCCTAGCAATAAAAGCTAACAGCTTATAAAGCCTTTAGTGAATACACAGCCTTTAGTTAATACTTAATGCAGGTCTCATTACGCCTGTTGTTAATGTGCAGACGAAAATGTATCACATAATGGCTGCAAACTAATTTTAGCCCTGAGAAGAAGCAAGAGAGCAGCTTAGACTGCTGAGCCTATGTTTTGCCTCAGACCCTTATTTATCACAGCAGGCTGGAACAAACAGCATGTGCAAAAAAAAAAACAACACCTCAAATGATGAAATGCCCGGAAAAGATTAGAATATGCTGTCTCTAGAGCTCTTGTGCAAATGTTTTGAAGTCCTTGAATTCTTGTCACTCAATACTTGCAAGTGAAATCAATCTGCTGCTGTGTGCGATAGTGACCAGTTATCTCTGAAGAGGTGTCTTTACATTTAGGCAAAATTGCAAAATGTGTCTGCTGTAGGGAAGCTGGGATCATGAACTCTGGACACACCAGCCACATCAGAAGAAGATAAAAAGGCTTTATCTCTATTTACAGAGTCTGCGTTTGTTCAAACTGTGAAGCAACAAGGAGCCAGACTGTACAGCGGCTAACGATTTTTCTTCTTGGTGTTTAGCTTTTTCGGCAGAGAGAGCTGTAAATGCGCAGATTTATCCTCCGGCTCTTCTCTTTGCCCAAAAGTTAAAAAAAAAAAAAAAGCTGGCTTCTTAACAATTAAAAAAATCACATGGCAGGAATTTAGAGAAGAAAAGAGAAAGACAAGAGAGGTGTTTCATCACTTTGGTTTCCCTCCATACTGTATCTTCCCAGCTGTGTCAGCCAGGGTTGTGCTATATGAGTCTGTGTTACGTCTTTGTATTAGGCTGAGATTTCAGAGATCTCATACTGTACCGTGTTTTTGGGCGGGTTCACCTGGGAACAAGAGTGCCCAAGGCACGCTCCTTTGGGAAGCCTACGGCAAAGAACACATGCATGTACAGCCATGGGGGTACATCACCATGTACAATGGCTAACACGCACACACACACATACATAAACACACACATACACGCATGAAGGCATAACTACACATGCATGCATACAATAACATAAGCATATGACCTGCAGACACACACACAACAACCTCTGGTGGTGGCACTGTCACATCACACAGTTGTATCTATTCTCATTTGTCTTCATGGTCTGGTTTCTGTGATTATCTATTCAAGCTGTAAAGTAACCTTTGACCTCAGTTACATGAGTCATC
>JAPZDZ010000023.1:5654016-5670958 GCA_029783805.1 Acanthurus tennentii | reverse complement strand
TTTTATTATGTTGGTTTGTTATCTTCAAAAATCAAATGTGCTTTAGATTCCACTTTGCTGTGCTGACCAAGATACATTTCCTTTAGTGCTGTGCTGGAAAATTTAACATGAGCTACAACTCTATCTGAGCCATGTGTACATAGCTCAAGTACTGTTAGAAAAAAATGAATGAAAGCTTTATAGCTTTTAAGAGTTGTGGAGAATTTCTTTAATCTGTTAAATAAGAAAAAATGGCTAGCACAAGGGCCACTGTTGGACAAAAAAAAATCATTGTAAGTTGTTTGAACAATTTTGTGTCAAGAATTGTCAAACTTTTTGAGAAAAAAGTTACGATGTTGCAAGAAGATTTAATACAATTTAATTTAAAAGGTATCAATGTGGGAATAAGAAGAAGCTGTTATATGTGAAGATTTACGTTCTGAAATTATTTTGAGAAAAATTGTTGCTATAAGAGGCAAATTGAAGTGCTGATACAATTCACTCCACTCGGAATATTTGAATCTTGTGTTGTTACAGATTTACTCCTCAGATCTTACAACTATAGCATCAAATGTAAGTTTTATTGTCAAAGTATCAGATTGTAAAGAATAACGCTTTCTCAGTAGTAGAAAACTGACTGTACTGTACTGTCAATTTAACTGTTTTTATTTTTAAATTGTTTTTATTTGATGGGCAAAGCTGTAGAGACATGAGCCCTTTGCTAGATAATTTCACAAATGCTATATATCCAGCTGTGCATATGCAACAATTCTTTCAAATTTAATGAACTCATAATCTTATAGAATTTGATATATGTGTTCTAAATAGCCCATTTGAAATTATTGTAACACAGCAAAATTTGACTGCTTTGTGGAAGTTACAGACATAGAACAGGTTTATAAAGCTTGAAGGGACCATGATCAGTGAACAAAGTCCTCTAGATCGTCTCATGTAAATTATTGGAAAACATAATTTGGTTCTGTAAAAATGCTTTGAATTGGCTGGAGGTTTCATTCTAGTGCTGGACCAAATTGTACTCAACATTCTTATTCTGGAGTGCGTAAAAATGTATTACGTTTTGTTTGTTTTTTTTTTATCCTTGGTGTTTTCATGAAGCAGAGAGAGAGTTAATGTAAAAACGTAACAAAATTTTAAATATTTATTTTGTCGGTCTTAGAATGAAGCAGTTCCTTCACTCCTGAAACTTGTTAAGTTTTTTGCATATTTCCTCTGCTGATCATTGCTCAAATCACTGCATCAAGCTACTGAGCAAGTTTGAAGTGTTTCCACATATTCCACATCCCTGTGAAGTTTTATTCTCATTCCTATTTATCATGAGCCTTAACTGTATGCTTCTGACGGCTGAGGTACAGAATCAGTGCTTTTGCAGTTTTTCTTAGTTTCAGTAGAGGTCCTCATTTTCAAAGCTTTGGCCATGAGGGTTTCTCTCTCAAAAGTAATACTCCAGAAACTTGTCTTTACAAATTCACACCATTAACACCATGTAACACCACTCTGCTCTATTGTATGAGAAGTAAATGTGTGCTTCAGGGTATTTATGCTCCTCAGTATCTGTCAACATGTGTGAGATTGGGCTGATATGATTGAACTTGTGGGTGTAGAGTATTTCACAAGATTCTTCATAAACATTTGTACTCAACACCAACTGTCCTTTGTAAGCTTGTGTTTTTGTGTGTATGCTAACACAGTTCATGCTGTGTGTTTAAAGGCATCAGCCTGAAGTGTCACAGAGAAAATAAAACTGTAACAGGTGAGTATTCTGATCTTATCTTCAGCTTTCTGAGGAATAACTCCCTCCTGAAAGCAACGCAAGCAGGCCCTGACTCTTACACAGATGTTTTTAACATCTGGTCTATTACTAGTCTTTATACCATAAACTTAATGGGTTTTTGGCCAATAGAACATTGTTTTGAATAAGCCCTAATTGTGGGGTTTTTGTTTGTTTTGTAATGCTTTATAACTCCGTGACTAAATGGTTGGGAGTTTTATTCAAGTGCATAAAACAGAAATGAACTCTGAAATATGCCATTAAGATCATTATGTCTAACAGCTCTTTCGTCAGAGACAAAGGAATGCGGCCTCATTGTAGCGCTCCCCCCACCTGGCTCAAGATTTAATGCACTGATTATTTGACTTCATTCTCACTCCATCATAGTGTTTTTAATGTGGTGGGGTCAGTTTGATTTGACCCTAGTGACAGAAACATCTGCTCCCATAACAAATAACCAGCACCGCACCCAACTCACACTCTTTTACCCTGCAATGTTTTTTTTCTCCCTGTTTTTTTTGTCACCGGAGGTGAGCAATGCGTGTATGCATGCATGCACTTGAGCGTGCGCCTGCGTGTGTGTGTGGTGGCCGTGATTCCCTGAGGATGGGGCTTTCCAAGCAATTCAGTGATTTCTCAAATCACTCTGTTTTTCTATTTTCCCTTCTATTTTTCCTCCCCTCTTTTCCAGCCCACTCAACACTCCTCCCTTCATATGCTTCTCATTTGTTAGGAGTTTGTCAATCGCGCAGGATCTGTGTTGACATGTCTTTGGAGGCTAACACCTGACCCCCTGCGTTGAGGTTTTACTTGGCTGTGGGTGGCAGTGATTGCAGGAAATGTTACTGCCACTTGTAACAGGACACCTTTACCTGCAATCAGAGGTGATGATGCTGATGTTCTTTCTCTGAAGGATTTTTTTCCCATACAGCTTATGATGGTTTGGTCAGTGTGTCATGCTCATAGACAGGGATGAAAATGAGTGTGTGTGTGTGTGTGTGTGTGTGTAATGGATTGAATATTGCAGTGTGAGAATAAAAGTGTTTTTTGAGGTTTACCAAACCCTTGCCTTCATGGCAAGACCATACTAACCACATCCAGATGTTTGAGAATACAATCTGATTATTTTTACAAGAAGGGCATTTCACATCACTTTCCCCCCCACTGTATCTCACTCTTTCCTTTTTTCGCAATGCCTAAGTTAATGCTTAGCACAGACCCCTGATTGCCAAGGCCAAACCCTGTTTATGGGAGGGAGGTAACTTTTATGTGAACAAATCAGTCATCGCAGACCAGAGGCACACAAACTCAGGGACTCATCCCACTCTCACCATCAAGCAACAGGACCTTCAGGCTGATCACAGGAGGCAGACATCATGCCCAAAATGTCCCGCACATCCAAGGCTGTTGCCCTTGCCTTTGTCATCCTGACCATCTCTGTCATCATGGGTGTTATTGTGTACGTTGTGACATCCCATCAAGCCCTCACTGCCACAGGATTAATGCGGCTGCCGAAGAATCTAATTCCTCACAGCTACAAGATCTTCATGCAGGTTGACTTTTACACCCGAAACACTGGGGTGGCAAATGTCACACACAATCAGACAATGCTCTTCTCTGGAAACTCTACTGTTAACTTTCAATGTGTCCAGTCCACTAAAACCATCTTCATGAAAAGCAAGGACTTGCAGGTTTTTGATCCGTCAGTGGTGATGAACACAAAGAGCAAGAAGACGATAGGTGTTTCCCAACTCAAACTCCATGGAGGCCTGAGTGACCTCCTCGAGATTCAGTTGACTGAGACCTTGGAGGAAGGGGATGACTATAGTTTGTTTCTTGCTTTCAAAGGAGTATTTACAGGAGGTGTTGATGGGCTGTTTATGTCTACTTATAATGAAGGTAACTCAACTCATGAAGGCGGTACTAAAAGGTAAGTAAATTATACCACTTTAAATCTAAAAATTGTGTGGAGTTTGTTATTAATGTGTCTTTGAAACTGTTCTGAATGCATAAAGGTTTTCTTTGAAAATATTTATCCAGGTGGCCATTAGAATTCAATAAAAAATTGGAAAATTACCAAATTTTACACTTGGTAACTGTAAGACACATATGTCTGATAGAAAAGACTCAAACTTTTCAATCGATAAATCCACTTGTAATACTTTCTAGTAATGCTGTCATTCCATCAGAGTCAAAGTAAGATAGTTTCATGGAAACTGAAGGAATTAATGGTGCACTGACTGCAGTCAAGAAAAGCAGTGAGAACTCGTGTTTGACATCTGCATGTAGAAATGATTAAATGATCCTTATCCAGCTTCAATTAAACAATTTATTTGATTGATCAACCAACCTCCAATCTCGGAATTTTGCTTTGTAATAGGCAGTGTTGGATGAGTTGCGGTAAAACTCATAAGCAGAAGTAATCACAGTATTTGTTACATTTTGTCTGATTTCAACTGTGCTGTGGAAGAACAACACCATATGAACCGTGATCTAATGACATGACACTTTTTTTATACTGCTGGTTTTAGTTGAACCAGGACTCCTCAGCTCAACCATATTGTTACCTTTGTAAACACAGCACCCTATATTGTGAGCCATCAAGTGAGATTCAGTTGAGTTTTTTTAGGCAGACTTGACCCACTCAAACATTGTCATGAGCAAAAGTGTTAATTCAGTGCTAAAATTGTATATATAGCCCCTTTAGATGCATAGACCCAATAACTTATAAAAATACTCATCACTTTGTGTTTGTCTGTCTGAAATACACAATCTAACATCTAGCTCCTTATGTGTGTTTGAGACTTTGTGGACACAAAATGAACATTATTCCACCAGTCATTAAAACACATACAAGTACAGTTAATATTCACTGAAGTGGATGCCTTTAAATTTACTTAAAAAAAAAAAATTACATCAAAGTAATTTCTAATGAGTTCTTAATTATATCAAAATTGTTTTCTTTTTCTTTTTGTTTACTGTTTCGTCAGTATATACCTGATAATGATAGGCTGACTGTTTTTATCTGTACTAATAGATTTGTTGCTAGCACTAGTATGGAACCAACAGATGCCAGGAGAGTGTTTCCTTGTTTTGATGAGCCTGACATGAAGGCTGTGTTTCACATCACCATCATCCACAGGCGAGGCACAATAGCTCTGTCAAACGGGGAAATGTCAGGTGAAAAAACAAGCTCCTACTGCAGTCACTGTCTTAATAATGTGCTCACATGCAACAGGTGTATGTGTGCGACGAATTTTGAACAAATAAAATAAAACATAAACAGTAATAACAGAATAAAAACCCATCTTTCCTTCTACTCGTCTGTTTTTTTCCCATTATTTCAGAATCCAACATTATAGACGATGAATGGCAGTACACCAGTTTTCATCCAACACCAAAGATGTCAACATACTTGCTTGCCTTTTCGGTTTCTGAGTTCACATCAATCTCCTCCCCACATGAGCGTGTGGACATTAAAGTATGCATACTCCTGCAGATTCAACATGAATTAAATTTTAAGACCTAGGATTACTATGGAGTACTTCTCATATATCAGTCCTACTGCTTTTCATTTAGCTCAGAGGTCTAATAAGTAGGATTTCTCCTCCCCATCCAAGCATGTCGGAGAACCTACTGTGGTCCTGTTACTCACAAAAGGTGTAAAAGGCCCTCTTCAGGACAGGTGTTTAGTTTGTTCTGTTTGTCTGTAGAAACATGAGGTGCAAATGTGGAGTCCTTTGGAAGAGGACCCACTCATGAAAGGCTCATTCTAAGGTCATGAAACCACAATGATCTTTATTTTCAGAAGATTATATGCTAATTAAAACATACTTATAAATAATTCTTTTTTCTATTCCATTTAGCCTTATTCTAATCTGCAAATATATCTCTCTAAATCCTGCACACTGGACCTTTAAGTTAAGAAAAATGTGCACGTTCAAAGAAAAAACCTGTAGGACAATATCCTCTGCTCTTTGTCTGACCTGTGTTTTTTTTGCTCATACAGATATTTGCCCGTCCTGAGGCCACTGCAGCAGGACACACTCAGTATGCAGCCAACTTCACTGGAAAGATTTTAAAGTTCTATGAGACTTATTTGGGAATTGATTACCCACAGAAAAAGATGGGTAAGACTTTGTCTTGATAGGAATGGATTGATTTGTTGACAGATGGATGCACAATATGGCATGAATGCCGTAATAAAACTTTTTTCGCTTCTGATGGAAAAAATGGTGACAGAATTTTTTTTTCATTTGTTCTGAAGGCAAAAACACAGGAGAAAAAACACAATATGTTCAGATTAGAAAAGTGTAATATAGATTAAATAATTTGATGCATGCATTTTTCCCCCATATCATTATGATTTCAGACCAAATTGCAGTGCCAGACTATGCTTTTGCAGCAATGGAAAACTGGGGACTGGTCACATACGAGGAATCAGCCCTGTTCTATGAGGAAGGAGTTAACTCACTGAATGAAAAAGAATTTGTCATCACAATAATTGCACATGAGCTGGCACACCAGGTTAGAGGAAAAAAATCTTTGTGTGTCATCCCAAATAAAAACAATCAGATGATATGAAATACACTTGAACTATGGATAAAGGCGTCAACTGTTTTCACTAGCGTTAAGTGGTTTTGGATAAGAGCACTAACTAAATGACAATGATATTGATCCCACAAAAACTTGCAACATTTCATGAAAGTGTTTTATAAAACTGTTGCCTCAACTCTTCCCATCGTCCCTTTCGGTTGATAGTGGTTTGGAAATCTGGTGACAATGAAATGGTGGAATGATATTTGGCTGAATGAGGGCTTTGCCAGCTACATGACAAACCTTGCAGTGGACCATGTCGAGCCTACATTTAAATTGGTAAGTTCCTTCTGTCCAGTGAGGATCCTGCTTTAAAGAGACACTTTTTTAAATGTTTGTTTACAACTTCTCATAGACTGGGGTAATATTGGACATAATAAAAAAAAAAACGCCAGTGTAACACCAACGTGGTCTTTGTCCATTTGCATTTCCTCAGAAAGACAGAGAACATATGAGCAACCTTCATATCTTACTTGAGAGGGAATCTCAGGACTTAACCCATCCTCTCAGTCCCCCGGAGGAACAAATCCAGACGAGCTTTGAGATCATTCAGATGTTTGATATGATAACCTACAATAAGGTAGAGTTATATAAGTCCTGACTGTGACCACAGCACTGTTTTTATCTAAAAGATTGGGTTTTACACTAACTGTGAATGAATACTTTTTGTTACATTAACATGTATTTCTATTTTATCTATGTATTTGTCTGTGTATTTGGTTTTTAATCTGCAGGGGGCATTTGTGCTGAGGATGCTGGCAGACACCGTGGGAGAAAATGTTTTCCACAAAGGGATTAAAGTAAGAAAAACTTTTTTAAACTCATTAAAATGTACTGATATTGTGCCTATATTCCCATAAATGCCTGTGACAGACACCCAGACTGATCCTTGGCCTCAAGCTTAAGGTGACTAATGAAGCTCAAGTTACAAGGTGAATGATATTTATTGTCCATTAATCTGGATTCGAGACTAAGGTCCTGACATCTTAACACAGACCAACTGCAGTGTTATATGTTTCTCCCTGATAAGGTGCTTCTTCAAGATCATTTTGTGCTGCCAATTTGACTTACAATATAGTCTGGAAGCAAACTGCTGCAGGAAAATGCCTCCATTGGAAGTGTAAAGATATATTAAAAAATCATGTTTGATATTGTTTATGTGTGATTGAATTTGTTAAACTAAAGAATTGCTAAATTTCACAAAAACAAACAAAAAAAAAGCTGTTTTCAGCCAAAAAAGTAAAGGACTTTTCCTTTTCTGAGAAATCTTAACAAATCTGTCATGCCACATAGCTTGTTTTTTGTTTTTCCAGATGGATGAGAAGGAGCTGTTTTTATTGATAAAAAGTGCTGACAGATATTGGCACACACACATATTATGTAGCCACAGCCTCCACCGCAAATGCAGATGTTTGACATTTGTTGATAATATGCAGCATTTTTGGTGAGCCAAAGAAAGTTTTTTGATCGGTCCTGAGATTTCTGAATAGTTTTGTATATAGATTAGGCAACAGTGTTCTGGGTCTGTTTTTCTTATTAGAAATAACAAGCCTAACTTGGCTTTAGATGCAGTATTTGGTTGTTTTTTTGTCTGTTAGCCTACATTTTAACCAACTCACCACCTCTTTTATGTTACTTTTGACAATGGAGGTTATGCTATCAGTTCAGCTCAGTTTGTCTGTCTGTTTGTCTGTCTGTCTGATGTTTAGATTTTTCCTAATGAGGACCCTGTTGGGTCAAAAGCTTGCCCTATAGTCGGTTAAAGTCTAAGTACATCCAAATATCATTTTACCAAATCTGGTTTGCTGATAACATTACCGTCACTTCTGTGCTGAAGTCTAATATGTCAACATCTGGTTTATGTCTGATGCAGCTGGAAAAGGCAATTAGAAATGGGTTTACAATCCAAAATTATGTCCACTTCTAGTTTCCACTGCCCCAAGCAAAATTAGTAATGGTGTCATATTTTCCCAGTGGGGCGGAGCGGACAGATACCGAAGATAGAAGGATGACACTGTTGAGACTGATCAGATTTACTTAGGGAGCAGGCAGGTGCAGCATTATGAAACACTCTACAGACTTATGTCATCCGACCAATCATTGCTGCTCAAGCAGACTGGCCAGAAAAATCGCAGAGCACCTGTTTGAAACTGGACATTTATTTTAACATTACTGGCTCGTATATTGTTAACTGTGAATGTTTTCATCCAGCTGACATCAATTAAAAGCAAAATTTTCTTTACGTAAACACTTATTATGATGCAAAATGAAGCAGTGTTAATGATAACCGCTATGTCTCACTCTCTCTGTTCTTGTATTTTAGATGTACCTGTCACATTTCAGTTATGAAAACACTGACCAGAGTGACCTTATGAACTATATACAAAAGGTAAGTCTTACATGGTAGTTCAGCAGTTCTTTAGTTATGGTCTTTTACCTTTTTTAAAAAAAGCATATTTTTAAAAAGTTACATTATTTCTTTTACATAATGATAAGAATAACAATACTGCTGTCATTTTTTGTAAAATTAATGATCAGATTAGATCTGATGATCAGGGTATTTATATCTTGAAATACTAACTGACATGTGCCGTGTTTGCAGGCTGTAGATGATGATAATGGTCACACCAACGTGTCCATGATGATGACCACCTGGACCAAACAAACTGGCTTTCCTCTTGTCACTATAAACACTACCAGTGGAGAAATCTACCAGAGGCAGTTCTGGATCGATGGCTCCTCTAAATCTAAGTATGCACTAAATGGGCTTTGTTTCAGTGTTTTGTATGAGTCGGTTGATGAAGGGTCAATAAGTTAACACATAAAAGTAGAGTTAAAATGATACTAAAAGTGTCTCAGATACTTTAGATTATGTAATTACATTCATTTACAGTTAACAAACCTAAAGGAAAGGTTTTTTGGGTTGACTTTCTTTGAATTTTTTTATAATTTGTTAATTTTATTGAAAAAGAACATGTCAAGTGAAGATTCTGAAAAATATTCCTCAGTTTTTAAATTCAGAAGTGATTTAGTGACTTTGAATCTGTGAGTGAGGTTATTTGCAGGTTACAAATTACATTGCGCTTGCACAGAGCAGAAAATCAAAAATTTTGATATTGTGACCTAAGTCCTGTGAGCGCTCACAGACCCCTCTGATGGGCTTTATGAATACTTCTCAACTAAGAAAAAAATTTGGATATGTGTAAGCTGTGTATCTGACAACTCTCCTCTGTTAGCAGTGTAGAAATGGCAGTGTTCATAGGTAAACACCTCCCCCTGTGCTCTTAGAACTAGGGTTACAACATCATATTGGTATCAAGTCTGCCAGGGCCACATTAAACTATTATTTGATTACAGTAGATTATGCTTTTGTGAAGTTTCTGGAGTTACTTTTGAAATAATGTTTGGTTGCAATTTACATAGCACTGTCAATAAAAGTTATGCAACAATTTCATTTGACAAGGTTTTAAAGCTGCTTTGGCTGTATTAGGACCAAAAAACCTCTGAAAACGGATCAGATTTCAAGCTGCATTTACAGATTACAATGCTTTGTCCCCCTTATAAAAAAATGCTTCTTTTTAGATTTTTGCATTACATCTTTCATATTATAGATCCTGAATACTTATATACAGGGTCAGAACATCCCGGACATCAGCTAATCAAAACATCATCATCTCTTATCATTATACTGTATACTTTGTCTCTTTTGTTTTTATTTGTTTTTCTTTGTCTGTTTAGTCATGTATGGCACATCCCAGTCAGAATCATGTCAGATACATCTGAATCTTCTTTCTTTTTGACAACCGGCAGCACAGGTAACAGACTCTACATCAAAGAGTCTTGAAATGAACACTTTGTTTCCAAGCTCTGTTTTTATACGGGAAAAAAAATTATCATGCTTTACACCCTTCTCTTTTTATCAAATTCACAGAGGAATAGATAGAAAAACTCACAAACATGATTTTGGAAATTATTAGGTAGCTGCTGGTGGCTTCTAATTGGGTATAATCAATTTGTTTGATAAGACAGAGCAGGGCACACATGATCAGATGCACAAGATTTTCTTCATTCTGGTATTTTATTTTCTTTCTTTACTGTGCAATTGATATGTCACTTATAGTCACTGAAGTACTACCTATCTTTGACCAATATTTGCATTGAAGAAAGGAAAAATGAGTTAATTTCTAAGAATGGAGAGTGGATCCTGGCAAACATCAACTGCACTGGATACTACAGAGTCAATTACAACCCAGAGAACTGGGAACGCCTTGTGACTCAGCTGGAGACAAACCCAGATGTGAGTATTGAGCCAGAAAATAAGTATGCGAATCACAGAGCAGAGCAGAAACCAACCTCCATCTATAAACTGTGTATTTTGCTAAAAAAGAAAAGGCATTTACGAGCTGCCTTTTTCCAAGAAAAAGAAAATTATAACAGGTTACCCCATGAAGGCTTAGCACTGAAGTTTTTGGAGCTTGGAAATGTAATAAATCCTGGCTCATTTATCCAAGTCTGAACTGTCAGAAAAGGAATTCATCAAGTGTTGACACACTTCCCTGCTTGATAATTTAGTCTCGTACTTAAACTATTAACAATAAAACAGTGGGTTTTTTTAATAGTTTTTAGGTTTTTAAACAGTCAGTACAGACAGAAACATAGCTAAGAGGGCAACCATTAGACACCAGAGATTCATTCTTCTCTATTTACTCTGCAAATGGGATAAATGTTACTTAGATATTACAAGACTGTGTGTGGCAAGATACATTTGCTACTCATAAAGCTGTAGATCTGAGGACAAAATAAAATGTGGGTTATTTGTCCAAGGCAGCATTAAAGTTGAATAAAGTTTAGATTGACCTGACCATAATACACCGACAGGACTTAACCAAGGACTATCTGCCAGCATGTAAAAAAAAGAGAGGTGAAATGTATGCAGTTATATATATAAGCCATATATGTGTGTTTTGGTTTTGTTTGGAGATGTTAAATGCAGTTGCATCTAAAGACCAGATTCTTTAGAATTTAAAAATTCAAGGGAGTTGATAGCCTGACTTTCCATCTAGTGTAAAAAGCAGGTCAAAGGTCATGATGTAAGGCCGTTTTTGAGAGTCGTGAGAGTCTATGGTATCATTTTACCAGTCATTCATTGCAGTTTGTGCCTCCATCAAAATAAATGAAAACACAGGTAAAGTGAGTTTGAGTTACAACAGTTAACCAGGGTTCATTTTAGTATTGTGTTAATATTAGTTTTGGACTTATTTTGCATTTTTCATATTGCACTCCAAGGCATCATTTCCTGCTGTTATGCCAATTGCTCATCTTTTTGATAAATGATAGAGTGCGGATCAACTTAA
The DNA here is from genome assembly GCA_029783805.1 of Acanthurus tennentii. Classification (NCBI taxonomy): domain Eukaryota; kingdom Metazoa; phylum Chordata; class Actinopteri; order Acanthuriformes; family Acanthuridae; genus Acanthurus; species Acanthurus tennentii. Next base: position 5,659,240 of record JAPZDZ010000023.1, on the reverse strand, counting down.
CTCGAGACATCAAATGTCCCTCATGTTCCTCTTTTTATAGCGGATCCCAGTATTAAACAGATGGCAGCTTCTTGAGGATGCATTTACCTTGGCAAGGTAAAGACTTTAAATGGTCCAGATCCAGATCAATTTTCTGCAGGTTAAATATGCTGTGATTCTGGTGTCATAATGTGTCACTTTACATGATACATGGTTTTAATAGGGTCTTTGGAGTGGCTTGTTGTCTAGCTAATCCATTCTCTGTTTTCCTCAGGGTCAAACTTGTTGATGTGACTCTGCCTCTGAATCTTACCCGTTTCCTTCGTAATGAGATGGAGTACCTTCCCTGGGAATCAACAATGAGAAACTTTCAATACTTCCTTTTCATGTTTGACCGCACAGAGGTGTTTGGGCCCATGCAGGCATGTGTCATTAAAACACCTTACTTACCTTGTACTATTCAAAATTTAGATAAAATATATTGTTTTTTACGTTAATAGCTGAATTGATCTGTAAGTAGGTAGAGAAGATGAGTTTTTGAGGTTACTTACTGTCAAAACATAAACAGATGTGCAGTAAGAATATGACATTACTGCATATTCTTGAAATTTTGACATAAAGTTGTGTGTTTCTGCAGGTTTACCTCCGTGAGCAGGTTAGGTTCATGTACAACTTCTTCAGCAACTACACGCACAACTCTCAAGTCCCAGAAGATCACTCCTTACAGTAAGAAAATATGAATATTGCTTATCCCTCAGGTAATATCATCTTAATATTTAGGCAGATTTTTAGCTCAGACAATCCCTAAAGGTCACATGTGTGGGATTTAAGGGAAGTATTTTATATGTACAGATGGAGCAAGTCCTCTTTCACATGTTTCTACAGTAGCTCAAAATGGGCAAAGAGGGCCTTTTGCATTTTTGTGAGTTCCAATACACTTGGAAGGAGAAGGATAGAAGCCACTAAATTTTTTTCACTGGACCTTCAATAGATTGTGGATATTTTTAGTTCACAGTTTTACAAAGTCACAGTCCAGTCCAAGCACTACAGAGCAGATGTGCAAGTTTGCATTGTTGGTTTACACACCAGCAGTGACAGACAACCATGCAGTGTTTTCTTGCACTGACAATATCTTGTTTGCCTTTATGGGACTACTTCACCAGAAGTCAGGGGTTTTTTCAGGTCAAAAACATGACTTCAGATTGGACTTAATAATTATTCTGTGTCAGTTTTTAAAATATCTTTGTACATGTGACATTTTTCAAATCATCAACATCATAAAATAATCTACAAAACAAATAAGTTTTAAAGCTCTCTGCAGAGCATTTACCAATGACTTACAAGTAAAGTATTTTTTCTACTCTTCATATTTACTTTTAATGACACGGATATGTTGCCACCATAAAATTAACATCAGATATGGCTTATCCATTATGACATTCTATAACATTTTGATATTTTTTATTTAAATTATACTCATCTATATTTCATATTTACACTGAATGTGATGTTTTTTTCTCAAAGTAATTAAACCCTCACATTTTATAACCCAACTCTGCAGTTCCACTCAGCTGTGTGTGTCTATGTCATTTATTAGCTTTGGACTTTTTAAAAAAAATGTAATTGTGGTTGCTTCATTTCAAGGTACGGACAGATTTTAACCATGAACTTGGCATGTTCTTTTGGACTCCCAGAATGCATAGCAATGGCTACAAAGATGCTTAACAACTGGATGAACAACGACAATAACCAGTATGTGCATTGCCAGATAAGTATATATAATTAGCTTTTATAAATTTGACCTCACACCTTTTGAAATTCTCCCAAACTTGCGCAGAAAAGTTATTTCTGTGGCTTTAAACTCCAGCAATAATTAACAAAAGTATGTGTCAGTTGGAGATTATTGTGGTTCTTAACCTTAAAGCTGCACCTCGCAGGAGTTTTGTATCAACACACTGCATAATCTTATATTACAAAATATGGTGAACAAGCCTCCTATTGATGAACCTCAAGCACCTTTACAAACCTTACGAGTGTGCAGAGTTTTCAGGCACAATTTTAAAGAGAGACACATTTAGACTCATACATACATATTAATACTGTATGTTCTCAGCACTGCAGCTCATTTGCATGTATGTACATATGTACATACAAAATACGCTACAAGCCATGTCATGTCTTACACTGCTGATGCTATTTTGAAGCCAGTGTCTGCACAGTAACGTTCAGACAGAGTCATGATATTGAGGTCATGCCAAATCAGCCACCCAAGTCAGTCATGGGTTTGAGTTCGCATTCAATCATGATGTCTCACCCTTCTTTTTAAATTTTATTTCATTTTGATGCAACTAATTAGAACCAAACTTATCACAAGTGAACATTTTAAAAGACACCGGCATGAAAAGAACTACGTAAAATGTCAGAAACCATCTCTGAGAAAATTGTATGTGATAAGTATTTTAATTTGGATCCGTTTCAAAGGTATCAAAGCACAACCTGATGGAGATTTGTGTACCAAAGCATTGTTAATAATTTATCCCTGATCCAGTGTGACGACGGCAGTTTGTGGGAGTCTTTTGCTTTGTTTTGTCCACACGATGTCTTCTCCTGTGCACTTGTCAATCTACAGATGTGCACAACTCACAACTTTTGCTCTTTTGAAAAAAAAAAAACATGAGAGAAGAAAGAATGAAGAAAATGTTGCCATGGTCCAATGCACGTACTTAAATATGCTGATTAGCAAGATGACAAAGCAACAGTCCACAACAAACAAAAAGTCAGAAAAAGAGATAGTCCTGATGTCAAAGAAATAACTTTGTGTGTGTGTGTGTGTGTGATTGAGGATACCTTTGAACCTGCGGTCAGCAGTCTACTGCCATGCTGTGGCATCTGGTGGCAAGAAAGAGTGGGATTTTGTCTGGGAGAAGTATCAGAACTGCAACAACACTTTTGAGAAAAACCGTCTCGGTGATGCTCTGTCTTGCACCAAGAAGATCTGGTTGCTCAACAGGTGAAGTTAACAAACAGAACCAAACCTTGGGATTAAATGTTGCAACCCATTGTCTCATACACAGAACTATATTGGTGTTATTTTTATTGTGTACAGAAACCTCTTTCAGTAGAGGCACACCTGTAAGAGGTGAAGAGCTTCTAAGTCTCTTCCTTATGTTGCAGATACTTGAACTACACTTTGAACCCTGAGAAGATGAATCTGACAGGTTCTGCCTGGACCATTGCCTCCATAGTTAAGAACGTGGTGGGACATGCACTGGCCTGGAACTTCATCAGAGCAAACTGGGCATATCTTAAGGAAAGGTAGTGCACTTGTTCACCAGTCGCACTGGTTTTAACAAATCACATCTTGTTTTTTTTGAGTCACAAGTTTTTGAGATTGTGTAGTTCTGTTTGCCCTGTATGGACTTAAATGGGAAGACATGATTTGAGTTCTTTTGCTTTAAGATTAGCTGATGCAAAAACTCAGGCGACAAATTCACATATTATTGCTTTGCTTTTTCTGCTGCTAAACCTGCACAAATAATACCAAACAGAAGTACTTCTGCAAGGGCTTACATGCACCAGTCACTCTGCTGCCAAGCCAGTAGCACAAATGAGCCTTGTTGATGTTTGTCTTCAGTGTTGGAAAGATTACTTTTGAAATGTCGGTTACAAATTACTAGTTATCCTGTTAAAAATGTAATAGGTAATTTTATTTGCTCTACCAAAGTAATGAAACTTATTCCAATTGGTGACTGCTTTTTTTATATGTTTTAATTTGGGATTTAAAGCTATGAAGACCTAAAAACATAAATTTAAATGAGAAAGTATCAATCTCATACAGAACTCAACAGTGATTACTACGAGTCATTTAATTTGAATAGAGAATAAATATAAATATGTAGCCTACCAGATATACACCAAGTAAAATACAGAGCTATAGAGCATCGATTACAGGACAATTCACCAAATTATTACCATGTAGCCTGCTCTATGTACAGGGTTGACGTCTGGTTTAAACTATCAAATGGAAGATTATATGAGTTTATGGAACCAACATCAGAAGTTGAACTCGAGCTGCCAAACAACAGGAATCCTAACATATGACCTTACAGTGCCTATACATTATGAATACTACCTTATATCAGACAATCCAATTAAGACGGTCAGAAGATTTAAATATGTTTTGACCACATCTTTTCTTACCATTACAGAAAGAAATGACCTTGCATCAATTGAGCCTGCTGAATAAATGCACACATTTTTATTTATCTTGTTTGAATTCTTGAACTTTTTTAAAATGTTTTTAGGATGGTATTAGCTGGATTTTGTTATTGTCTTTGCTTTGCGGTTGAAATGTAGATCAGAGCTCATAACTGCACAAAAATTTTTTTAATTTAATTGGTTGTAGCAGCATTGAAGAAACAGCTAAATGTTAAATAAAATGCAGACACTGTTGCAAGTATGATGATAAATACAGCAGTAATGTACAAAAATACTGTGACAGTCTCTTTGTTGGTTAAGTCAGGAAAAACCTCCACTACCTCACAGCAGGAAGTCTAACCCATCCATCTAACCCTGAACATGGTGTTGGCTTGCTCATGTTTTTCTTGGTGCACAGCCCCGTCTCATGGCCTTTTAAGCAATGAACTGCAAATTGAGAAGACAAGACTGTTGCTCTTAGCAGTTTTTTTATGGACATACTGCTGCTCAGTGCCCCATCACAGAGATCTGAGAAATTTTTCGTGCCTGGGGGCCTCTGTTTACACAGGCCTCTTGATACTGTGGCCTGTGCTTGTGACCTGGGAGTATTTCCTATCTAATCAGTGCTTGTCTTCATGAAGACCCTACTGTTTGTGGTGTATATATATATACCTTTGACTCAGAATCAGTTGCAGCGAAGCGATGTTAATGACACAAGCGATCTTTACAAATTGGTGTCTCAAATTGGTGAAACTAATAAACTGTCGATTGTAAATGATATGAATTGGAGGAAGAGAATTTTTAATCGCAGCTGACCACTTGATTTAGATTAATCTTGGGTAAAACTGTGCCTATGAAATAAATTCCTGTCTGTTATATATATATATATATATATATATATACACATATATATCATTTACAATCGACAGTTTATTAGTTTCACCAGTTTGAGACACCAATTTGCAAAGATTGCTTGTGTCATTATTATCATCACTTCGCTACAACAGGCCCTGATTCTGAGGCAAAGGTGAAGCAGTAGCCAGAGACA
>JAPZDZ010000023.1:5545033-5573348 GCA_029783805.1 Acanthurus tennentii | reverse complement strand
GTAAATATGTTTATTTCTGCTCTAAAGTTGGCCATTTTAACACGGGCTCCAATGGGAATTTGCTCCCTTTTGGAGCCTCAAGCGGTCAATCGAGGAATTACGAGTTTTTGTACTTCATGGTTGGCTTCAGTGCGGAAGTGGGGAATTTGCCCTTTGCACCTGCAGCGTCCTACCGAGGGACGATAGAGGAGCATAAAATTTTGCCTCAGACAATCAACTTTCAGTTGATACTTGCAGTAGCTTGTGTTAACACAGTGGCTGGTGTGTTTGACTGGTCAAAACATAAATAAATAGCATTGTTTGAAAGTAGAACTTGGTGTGTGCGTTACATACACTGTAAGTTACGTCAGAATGTTACATTTGCTGCAATAGAAATGCTGATATGTTAGCAGGCTAATTAAGCTAAACATCAGCACTCATCTGTCCAACAGAAACTGGCCAACTCCAGACTCACTCTGATTTAAGAACTACTTTGGTCCATTCTGCATTTCGCCTCACTATAGTTGCGTCTCTTCACTGCTGTTTCCGTCGTTAGCTAGCTCCTGCTACATGGCTGGTCATGACTTATTTATAAAGTCCTGTGGTGCACTGTCATTGGCTGGGGGCTGCATCACTCCACCCAAAGGTTGCCACCCAAAAATGTCCCAAACACAGCAAAACAACAAGAAAATGAGAAATACAGGGAGAGTGTCTCTGCAGAAAAAACACACCACCACACACTTCTAGTGGGTCATCAAAGATGATTGAGAGAGATTGCTTTTTTATGAGTATTGCTTTTTTTTTTAGAAAATCCTGCTTGTTACACCTTAAAGTAATTGTAAACCACAGATTTAAATGACAGAAATGGTGCAAGAGAAAAGCTATAAAATTAAAGTTGAAATCCACAAGTTTTTACGTTTATGGTTTTTAATCTATCACAGAGGATTGGTGTGGTTATGAAAAGCACATTTACTGAGGTATGAGACACTGGTTTACTCCTGTCATTCCACCTGCCGACAACAAGAGTAGGTGAAGTAACTTCACAAATGTGGCACAATGTGCTGAATGTTGTCTTCACTGAAAGACTAGAAAGTTGCATATTTTGGTTTTTAAACACTCAAACCAAACATTTTATTTGTGCATTACATTGCCCCTTTTTTCTGTACTGTGTGTGTGTGTTAATCTAGGCATTGCTGATGAGTGTGTGTGGAGCGAGTGAGGGTTATAGGTAGCACACTGAGTCCACGTGAGCTGACCACTGGATTTTTTCTGGGCTTCGGCTTTGCGTGATGATATTTTAATGGCTCTCCCTAAATATAGCCCCTCGCACAGACAGGGAGAGGGGGGTCACACACACACACAGAAGTCAGTGGGATGGCAACACATAAGCAAGCTGTGTGTGTCAGGGAGAGAGAAAAAGAAGAGATAAAGGTGAGGGCCACGGAGTTAACATCTTGCAGCAGAGGTCACTGAAGGACACAGAAAGAGACCAGAAAGAGGGAATCAAGTGCTGTGATTCAGAGTAGCAAAGAGCGACTCCTCTAACTCATAATTGATGTGAAGGTGTTGGATGCCAAATGTCTGTTGGCAAGCCAGCAACCAGGAGAGACAGCTGAAAGTCAAGAGGGAAACAGGGGCAGGAGAGGAGGGAGCTGATGATTGAGAGACCCAAGACAGTCTGCACGACCTGAGAGCCCGTGTGCAGGTTCAGAGCTCTCTCCTTCCCTTCAAACTCTGTTTATGTTCTCATTTGTCTCAAACACAACAAGATGTTAATGTCTGTCAGCACATCCCTGTCTTTGTTTCGAGCAATTTAATGTTGCTCTGTATCTGCTGGATCTCGACGCACGCTGATAACACATCTAACCGTCTGATATTGTGATGTGTCTACAGATATTTTACAGGAAGTAATCTAATAGACTGTCATTAAGCTTACTGAGCACATTCATGCACCATAGGATTAAGGCTTTGATATTAGCTTCTCCATGAACTTTTCTCTAATGCAACCTTCAAGTGAGACTTTAAAAAAAAAAAAAATTGAGGTTGTCCTCACAGGAAGAGTGACAGTGTCGGTTTAGCAAGCAGCCTGATACTCGTGTGTTTATGTTAAAATAGCAAAGCCTTCTAGAGGTCGGTAGGATGGTGTGTCCAGGATTAGCTTTGTTCTGGCCTTCAAAACAGTCCCAAGTAGAAAGGGTTCAGGCACACAAGAGTTTTTTATTTGTTGTGGGGACATTTCTGTCAAAAATAAAGTTCATCCACTGGGTCTCGACATCCTTAGATAGTGGGAGTAGATCAAGACTGTTGTGTTGGTTCTTGCAGCCAAAAGCAAAGAGACTGGAGTGATTTTCTTGCACCTTTTATGTCTTTGTTCAAAACAACTGACAGCAAGTTGGATGGGTCTGTTTGCTGAGGTTGAGGATGGTCACCAAGCTGGAGGTGTTACAAAGTGACAGCTGACAAGCATTTTCTGTGGGGGAGAGTGGCTCCTTTAGGCACTGATTTAAGGTTGTTGTTTTTTTTAACTTTGCAGACATGCACAATAAAGCTGTGTATCATACTAATGAAAATAGAGAAACCCCAAAAACATCATATGTCCCCTTAGAAGCTTTAAGATCATGAAAGTCTTTATAAATTAGCCAAAAAAAAAAAAAAACTCTAGCTCACAGCTCTAAAGTTCATTGCGAGTCAGTGGAAGTTAGCTAGAACAGTGGTGATACTTTCCTATCTGATCCAGTTAAAAGCCTTGCAGCTGCATTTTGTGCTGCGATCAATGAAGCCAGCTTTGGCTCTGCAGGACTATGATGAGTTAGGGCTCTAACTTTATCCAGATGACCTCATTTTTTTAAACATTTCACAGGTGAGGAAAACTAGATTTAACAGGCCTCTCCGCTTGATTATTAAAGCTTGGGTCAAGTGTTGACACACCATAGATTTAACACGCACTGCACTATAAGCACTCTTTACACAAGTTTATTAATCTCTTAGTGTTTACTGTTTAGATATGTATGCTAAGATTATTTTATGGAAAAGGAAGAGGAGAAGCAGAGCTGCTGTGTTGTTATCTGACAGTGTCGATTTCTTAGATTTAATCTGGAGCATTTTTTCGAAGAGATGCTGGATGTTTTTAAGGGGGCAACAGAGGACAGAGGGATGGAGGGATGCACTACCGTGAACAATAGAAAAAAAGAGGGGGGGTCAGAAAGAAGAGTAGAGAGAGATAAAAAGAGGGAGGAGGAGAGTGTGGTTATGGGAGTTTGTTGAGGAACTAAGCTGATTTGCAGTCAGAGCATATGTCTTCTGTCTGTCGTTTTATCTCACAGTCTAGCCCCCACCATCCTTCTCTGCCCCATATACTGTTTATCTGTCTGTCCGTCCATCCATCCATCCATCCATCCATCCATCTATCTATCTATCTATCTATCTATCTATCTATCTATCTATCTATCTATCTATCTATCTATCTATCTATCTATCTGTTATGGATGGGTCATAATAGTCTTATATTTAAATTGTCATTTTTAAAAATAAAACATATATTCTATGTGACTGTCTCCTAAAAAATATGTTTTCCCTTTTTTTTCCCACACAATATAAAAGCCTTTTTATTACCTGCATGTGAAACAAAAACGGAAGAAAGTTTGGTTTTATTCCAGAAGAGATAATACTTGTGAACAATCTTCTGCTGTCTGTGTTTGGTCAGTTGTGTCACAGGGCCTCTACTTTTATGCCTTTAATTTTATTTCACTTCTTTTTTAGATCTTTTCAAAATCTCTAATATTTTGCAATTTGTTAACATATATCTTTTTGTATGTCTATTGATATTGTGTTTTTTGTCTGACTTTCCATTCACAGGCATTTCTAGTTGAATTTAATATCTGCCATGAGGGAATAGACAACTGTTAAAAATGGCAAAAAAAAAACCCACTCAAACACCGAAGATGACACACACACACACACACACACACAAAAACAGATAATTTGTGGCAAGCTGCGACCAGCTTGCTCTTAATTGACTCACTGGATTAGAAGCTGGGGTTTCTGCTTCTGCTTTACCAGCCAGCCAAACTCAAAGTGGAGCAGCGGCCAGGCTGCCGACGCTTTGTAGCAGAACCCCACGGTGACAGATTCGAAATGAGGTGTTGTGTCGAGCTGCATTATCTGCTATGTTTCAGTTTCAGAGTTCAAAGCTTTATGTTTCATACATTATATTCAAAATGTGCCGTGACTTAACACCGGATGCATGAAGTGCTCTTTCACAGCTATGCTTTTGATACTGTTGTTTATATATTATGTTGCAGAAAATAAATGCAGCCTATTAAATGTGAGTCCCTGGTCTTCTATTGATCATATTAATATAAAACACTTTATCACTCCTGAACGACCAAGATGCCATCGGTCATAAGAGGCAGATGTGACACAGAAAAATGTGGCTTTGGCTCGAGTCAACTGGGACAAAACAAATCCAAATGTAAATACCGTCACTAACAGCAGAGCAATGCAGCATGTTAGGAAGCATTCAGAGCACGTGTGACAAGTGTGCAGAAGACAGAGAAAAAAGAGGAAGATGTGCCGGATGTTGGATCATGGTCTGGTTAGCAGTTTGCCATGAATACAAGAAAGGATGTTTGATTTGAGCTACAGTGAGTCTGAGAATGAACAAGAAGAGCTTCTCAGTTTTGTTTACCAGCTGAATACAGTAAGACAACAGTTATGCCTGCAGCTGGATACAACTTCAAAAATAGCACATTAGGTGTCTTTGATTATTAACCATGTCCTAAATAATTAAATTTTTAACAGTTTTTTTTTATTTTTTTATCTTTGATTGTTGCTTATTTAGTCATAGATATTTAATGCTGTAAAGGATTACTTACTATTAGCAAAATTTACTTGCAAAGTATTTAGGGGCTTTAAACAAGTAGTATGTCCATATCAAAATGTCTAAAAAAACACTTAGACAGTATATTGAACAGTGGAAAGAGTCAATGTAATGACACACATTGGTCTGAGATGTACTATTTTAAAGCCTCAAGTTTGGTCATATATCCATCTAGAGGATATGCATTTTTGTCACTTAGAGTGGCCACGCCCTGAATTATGCATAGTTAACCCTTCAAATAATTTACTTATTGTGTCATTTTTATAAAAATTAATTCCTGCAAAATTGTCACAAATGGGAAAAAGGGCTACTGAGGCAAAAAAGTGTTTTGCATTTCTGATTTAATCATGTCAGATAGATTTTCATCACATTATTGGTTGTTTAACAATTAAGACAAATTAACAATTTGTTTAACAATTAAGACAACTCCCAGAATCCCACTTACTTAATGTCATCCAACTGTATTTTTTGTTGATTTAGAAACCCCAAGCAGCAGACTTTACATTCTGTGTGTCAGCGTGAACATGCATGCATTTAGTCTTTCTTTCCTCCCAGCTCGGCCTTGACTAATTGACTGAAAACATCTCTTTTGTTAACAGCAGTGTTTCTCCAAGAGTGTTTTCATTACAGTAAGTAGATGAGTGGAAATAAAAGTATTCAGTGGTAAGTTGATGAACGCTGTTATTTTTCCGGAGTGGAAACAGACTCGAGGCCCCTAATTCATCTTAAAACTCCTCCTTGTGCATTTTCATTGGTGCAAGCAAAAACGAGCTGCTATATATCTACTCTGTGTAATGCACCAACCTGCTCTGCTAACTGCTCTCTGCTGTGTTTGATATGCTGTTGGAGTCTGAAATTGTCACTGTCTTTGGTGCATACTGATACATGTTCTGCTCTGTGTGTGTGTGTGTGTGTGTGTGTGTGTGTGTGTGTGTGTGTACGTACACCTGGCACTTTAGATGATGTGTTGGCGAGGGATGCCGGTGAGTGTGTGATCTGTCTAGAGGAACTGCAGCAAGGGGACACCATAGCCAGACTGCCGTGCCTCTGCATCTACCACAAAAGGTGACACACTCACACACACACACACACACACACACACACACACACAGATTTGAATTGCTGCCCGTTATATAATTTTGCACTTCTTCTGATTAAATCAACTTAGTGCACTCCAATAAAAACATTCCTTAAAGATGGACAGTAGTTGTTGCCTTTGATTTAGAGGTTATTCATGTAATATTGTTGGACAATAAAGATGCTGTGTGTAGCGTTTTCTAAACCATTGATATATCTGTTAGATTAACTAACTAATGGCTTTAGATAATCACCATAAACAAATGAGAGAAGGCTGCAGTCAACAGAAAACTGCAGGTGTTTGATCAGAAGTCCTAGCTCTTAGTGGGTGTTTTGACCTTACTCAGAGGAACAAACAACACATGACTCTCTAAAGTAATACTGAATTTATTTAAGAAAACTAAATTAAAGTATACAGTCAGTTATCAGGGAGGTGAGCACTCACTTAGGCCCAGGAGCTGATCATCTCTCAGGGTGAGTCACTCCAAAACCTCAACAAGATATGAACCTGCTGGAGGCGTGAGGCTGTAACTGTGGGCTTTACCCAGTAAAATTACTCATTACTACTGCTACTTGTCTGAAACAGGCTGGTGAATCTTCAGGTTTTTTTGTTTGTCTATCAGTTTTAACAAAAATCTCTAAAAACCGCTAAAAATGACTTTTTTGTTTGGCTATTAACTCCCACAAGGGTCTCTCATCCTCTGCATGCTATGTATAAACAGACCTCTCTTCCTGTTTTGCGTCATAAAGCTTTTCGGCTGATTTGCCTCCCAGTTGTACTCAATGCATGAAACAGCACAGAAGCAAGTAGAAGCTCCCAGTGTTTAAAGGGATAATCTTGCATGTGTACAACGCTTACATTGGGGTTTTGAAATAAATGTAGAAATGATTTAAATGATTTATAATGATACACGTGGCCTCTTTAAACTCAAATATGTCCATACAAACTGTAAATAATCTTTGTATTATACAGTTTTGTGTATATATGTGCAAGTGCGTCTGCCCATAATATTTATTTACGACCAATACAAATTCTTTTCAAATAACTTAATTAGCTCTCTTTAAAATAGTAGATCCTCTTTTACCACACACAAAAAGAAACAGAGAAATTGTGTTAAATGGTTCCATACAATGCCATGAGAGTAAACAAGTGTATAAGTTTAGTGCTGGTGTGTGTGCTGTAACAATGCTGATATATTTCCCTCTGAGTCTTATTTACACATTGGATTGTGTATGATCTGCTGATGTGGGGGTGCATGGAGGCCTTCCAACATGCCTACATGTTGCTTTGGCAACAATCTTCTGAAGGAATAAATTCATTTAAGACTGCAGAACATCTTAGTTTTTATCTTATGATATCTCTCACTATATCAGTGTTCCATTTTTACAATTCTAATTCCCTGTTTTTGTCATTATTTTGTTGAATGTGTATTCAGGATTTGTTGCCTAAGTTTTCTTTAGTCGTGATGACTTTGATTAGTCAGCTGTGAATCTTTGACCTACATATCTCAAGTATAAATGTTAAGTGTCCTTCATAACTGCATCAGTATGACTTGTCATCCTACAAAACAGCTGACTGTGTGTCCATGTGTGTCTGTAGCTGTATAGACTCATGGTTTGAAATCAACCGGTCATGCCCCGAACACCCTTCTGATTGACTGACTGACCACCAGGCCCTCAATGAATACTGTTCAAGGTGAGGACACAACAGACACAAGACCATTTGAATGCTAATTATTGAGAGAGAGGAGTTTGCATAAATATCAGTGTGAAAGCACATAAACTGGCTTTGTATTTAAATTTAGATGTGGTGCAGCCACTGTCTTCATTTCTCATAAAACAGAAACATATTCGTTCTGTAAAAAACAAGGACTTTATAAGCATTTTAGCAACCTGTGAGGCTGAACTGAGATACAGAAGTAAATGCTGTTAACATGCTAACGTGCTCATAATTACAATACCAACATGCTGATGTTAAGCAGGTGTGTTTACCATCTTAGCTTAGTGTGTTAGCATGATTAGTTTTGCTGATTAGCCTTATGCAACAAATTTCAATCAAATCTGATGGAAATTTATGCATATATAAAAAATGTACTGGTTAAAAGGTTAAATATATCAGATATCTACAAGACCAGTCTTTTATTATATGTTTTAATTTTATTTTGTTTTGTTAAGTAAAATAAATACAGTGGCTAATAAGAAGTTGCAGGATGGCTATAATGTGTAAGTCAGCGTCTCTAATGTAAGTGTTGTGCAACTCAGAAACAAGACAACTTTCCAATACAAGAGAGAGAAAACAATGTTATCCCTCGCTGGTCATTTTTGTGGAAGTTACAGCAAAGTCACTGAAATTCATCATGAGGAGACTGAGAATGTCTTTGAGGTAATCCACCCAGTGGATGATGGCTTATTTCACACTGAAATTGAAAATTCGGACCTCAGTATAGTGAAAAGGGAAAAGTCGGGGAAGTGAGACTCATCCTGACTGGATCATAAATGTCTGTACAAAATTTCATGGCAATCAAGTAGTTTAAGATATTTCAGTCTGGACCAAAGTGGTGAACCCGCTGACCAGCAGACACTGCAGACAACAGACTAAACTAACTTGCTTTTTTCTCAGCATACACAGTATAGTCAGTGCAAGTTGCTCTCTGATAGGACTTGTCTAATTTGTAGTGCCAGTTAGCATCACAGCTAACAGCTGGAATTGAATAGCCAATCACAGGCAGAGTAAAGGCATGTTTGCTGCAAGGCAAACTGGGTATGCATGTCCAGCATGTCAGTTTAGTCTCTTCTTTATCCATGGAGCAATGCTAGTAACCAGGCTAAACATTACATGTAAATTCTTGAATAATGATAGTTTATATTAATACATTTACCGTATTAGAAAGTTTATTTTAATGCCCTTTCTGTTTTACAAACCTAAAATTATAAGGAAAAATATTCTGTTACTCTTTTTCACTCTCTCAAAAAATCTCTCTCTCTAAAATCTCAGTCCCTGAAAGCACATTTATGTGTAAATATTTAGCTAAATCTTGACTAATAAAAAGTCACACATTATATTTTTTCTATTCACTGTCTATCTGTCCGTCTGTGCCCTACCCTTTCTGTCTATCTGTCTTTCTGTCTGCAGGACATCTCGTTGTCCTGCAATGGATATCTGGACACAGACGCAGCCAAATCTGATGAAACAATTAAAGTGATCAACACATACTTATCCTGACAGAACCCATCATCCTAACCAAGATAATTATTCCTCGTGAACTGAACCAAAAAAATGTGACTGTCGAACCATCGTACATTAAAGGGCCCCTCCTGAGTCCTCCATTTTACGTCTGCTGAAGAGACTGCTTACCCCCTTACCCCCAGCCCCGCCCCTTCCTCCCCTCCCGCCCCTCCTACTTCTCCAGGCTAACAGAGCCCCTTAAAGGGCTTCATCGGCCTCAACTGTCCCCCTCAAACTAAAGTGGCCGTTCGCCTCCCTGACGTGCTCAGGTCCTTGCAGGCCTCCAGCAGCTGGCCCTCCATCTTGTATCTGGATCCATCCCTGTCTGTCATTTGTGTCCAGCCCTCCCATGGCCTTAACTGGGGAGAGAAGAGGAAGCGCAGGAGGGAGTGGGCAGCAGGGAAGAGGACGGGAAACCAGGAGAGGAAGCAGAGCAGGGAGTGGGCAGCAGGACAGAGGAATGAAACCACACAAGGAGGAAAGAAGACACGGAGGATGAAAAGGAGGAGGAGAAGGAAACCGACGAAGCTTGCTTTAAGACCTGTAGATGATTTGGTGTGCCTCTCATTTCACAACAGGACTTCACCTGACCTCTCATGACGAACTGGGTCCCGGTCTGCTTCTTTGTCATAGTTCCTGCCTCAGTTCTCAGTTCTGCGCTGCTCCTCGCCAGTTTGACTCATGATAATCAAATCAAAGACCCCAAATCCTTCTTAGATTTGGTTTGTGTGCATCTGGGTAAGCAGGGAGGGATGGAGGGTAAAAAAAAACAGCAACAAAAAAAACAGAGATGTCATCTTGTATGTAGGGTATGAAGGGGGGATCTAAAGATGGACTGGAGTGTGGATCGGGAGGGAGGAAGGGGCCAGCAGTGCAGTTTAAGCTCCTACTGTGTAACATGTGTGCTTGGGATGCTCCAGTGTCAGGCTTCACCCGGTGTGTGTATGTACACTATGTGTGTGTGTGTGTGTGTGTGTGTGTACACTTGGAACCGTGACAACATAGCTTTTGCTGAAGCCTGGTGTGTGTTGTGTGTGTGTGTGTGTATGTGTGTGTGTGTGTGTGTGTGTGTGAGGGAGAGACAGCGTGAAAGGTCAGTGTAGAGGGCTGACTGGGACCGCGCTGTGTGTGTCTGTGTATTGAAATGTTTACAGTCTAGATGTCCATGTTTCCCGTGTGTGCGACTGGCAGTCCTCCCTTTACTTTGCTGATGTTTACAGCTACTGAGAAGCGACATGACATATTGTAAATTACACGATTAACCTCTCTCGGTTCTTTCTTTTTAGATCTGCCAGATTTTTCATGTGATCATGATTAGTCATTTTCTCGTGAGAGCCTCGAGTGTGAGAGCGTGTGTGTCTCTGTGCATATGACTGTTTGTGCATGTGTGTTTGAGTGTGTGATTCAAGAGGCACCTCTTGGTCTGTGCTACTGTCAGTTCCCCACATTGTGTTTCTGCTAGAGTAGGTCTGGCTGACTGCGTATGGAGATGTGAGCCACCCGAAAAAGGACTTTGCAGTCCCACTGTGGAACCACTGGACGGGACTTATTTATTGATTTGTTCATATTTAACAATATTTGTTTAATATTTCAATCATGTGAGGTGTTAACTCACTCTTCAGAATGCCAAGAGCTGATGTATGAAGACTACTACAAAATCCACATACAAACAAACTGCATTTACAACGCTACTGTAAACCAATGGTGAAATAAATTGTGCTAGATGACAGACTCTATTTCCAACTTTCATTCTGTGACCCAGATATGACTTTTTACAGCCTGAGCAGCACTGGGTTTCCCATCAAACATTTTAATCCTGAGATTATTGTTGGCATATAGACACACAGGATGTATTTTACCCGTATAATAAATGGACATGGTCTTACAGTTGAGTCTTTAAAAAAATCCACTTTTAAATCATCTCCCACTCTTACATCAGTCAGAAATGTTGGAAACACTCCAGGAGTTATTTTGGGTTTCAGTGTGGTATATTCACTTCCTCAAAACAGGCCGTGTGTAATCTTACATCATTTGATTATCTTCCTACATTTCCCAGAATGCTATTTGACAGCCAACATGGAAGTGGCTGTAGCATATGTATAGGGAATGGTATATGGCCACAGCTGTCTTTTGCTGCTACAGCTTCTACTTGAGCATGCCAATATTTGGACATGCGGCCATGCAGAGAGAGTTGAGAGGTGCAAGGAGCTTCTGGTTCCTTATCATAAAAACCCATTAAAAATATTCTTTTATATTTAATATTTTTCTCAATTTTTGTCGACATAGAAACACAGGAGGCTAATGGATAATTTATCAATTATAGGTTTATGTCATTTAATCAGTTTAATCACATAAGCCTGGTTTGTGAAAAAAACTTTTTTTCTCTGGTAGTTTGGCTTGACAGACGGCTCTAAACCCTCCACAGCTATGGAGAAGCAACTGGGGAAAACAGAGAAGTGTAAATCAGAGCTGCAGTGATTTCAAAATGCCTCTTTGTAGAAGCTGGAAACAAAACATAACTTCAAGGTTGCTGATTTAATCTGAACCTGACCCAGAATTTAAATGTGAGCTTTAACCTGCTGAATGGTTCATGAGGTTCCTACAAAGTGTAACTGGAGCGGTGAAGCAGTGCTTGCTACAGAACTGTTATGATTGGATGTTTCATACCAAAAAAACAAAACAAAACAAAACCAAAATCCACCTTAAAGGTCCTAGTTGACATTTGTCCTTATGTTTTTAAGTAGACAAACAGACCAATCCATCAGCTGTTTTATCAAATAGCCAGATTTGTTTTTAAAGGTCAAAGTAACTCTTTCAACCTTGTAATTTACATTCAAAGCATGAAATGTTTTTGGCTTCATCACATTCTGGTCTGTTGAGGCTGTTAAAGGTGGAAAAGATAGCACACTGGCAATTAAAAAAAATATGTGCCATCAAACTATTTTAGAAACTAGAAATATCCTAGTTAGACATCACTGTGTCTGTGTTTGGCTGGCTGTCAACACTACTAGATTTGATAAGACAAACATAAAAATTGGGCCCTGGATGCTTCACAAATACACGATTTCCTTCTTACATGCTGATAAATAACATTAAAACAATTACATTGAAAGTACATGTGGATCTCAGCTCTTTCTCCCTTGATTGCTGTTCTGCCCTTGCAAGTTGCTGCATCTTGACTTAATACAATGCTTTCAAGGAAACCTGGCATTAAGAAGAATTTTCAAATCAAATCTAAAGTTGGCAGGAAATAAATGACTGACCAGAGCTGGAAGATTCCTTATAGCTACAAAAACAACATCTTCACTCTCACCAGTAGCTAGTGCTACACGATATATCATCTTTTCTTTTGAGCGTAAACCCGAGGAATCCAGCCAATAGCCTTTGCAAGAGTGTTCATATATATGTAGGAAAAGAAGTCTGGCAGGTTTCTACATTATATGTTGATCTTTTTAATCTCTCAGTCAATTCTTGAGGTATAACTTTGCACTAAAATAAAATAATGCTTTCATGCCTGTGCTGTATTTCTCTATATTCAGGAAGTAAACACAATTTAAGTCAGTTATCTCCCAAAGGAGCCTCTGTAATGCTCTGAAGCTGACAGGAAAACTGCCTCAGATGTGATAAGTTGGGAGTGACCATTTATACAACAGAACAAGACGACCCGTGCTCATCCTGTGCCAGTCATGAGATTTTCGATTTCCTGTAAAAGTTAGATGTCAACATCAGCGCAGGCCCGTTTGGAGACCTTTGTTACAAAACTTCACTTTAAGCACATTATGAGGCATTAAAAGGATTTGTGTCACCTTGAAGTTACACTGGTTGAAATCATCAGATAAACAACTGTTTAAATAAGGAAGTGTTGACAGGGACTGAGCATAGTAATTTGCCCACAAAGAATTATCACCCATCTCTCAGGCAGCTGTTTTCAGTGAAGAAAGCACTAACGAATCCAAACAGCCAACCCAACACCAAACTACTGACAGTCAAAGTAAACAACTAGTAAGTAACTATAGTTGAGCATTTAGCAGCCAAAGAGCTGCTAAAGCTGCATTGGCCAATATTACATTTACAACAGGTCAAATAATTCATATGTAATGCAAAAGTTTTCACCTGCAGTGATGAATTATGTCAGAAGTTCCACTCAGGATTTAGCCACCGAAGGGACAGATGTTTCACTTCAGAGACCGTGGAGCTGGCCAAAATTTGAGCCAAAAGAAGAGTGAATGTTCAACTAAAATTCATCAGAAACAAATTATTCCAAATGCTAATCTGTTTTTGGGTGACATGCAAATGGGCTACTGGTTGCCAACATGCCAGCCATAATAAAATATAAAGGTAATAGTTGTATCAAGATGGTGGTTTTTAGGTTGTTGTGTTGCCCTCAAGTGTCCACAGAAAATGAGATGCAGCATATTTATAACAATGAGAAAACAATCAGCATGTTTTAATTAGGACATATGATGACTGGCATTAAAACAGCATTTTGCATGTCAAAATACTCATTTTTCAGTGACAAAATTCATATAAGTGGGAGGCAACAGTGAAAAATATCCCATCAACTGTAACTGAGACAATGTTAACAAAGTTCTTTTGTCGGGACAAGGTCATGTCTCCTGCCAAACAGTGATGAATTGACTCTTAAGAACTGAAAGTTTACATTTTATGCTGTCACTTTGGTGTCCTTCATTCAGTTTCAGACATTGGCCAAATTGGTTAACATAAGCATGTGACTTGACTTCAGAGATTGTGTTTAGGAATCCAGTTTCATAGTTTTGTTAACGGCTGCCTCTTGCTGCCATGTGGAGGGCCTTCATGTGATGATGTCTTATACAGCTTTAGTTGAGTATGAATGTGGCCAAAGATATTTAACCACACTAGAGTCTTTTCCTCTTTATATTAAAATTTCTTTAAAACACTTGTGAACAGAATATGGTTATGATGCCTCGTGAGCATCACTTCAAATAAAGTGTTACACTAATATTAAGGCTGAGATCATCCCTGTTTCTTATTTAGGTCACAACACATGGCAGGGCACGGTTAATTTCAGAATGGATGGAGACCAACATCAGTGGAGACAAAAGTAGTAATGTAACAGTAATGTAAGAAGAATATAGGAATTTAAGACACCAAATAATAATGATAAATAATGGTAATTGTCTATTTGTGTGACATATGATGTTTCCAGGGTATGACCTGCAACTATTGGAAGGAGATGTTATCAATGGGAAATTACATGTGCTTTAGTCTGGGTTGCAGAGTGAAAATATGTAATCAGTCTCTCAGACTGCCGCTACAGTCAACAGTAGGCCCACTGTACCCTACCACCTGGCTGCCTTCTTAGCTCGGACACTCAGCTACATGAAGAATGCAGTATCTGTATTTACTATGGCTTAATTTCATTTAACTCATTTTAGTTTATGATTTATTTTACTTTCCAATGATGTAAATGGCTGCTGGCTTTTTGGGGGCCTCAACTAAAATGTCTGATGACTTTGATGTGCAATCTGTGAGATGAGTTACAATATTGACATATATAATAAATCTAAATCTATATTAAAAATGTCAAAATAAGAAAGATCAACGACTTGTTCTTCTGGTTGTCTAGATTTCTAAAGTGTTCAGAATACAAGATTACAATTTTCAGCTGATAGGTTTGATCAGAAAATAGTTAATGTTCATTTTTCAATCAACCTAGAAAATTCAAGGTTGTCTTTCTAGTGCTTATTTTTTGTAGTGTATTATTATTATTATTATTATTATTATTATTATTATTATTATTATTTGCAGCCTCATTGCAGCTAATTATTTTCACAACAGCAAACAAAGGGATTGTGAATTTTTGATGGTATATTCTGACCTCCAATGGTTATTTTCGTAATTGCATCCAATCTTCAATGGCAAAAATGGGCCACGTTCAGTTTTCAGTTCGTTAAAGTGTTAAAAAATTATTGCATAATGTAACTAGTGTAACTATTGCAACATATTGTATTATTATTATTAAAACAGGCTGAAGAGAGCTCAAGAAACCAACAAAAATTATGGGAAGAAAAATAACATTATAAAAGTTGATAGCAGATATTATTGACTCGGCTCGGTGCGAATCGATTCGATTGCTCTGGTCTGACACAGCGACGCTCTGATTGGTCAACAGGTCCCGGCGCCAAACAGCAAGGAAGAAGAGTTGTAAACACGACAGGAGAGATTTCTGCTGAATATTGAAGTAAATATATTTGCATAAAGCTACTTGTAGTCTCATTCAAGAACAAATGGATACACAGTCATATCTACCTGTGCAGCCCGGAGTGGGAATGGAGGAGAATTTCCTTTCTCTCGACGATATTTTGCTTTCTAATGAGAGACTTCCCGCCCTGACAGAGTGCTCTTTTCCTCGGCTGGGATTTCTTGAGAAGTCGAGCGACACGCCGGACATACCGGAGGTTAGTAACGTTGTAGTTACTGAAAAACAATTCATTAATACAACATGGTGATCGTTTTATGTTAAAACTCGTGTAATTATTTACAATTCCCGACCTTCCTGTATTGGCATTGCTAAAGCATTATTCGAGAATACAAAGACAACTACATCACCAAGCCCATTAAGGGCCGCTAAAACATAAACAGGACCCAGTTATTAATTTGGCGTATGTAAGTTATCATATTGCACAACGTCAACCGCAGTGGCTCTATTTTGTTGCTATTTGATATACGCAGGCTATATCTTCACATGTAAAATAATGCTATATGTGTTAATCATTAGAGATGTTTTGAAAGCATCTTTTCCTTCATAATACTGACTACAGTACCTCAGTACTGAGGTGAAGTTATCACTCTGCCTAACATTATATTCTAAACAAATATAAAAGCTCAAGATAAAGATCATGTTACACACGGAAACACCATTAATTCTCTTATGAAGAACTCATGTCTGGGAGAAGATACACATCTCACATATCTTACATATATTAATAACTAATTAAAGATCAAGGGCCTGTTTCACTGAACACATTTTTGACATGGTAAAGTTAAGAAAACACAGGCATCAGTGATGGAGTCAATTATGACTAAAATAAAATAAAATAAAAGTGCAATGAATGAAAGGTCCTGGTAGTATAAAATCTGGCTTATTATCATACTGTCATGGCTAATTAAGAAATTTAAAAAGAACAAGGGTATTTAATGTTATAAACAAGTTTTCCTACTGTGACAAGTAAAAATGTCTTCTTAGTTGCTGAACGTGGTAAGAAGCATTTCAGCCTACACCTTCACTAACACACATATTTGGAGTGTGGACGCCAAAGAGCAGAGGTCTTGGCAATTATACCAAGTCTGTCATGTGATTTCTTTTTTTTTAGGGTACAAAGATGGAGCTTCCTCTGTGGCTGTCCAAAGGACTTTACGAAAGGAAGAGGAGAGTGCTGTCAGTCGAACTACCCAAAGTGTACAGAGAGGGCTGGAGGACTGTGTTCAATGCAGACCCTAATGTGGTGGACCTGCACAAGATGGGACCCTACTACTACGGCCTGGGATCCCAGATGCTGCACTTTGACAGCCCAGAGAACCCAGAGATCGGACAGACTCTGCTGCAGGTAAACAACATGCACAGACCTAACACATAAGAGATCATGTAAAAGCACATTATGCAGAAGTTTCATAAAAAACATGCATACACAAAGAAAAAAATATTCCTCTCAATCAGCACTTTTGACACACTGTTTTGCAGTACACTCATGCAGACACCCAGCTATCTGCTGTGTAGAATTTGGCTGAATATACACATAATCCAGCATTACAACACCTTCCTGCAGGATTGTGCAGAGGTCTACACTTGACATGTTACTCACATTACACATTACCTACTATAACTTATTTACCTCATCAAAAGCATGTCTTTGCAAACCCTATAATGGATTTAGGAAAGTGGTGTTTGACTATGACCCCTGGGTGATGAGTCAAATGGCGGGTGCAGAAAAACAGTGGTTGCTTCTGGCAGTGGCACACATAAAAAGAGCTCTTTGAGACATTTACTTTTAAAATTAACATACAAATATAATTTCAAGCTGTCACCATTAAGTGATATCCTTTCTATTGTAAAGGTTTGTGTGCATAGATGTGTACAGTGTCTGTACTCTCTTATCGTTATATAGTGCTACTTAGATTACAAAGATATGGAGTAAAGAAATAATATTTTGACATGAAAATTGCTGGGCATTGCCACATAAGTCTTATGAATATTATGTGGATGTTTTCACCGAAAAGATAAAAACTGATATAAATGATAGGTGCCTAGTCAGACTGACTCAGACTTGTTTTTCCATTTCCTGCTTTTGCAGTGCATATATATGCATTCATTGTGTCAACCTGTGCACACTGTTAGACACCAGGACATCATTTTATACCAGTCAGATATTTGACTGACAAGGCTGACACTGCAGCATGTATCGTCAGTGAATCAGTGGTGAGCAACAGTGGCTGATATCATGTGTATGAATGTATCTTATCTGAAGGTCAGTAAACTCAGTATCATTAAATACAATTTATTATACTCTGTAAGCTTTCATTCCTTCTCTGAGAATCGCACATATTGCTCTTCCCAACAGGGGCTGTGTTAACTGTATATTTTCTGTTATTGACAGAAATTTTTCAACTATAACAGTAAAATCTAAAGACTGTCTGTCATTTTGGCAGATTAGATACTGAGGTGATCTGACACAGTTTAATATTTTTACATGCAACACTGTCAATAACACACAGAAACAAATCAGTGATGCTGTTTTTTCCTCATGTTTTTTCCGTTATGTTTGCTGTAAGTCATGTAGCTTTGTAGCCCAGGTGCATTTTATTTGAAGCGAACACTGTGCTGGACTTTAAAAATACCCCCCCTATTAAAAATTTGGTGTTTAGTAGGTTTCAGTCTCCTCATCTCACTCACCACAAAGCAAACAAGCTTCTTTCTTAAAATGTCAAACTAAAACTTTGTTACACATAAAGTAAAATCCTTGTAACGTACAAAGTGATGGCAGCAGTTTGTTTGCCATATTAATTAACATAAGCACCTAAAAAAGACTAAGTCATATTTTTACCAAAGGAGTAATTTATTACTTATTTTATGGTCTACCTTTTTTATTCTAAAGAAATTATTGTTCATGTTTGCTATGCATGTTAATCCACATGTAAGGCCTGCAGGGGTGCACATCTGCAGAGCAGTAAAAGCCAATAATGAAATCCCTCAAGTTGTGATGCACAAAGTAGGATTTTCAGCCTGTGAAAGAGGATTTGATAAAGTGATAGGTATTTTCATGGGAGATAAAATCTGCACAAGCCTACAATTCCCAAACCAGTTATCTGGGGTTCTTTTAATATAAGTATAGACTTAAATGTGTGATAAAAATGTCAGACAGATACCCGTTACATTTCACAGCAGCCCAAATGCTTGTCTAAAATATGACACAGATAAACAGACACAATACAGATTCAAAATAGATGCTGCCTCTGTTATTCAGTGTGCTACAACTAGGGGGTGTATTCAGATCATAAAACATGGCAGACTCCTTGTTGTTTGGTGTTACCAGGCAGATTACATCTAATCTCATTGTCTGACGGACAAATACAAACAAACCCAAAGCCTGTAACCAAAGGGCTGATGCACACTATCGAAATTCTTCATATCCTTAGAAACAACTAGATTTTTCCTTTAATGACAGTGACAGTGCCGATTGTTGTTGTAGTTTTTTTGTTTTGTTTTGTTTTTTTTAAGACATGGACTTGATTTAAAAAAAACAAACATAAAATTATCATCAATTTTTCTCAACTAATGTTTTAATGTTATGTTTCAATTGCACCAAATACTAAATGAGTGAAACTGAGCTTGTTATAAAGATTTGTTTACTGCATGCAGCCTGTGTTCAGATGTACAACTGCTTATGCGCTCTACATTTATTGAACTGAGGCATAACTGCATGTCTACATTGACTCCAAACTGTGATCAAGGCCCAGCACTAAAACTAAAGAAACAAAAATATTAAGGTGGAAAGGAGGAACTACATCTGATTGCAGGTTCACAGATTATAACAGCTGCAGCTTTAAATGTTTAAACACAGTGATGTGGAATCGGTCATTTCTGGGCACGCACTCTTTGATGTTTCAATATTTTTAAGATTTTTTTTTGGAAAATGGTTTTGCCTAAAGGCGAGGAGGGAATGAAATTATACATATTTGAAGTGTAACATGAAATTTTATATCAAAGTTGACTGCTGAGCTATAAACTAGGTCAGTCTGATTAAAAACACTGTCAGCATGCAGTACCTTACCTGCAATATTCTTACTAGAGATGCACTTTTGCTGCCAGTTCCAATTTCTAATCTTCTGTGAATCATATTGGCAAAATCAAAGCAATACTGATTGATTTTTTTGTTCCGTCTTAGCAGCTGGTTTTATGGTCAGTTTGACTGCTTTACAATGTATTGGGATTGCAACCAAATTATGGCGTAATCTTGGCAATAAATGCTGTGTGACTGTAAAGTGAAATAAGGAACCACAATATCAATCTAGATCTTTATTTTTTTCTTCCATTTATAACATGTTTTACTTCGTCACTTCAGTCAACCAAACAGGGCAAAGCACCTACAAGAGGCAATGCAACTTGTTGGCTTCACTAAGTCAACTACAATATGCTATGAAATGTAATTACATACATAACATTATGTTAATTTATAGTAACCTACTGGTTTGCCTTTAGTACTTAATGTCAGAAACAGTGTTTTTTTATTTGCAGCGTTTTTTGGAAGTATTCAGCATTTAAATACATAAATAAGCCTTGGATATTTTGATGCACTTGCTATCTTAAAAATTGAAGTCTCAGGTGGTATTTTTGTATCATTTTTGATATTAATCAAAATTACAGACACTATTATAATAATGGGTGAGACACCATAAGCAACTTTATTACTAAAAATGACTAGCGACCACTAGGGATGAACGTGGTGTTTTAGATGTCAGTATCAAGCAAATTACATCCAAGTATTATTAACAACTTTTAGAGTGACAAAAAGATTGTCCGATCCTCAAGGCTGCAGTATAGGTATCGGGTGTAAAAAAGTGGTATCGAGCCATCCTTAGCGACCACACAGTTCTCTTCTGCCAATAGCACCAGGGTCTCTCTCCTCTTTCATATGCACTTTGAGCAGGCAGTCATAGTGCAAACGTCCGGACAGTAAGGGAGACACTGCTTGCTAAAAGAATAGGATTACATATGTTGTGAGGGTGAAGCAAATCAGAGACACCCAGGTCACCTGCGATCTACAAATAGAAAGCACTGATTTAAATATTCCAATCACAAATTCAACAAATATTTCCAATTTTGGACAGTATATCAGGACATTCCTGGATCTTACAGCACCTTATATATGCTGTCTTTTTCTTTTTATTTAATTAGCGGTAATTGTTGACATTGTTTTTGTCCAGACATTCATCGGTCGTTTCAGACGGACCATGGACTCCTCCCAGAATGCCTACAATGAGGACACGACTGCGCTGGTGGAGCGTCTGGACTGTCTGGAGAAGGCTCTGTTCAAGTCAGGGCAGAGTGGCCTTAACAGCTTCCAGAGCTGGGAGAAGGGCCAGGCCTCCCAACTCACCGCCTCCAGTCTGGTTCTTAACTACCGCAAGAGGAAGATGACTGATGTGCAGCCTTGACCTCAGTGTGCAGTTAAAAGATAGAGACTGTGGTCAGAACTTAGTCTGCACTTCAGAGCACAACAGCAACAAATTCTGACTTTCTCTGAAAAAATCCACCCACTACTCTTTGTGGTGAGATGACCACTGAGTGTAAAGTGTAAATGTCTTTTCTATTTATTTTTTCATACTCTTTGTGTTGGTGGTGCAGAAAGAGTTGACTGTTGTAAAAGTTGATGGACATTAAGTTGATCTATCTGTTCAGTTCTTGCTATTTTGATTGTTCACATATTGTTTTATCATCTATCAAAACAGCACAGTTTGCATCGTATCATTACTGATGGCTCGGTTCGAAGTTATGAAAAGGATTACTTTCATAATGTTGACTAAAACAAGAACAGCTATCACTCATGAATACTTGCAAGTGCAGCTTAAGCATGCAGATTGAGGTCACCTCTAAATGCCAACTTCTGTGCACTGAGCAGAATCTGTAATTACCTCCTGCCAGGCACCAAATGCTGGTAATGTCTTTGAGTTATTAGGACGATAACATTTCAAGTGCATTTTTTGAACAGTCTCTCCGCTGGAAACAACACTCTTTGTTGTTGAGTGTATCCAAGCAAAGCAATGAAGCACAGCTATCTGTTCCGCTGCTACTCCAAAAAAAGTGGCAGAGGCGAAACTAAAACTCCGTCCTCCCTTTCTTCTTTGCCTCACTCACAAGTAGATAAAATGGTGAGTTGTAATATGGGGGCAGACTCTGGATGGGGTGGGTGGGTGTGAGACAATTCAAAGCTGGTTCAACTGTGGACTCTAACTCCCCTCTGCAGACACATTTTTGAGGAGCTTTACTGTCCTCTACTGACAGGATGAATCATTTGACCTCGCTTCAAGACTTCTTATGTGACTTCATGTACATGTTTATGGTATTTGTTGTATATCTGATTGTGTGTCTACTCTGTTATGTAATAATTTGTTTGAAAGAAGTACAATAAATGCCTAAGGGACTTAATTTAGGCCTTTTATGTCAAGTTTGGTAACCATGGAGGAATAATTAACAGTATGAATTATAATTATGAATTATAATATTAAAAAATGTACAGTACATTATTTTAGAGTTTTCTTTTCACTTTTTGTTCTTTATACTACTAAATGCCTTATCTTCAAAATGGAGTTTATTTTCTATACATTCAGTACCGATTTACCAATAAAACAGATGCTGAAACCATATGGTTTGTCTCGTTTTCTGTTTATGAAATGAATAAGTGTTGAAAAGTGACATTACAAGACTGCACAATATGATATTTCACATCATTAATAGCTTTTGCATTTCCTATTTTAACAGGAAAAAAGACTCCATAGACTCTTTCATGTTTCATTTCCACTCTTGTGTTTATATTGTCTTTCTTTTAATCTGTTTTGTGTGACAATTGTGAAAATTCATGTGACTATTATGGTAATGTGGATAATTATAATTGTCAGGCCTTTGCTAAAGCTGACTCACACTTATTGATATTCAACTAAATGATTCACTCATGTAGCTGCCTCTGTAGTTGTGATTTACAGTAATCACTGGCTGCCTGAATCGCTGCTGGATCACAAACACTGAGCCTCAGTGTAAGTGAAAAAAATGGGGCTTGTTTGGTAAAGGATAAACAGAGTGCCAAACATTAAAAAACTACTATAACAAAGGGAAACAGTTGTCACACAATAATTGGATCCTTTAACAACACTGAATAAAAAACACTCAGTAAACATCTGTTTAACAACTCAACTCTATCATCACCATTTTAGTATTTACTGGCTCTCTTTATTATTGCAAGGTGTTACGGGTGAGGTCCACACTTTCTCTCTCAGCGTGTGTGTGAGAGTGTGTTGGCCTTTAGCTGCTATTATTAGCTAGCTGTCTCTGCAGTGGCCCTGCTTGTTATCCAAAGGTGACATTCAGACATCTCAGCCTGTGTTTGCTTTGGACTGAATTCCACCCTCACGCTTCTCTGAATAGTTCATTGATTTGTTTTAATTTCTAAGTGCATTTTGCTGCTGGTTCAAATGTGTCTTTATGAGAAAAACAGGGCTTACTTTTAAAAGATTGACCATATCCTCTGTGTTTTCTCTACTGTAGCGCTGCTAATCCATGTATCACAGTCAATTAAAACAATTATATATCTTCTGTTTAGCTGTCATTAAAAAAAATTGTATAATATGTTCCTCTATCTATGTCCTTTAAATTCCACAATATAAGCTTATACAAAGCTTCAGTTTTATTAGATGTAAATAGAGCTTTTTTTTTCAGAAAAAATATTAATTTCACAGTCAACTTCAATTTATTTTTCTGCTTTATTTTGTCTCTGGATGGTACTTGGTTTTTCTACAAATCCTCCTACGATATTAAAAAAAACAAAGACATACAGTACAGCAAGTGGGCTAAAAGTTCAACAACAGCAATAATACTGAAATATTAAACCAGAGGCAGCAGAATATGACTATACAAATACAAAAGAGTGGTAAAATGAAGTGCATATTACTCTTGTTGATAACGTGATCAACATCGCCGCCATCAAAACAGCTGCCATTATCCCTTGTGCAGGCATCAAAGACACCAGTCCTCATCACAACCACACTTGGTGGGAAGCAATGCTCGTACCTGTTAATCTTAACAGGAGAACCTGAGCCGAGAGCCAGAAGAACGAATCTGAAATACAGAGTATTTATAGAGGATGGGCACTGTTTAGTTTGAGGGTTAAAACAGACTCACTCTAAGATCTTTGATACATGATCATGATGGTCTTGTCAACATGGAACTGGGACAATTTTTAGAGGCATCACTGGTCCTTCTTGCCAAGCATCTTGATGATTACAGTTAATATTGAGCACATGAATTAAAATCCAGAAGTTGTTTCACCATAGTTCTCTACAGTCTGCCACCTCTTTCTTTATGAACCCTGAGAGGGTCGAAGGCTGATGCTTAAAGTCAATGCTAATGCCATTAGTTTTTTGTCACAATTAGATTTAGAAATGCACCGTGACACCAGTGCAAATTCATCAATGCTGCGACCATGGCTGTTTTCAAAGACACAGAGGAGACAGACTGTGGAGTCATCAGCAAAGTTTTAAATGTATCTGTTGTCAAACTGGCTGTGGTAGACATCAGTGGCCTATATAGCAATTTTTACTGAAGCAAATTACTCCACTGACATGTAGTTCATTTCATTGTAATTTTATTTTTTATTTGTCACTGAGCAAGTCACTGACATAACCGTATTTAGGATACTTTCCACATCTCTGCCATGACAAACTAAGTTTAGGAGTAAGTTGAGTGTAGTACGTTGCCTTGAGGAGCTGTGAGTGGCTGAGTCTCTGTTGTTAGTGACTAAAGTGCCGCTGGACAAATCTTTAGAGAGTTTAACTCCATAATCAGAAGAAGCGGTAGCAACATTCCCTTGATGTAGTCTAAACTCTTGTCAGAGTCACAAGTGCACAAAGACACTGTGACTGCAGTTTTGCAGATGTTTTCACTGCCGGCTGAAGTCTGTTGATCAGAACTAGAAGTGGAGGAAGCTGTTATTTTCTGATCTCCTGATATGGCTTCAGATGTGGCACTATGGTGTTTTGAAGCATGTCATTCTCATCTATAGTTATCTACAGGCTTCTGTTAGCAACATAATTTGATGTATGTTAAAAAAAAACGTTGTTTTTTCATTGTGCTTAGACTTCTATTGGTCAATGCCAGTAGCACTTTAAGTAAATTTAAAGCTGGAGAATAAAACTAACTTTGTTGAAATCATGACCTTAAATGCACTGCAAATCATTCAAGAGCAGCTTTCAATTGACTTGGAAATGCATTTTTGACTGATTGAGTCTACATTTACAGGTATTGTTAAGAGTTACCAAATTCCTCCAGCACAAACAAAGTCTGAGGAAAACCCTGGTTGTTGTTGGTGTGAGTTTTCACCAGCAGGCTGTCATAATTGCTCATACATGAACTTCTGTGGAAAAAGGCGTCAGTGCAAATGGCCCAGTCCTAGCTGCTTGCTGAAGTGTTAAATGTGGGTCAGATGATGGACAGCGGGTTGGGGGATAGGTCACTGATGATGAAAATATTGACCCTGCCTCTGGGCTGTGACTATTGATCCTAATATAGGATTGTACTGGCAGAGGGAGGCCTTCACAAAAACATTTTACATTACTGCTCTTCTGATTCTTCATTTCTCTCCACATCCTTTAAATTGTATCATATTATTATGAGGTCTTAATTTCTACACAAACCGTGTTTTTCATTTTGTCAGAGTTCGTTTTTTCAGCAGCATTTGAGCTTAACCCATGAAACTCAAAGTCAACCTGTTGGCCATAAACAATCAGCTACCCTTTGCACTATTTTAGATAAACATAAAAGTTTTATTCTAACAAAAAGAGACAGTTTTATTAAGGTTTACACTTGAAAAAACTAAGGTAGACAGTTTTTGACAGACAGTTTTATACAGTTCTATAAACAAGCAGTAATAGCAGTGTTATTAAATTCTGCCAGAATCACTACATCAGGAAGTCTTCCAGTGGGACTAACCTTACTGCTCTTATCATTACCTATTACCTATTTAGATGATTCTCATATAACTCGGGCTTAATTCTGGTCAGCGCTCAGAGGTGAGTTAGCTGATCTCCTGTCATCACTCTGCCTGAGGAAATAAATAAAAGTACTACAACTCAACACTTAAACTAGATCAACACAGCAAGACTTAAAAAGATTACACAAAAGTCACATAAGTCAAAAGACTTAAAAACTTCTTCACAATGAACTTAATCAAGAGATTTCCTCAAATTGTGACCATCCCAATGCAGTGAATCTCACCAACAGGTTAAAATTTAAGGTGAGAAATCTGAACACTGTGGATTCTGTTTGTAGGTGGATCACACTATTACTGTCTGATTACATGTGATCCATTACAGGTTCTCCATGACCTCACTCTGTGGGCCCTGGTGGGCAGGTCCAGTCAAGGGTTTAGCTAATGCAAAGGACAGACTGAGAGTGAGAGTCCAGGATGCTGACACACTAAACACTAATGCTGCCTCCAGTTAAGGGCCTTTGGCATTTGGTATTTGTAAAAAAACCCATTTGTGTTACATGATAGAGAGAGAAGCTCAAGGCTTTTTTCTTATTCTCTCTCTCTCTTTCTCACCCCCTCTCTCATTTTCAGCATATAATGACCTTAGTTTCCATAAAGGATACTAAATTATTTTAAGTTTTGGAAATATGGAACAAATTGGTTGGGACTTGACTTTTCCCTTGTTAATAGTTTTCTTGTTAAAATCTTTTTCTGTTGCTTGTATTCCTTTTCAAACAGATGCAGTCTTCTGTTGTTCAGGTGCTTCACAAACTTTACTGAGATTTTCTGAGGCACACCCTGTAGTTGTGTTGTTTTTCGTTGTAAATCCATTTTGATTATTTTCCAAACATGTTTGAAGATTCACAAGATCAGGATGTTTATACACACTTTTTTTAAATTTAGAAATGCCTAATGCAGGGACATTAATTCCCATTTTCTTTATAAATATTTTTTTCTATTTTCTTTAAATATTTTACAGTTTAGAACTCACAGCACCAGCGCTGCATGGATGTTCTTAACATTTAGCTTTAAACTCGACTGTAATGACCCTCTAATGCTGTAATATGTAACATCAGAAACCAATTTTAAGAACATCTCCAATCCCCAGGGCCTCGTGTATTAAACTGCAGACAATTCTTTAAGAAATGATTTCTTGCAGAAGAAAAATAAAACCTTTGTAGAGGTAAAAATAATATGATGTATTGCTTTTGTTTGCCTTCAAGAGGCGAGTAATAAAGATATATTAAGTTTTCTGTCTGTTGATCGAACTTTCCAAAGTCGTCCTTGGTGAATGCAAACTAGATTAACTACTGAGAGTCCTTCAGTAATGCTGTGACACCAACAGTGAAAATGTAATGCACAGTGGAAAGATTGCGTTCTCTTTCTTCATGCTACACACTGAGTGTGGCCAGTGACAAAACTACCAGAAAAGCAAGTGCTGTTTTTGGGTGATTCCTTGGACCAAAAAGCAGGAAAACCAGACAGCCATCATCCTGTTTTTGCACTATAGCAATTGGTTTCAAGGAAAAGTGATCTTGATTCTCATAAGCATGACACGCTACTTACATTATTTCATAATCAAGCTGTTTTTATATATTATATAAAATGTCCGGAAATTATTAAAAATGTTCCACATTAAAGGTAATTTTGTTTAGGATAACATATAAAGGTTACAGCATTATTTTCTCCCCTGTTGTGCTGTTTTCTCCTCTCCTCTCTCTAATCAACATCCCTTCTCTTATCTTCTAAATCCTCAATTATCTTTTCCTCTCTTACAAATACCCCG
This sequence comes from Acanthurus tennentii, assembly GCA_029783805.1. Classification (NCBI taxonomy): domain Eukaryota; kingdom Metazoa; phylum Chordata; class Actinopteri; order Acanthuriformes; family Acanthuridae; genus Acanthurus; species Acanthurus tennentii. The sequence goes on along the minus strand of JAPZDZ010000023.1, from coordinate 5,546,124 downwards.
CCCCTTCACCCTTTGCACCCTATTCCCCACAAGAAAGAAGAGATAAATGCAGCAGGAGAAGAAAAGGAGGAAGAGAAGAGGGCTTGGAGATGATGACAAATACAGCAGGAGATGGACTGAATGTCAGCAAAGAGGAGAGAAAAGGAACAAAAAGAAAAGAGGGAGGGAGCTGTGGAGGTGAGCGCCGCAGCAGCCAGGCATATCTCGGCGATGAGGTGTGAGGATTAGCTGTATCTGAAGCAACGCCCCAGCTATGCTCTCCAAATTAGTATTATCTCCCCCCCCGCGCTGGCACAAGAGGAACAGCTCATACAATGGCATGTTGACAGGGCTGCGAAGGGGAGGGAGTCCAACACACTGTAGGCCTGGTTTCATTATCTGTAGCAGGTGGCAAGCAGCCCCGAGGAAAAAATAGGCAACTACTCGGTAACCGGTGATATATGTGTCTGACTATGCAAACGTGAGCTGAGAAAGGGTTGTATGATTTTTCTCATCACATTCTCATCCCGGCTCGGCAAATACCAGCAGTTATTTCACGCCTCTCAGTGTTTCATGCAGACACGCAGGGTACACTTTTGTGCCTTTGTGCAAAACACAGAGCTTCACTGCCACAAATACTGAACGCTTGGTTAATGTTGTGAAATGGTTACAGTTTTATTAGGTCAAGGCAACGAAACTACCTTAATATGTTTTAGAAAATTAAACCACTCAGTTATGTTTAGGCAACAAAGCTGCTTGGGTGGGTAAAAAAATAGACTGTCTTTTCTACACTTTTGAAGTTTGTAACTTCATTGTCATGGTTCACTCTCATCACCCTTATTAGTGGCTTTTCAAGCTTCAGTAAGCAGATATTTAAAATGAAAGACACTTATACATCACATGAACATAACAAAAATAGTCGGTAGGTGGTCAGTTATAGGTCAGAAGAATACATAATGTGATATTAATTGTACATACAGGATATGTAGAATTTAGAAATACATACTATCACTATCACAGGTCATGGTCTGGTTATGCCCTGTTCTAAAGTTTCCAGCTGCATAACATATTTTTCATTAGCAGATGAAGTTGTGATGGATCTGTTTACATGC
>JAPZDZ010000023.1:5526889-5537627 GCA_029783805.1 Acanthurus tennentii | reverse complement strand
CTCGCTCTCTCATTTTGTCCATTGCACCCACTGACACAAACACTCGGCAGCATACAATCCAGTCCTGCGTAGCTAGAGCGACACACACAAGGACACAGAAACCCAAAAACCAGTAAACAAGATTGTACCAACCAGAGAAGCTCTGAACTACAACACAGGTACAGTAAAGCTTTATCTGTTTAAAGCATGCTTTTTTAAAAAATTGTTTCTGTTGACGAATGTGTGTGAAACAGTCACCCCGATGTGTTTTCAGGCCAAAATCAAAGCTAAACTTATTTCTAAAGCCAACGTGAGCGTGATATTTTTACTTTGTCCTTAATTGTCCAGGACAGTCAGGTTTAGGCTCTCTTAAGCTGTCGCCGCTTTTATGTCGGATGACAACAGAAGGAGGAGGTTGATGTTAAACTGTGAACAGGATTTTGGGCACAATTTGTGTGAATACTGCTGCCGAGGCTTCGCACTGTACTTTGCTCCTCCCTCTCCCCCCAACACACATCCATACATACACATACAGACACAAACAGGCATATATCTCCAGTTGCCAGGACCTGCAATGGCATGAATAACATGTCCACAGGTTGAATTTATTGAACCTGCATTAAGCAAAGTGTGTCATAATACACCGAAGCAGGGGCTGTAAACACAACTAAAAAGAGTAGTATGCCTTACCTCATGGGAAAATACTGGTATTTACAGTAAAATAACAACCTTGAGAAGATATGCTGCTTCTGGAAAAAGTCATTGCACTTTCAGTAAACGCCACAGCTCTAAGTCTAAAGTGGTCCACAACTGCAGAGAGGCAGGAGCAGTGAGTGCGGAAGAAAATAATGTTTTTACAGCAGTCTGAGGTGAATGAGTGATGAGTCTACAGTAGGCAGAACTCATAAAACTTGATTGAATTTGGTGCAGTCAAATGTAAATGGTGCTCCAAATCTCTCTGCCTTTGCCGAGTGTTGCTGACAACAATGGTAAGATTGAGGCGTAATGGCGAAAATAACATGGTTGGGTGCTTTTTTTGTAAAAGATCAGACATAGATGTTTTAAAATGCCTGCCTCTTTCTAGTTGCACTAAAAGTAATTAACGTCATAAGACTCAAAAACATTTTTTAAGGCTCTGGTTGTGTGAGATAGCAATTAGATTATCAGTAGAAAGACTAACTGATGTATTTCACTTAAAACCTTTGTAATTGTGATTTGTAATGTCTTGTGTCGTCCGATTACATAATTTCTCCATCGGATTCAGAACTTGTCCTCCTATTTTTCCTCACAATGACTGTTTTTTTTCACTCTATTTTAGAGATATACAACTTGTTGTCTTTTTTCTCTACTATGCTGCTCCTTCAGTACATGAAACAGCCACTGAAGCTGAGCCTGTCTTCCCTTTGGGAGCGGGTCTGTTTCTCAGCTCTGGGTTTATAAATAGATTTACAAAGAGCAATAGACTGCTGCTTTTGTTCTACATGAGCTACACAGAGCTGTACAGCGATGCTAGTTTACTCTCTAACACTGTTCCAGTTAGCTCATATTTGAATAAAAGATTTGTAGTCCCTATGTGTTTTTTAAAAACTGTATACATATGCGTTCAAAATTGAAAAATCAGGTGGAATTTAGGTTTAACCTTTTTTTTCCCCTAGTTACAGCACCCTCTATATTTTTGTAATATCACTTTGATTTCACTGGCTACACACAGGTAACCTGTCGGAGGTGGACATCATTAGCTGCTTACTTTCATCAACTGATCCCTTACGATGTTATTCTGAGTAAGAGTTCCTATGTTGGGAATAGTATCCTCATTTGAATGCGCAGAAACAAAAAACTGAGCTTTCGGTGTCGATAGTCTGGACATTTAGCTGTGCCTGAACCCAAGAAACACAAACCGCTGAAGCTAGCTATACTCGCTAAGCTCATAAAGTAGGATGTACACAGCAAAAGACTCAGCAGGTGCTAAATAAAACATGAAGTCTATGGACAGAGAGGCTGTTTAGCTGGTTGGCAAGCTGTCAAAGTGGAATAGCCTAATAGCATAACAGCTTTTCCAAAATGGTGGTAGTTGCTAAGAGATAGGCAGCTTATCACTTACAGTTGCTGGAAAAGGAGAAAAAAATGTATCAACGTTTGAAGGGTATGAGATTGTGACATGATCCAGTCTGTAATGACACCTTTTAATAACACAAACAAACCCTAAGGATATTAGTCAACTACAGTGTGCTGCCATACAATTATAGTCTATACGTCCTCACTCAGTAAGTGAAGACAATTCACATCTTACTTTGACTTTAAAGAGGAAAGAAGTGAGTTTTTAACTAGAGAGCAGAGAAGTATGTTTTGGTTGTTTAATTTTTTCTGTTTTGTTTTTAACAATTTGTCCCAACTTTGTCCCAAGCCCCACTCTTGACCCCCACCTTCTGGCTTCCCTCCCACTCACTGGCATTTTCAACAAGATAAAAAATGAAGGCTGGCACTGCAAGTGGGCCACTGGAAAAGCAGTGTTGTTATTACTGTGCTTTGCATGCTGATATATATATAATATGTCTTCGCTGGATGTGGCTGTTGGATCTCTGCTCTCATTAGCTCACATCTATTGATAAATGGGACAGCAGTATTAATCATGTAAATTATAGTCTGAGTTGTTGCACCTTTTCTGGCCCCCACTGGAAGCCAATAAAACACCAGCTAAAGTAGCTTTAAAGACTTAAAGCTGGGTTTTTCCAAGGACCAAAGAGCTTTCTTTTCAACTTTTTTTTTTATTGGTTTTATTATCTAGCAACTAAAATTTCCTGAAAAGCTCAATAATAGGCCAGTCTTTTTTGTGTTATTGATAACCTTTACATTTCTCTCCCTTGTCTTTTATGGCCGGTTCCACAGTGAACTACTGATACCTTCTGTCTGCTCTGTGTAGTTTTATTGCATGACGTCTCCTCTTATAACTCTGTGAACCATTTTACTGCCTTTGCACCTGCATTGCACCAACGCCAGTACAGTAGATCTTGTCTCTTGTATTTTTATACCTGCTGCTAGATGGGGCCTGGATTGTTTTGGAACTTCCCTCCCAAGGCGGGCTGCACGGTTCCACAGAGCCTCCTGCAGACCATGTACGTAGGACCGTGAAGCCACTGTACCTACCTACATAACGTACCATACCGTGCCACACCGGTCTCTCCTTTATCCGGCCTGTGTGGATTTATCTTTGGCATTTCCGTCCATCCGTTCCATTCTGTCAATCAGTCAGTCCAGTCTTTCACACATTCATTCCCCAGCAAAGCGCAAAAGCCCACAAATCCAATAAGAAATTCATCATTTAGTTAACATGCAGTTCAACAAACATGCATCGGACAGCAACAGGATGAGTAGTCCATCTGTCATCTGTCAGATATCTATTTAGAAATCATTTTTTAATCACAACACTTACTGGAGCAGATACTGAGAATTAGGCTGGGAGAAAAGCCAGACCATGAAACTGAAAATTCCCTCAACAACATTTGGCAGAAACCTTTTCCAGGAGACACACTGTGTCTGTGAGTTTATTCCATGAGCCTTTCTCTCATTATTCAGAATATGCACTCTTGTATTGTCTTTACATACATCAGAATGCAGTGCCACAAATAGTATCTTTAAACCAGTATTTTACAAACATCTTGAGCTTTCTTATTTCCATTCCTAGTAAACGCCTGTATTTGGTGCAGCATTACAATTCTAATACCACACTTTCAGATTAAGAGCATGTAACCACTTACAACCACTTACTGTTAAAATGAAGACTTTTCAAGCTATAAGACCAAAAGAGCCAAGAATTTTTGATTTTTTTGGAAAAAAAAGATTGGGTTCACAATGTACAAAATGTCTAGGTGCTCTTGCTACCTTGCATTAACCACGGTAATGTCTAGAATAAACAAAGTGAAAGAAAAACCTGTGTCTCTTAAGCTAACAGCTTTTTGGCCTTATTATTGAGATAGGCTAAAAGATTTAAAAATTAGGATAACTTAACACAGGAGCTAGAAAATAGCTTGTGATAGATAAAGTGGCCTTACATTTGACTTGTAGACGTAAACTTGACCTTAGATGTCCTGGCTTTAATTTCAAGCTTAAATTTAGCTGTGCTGATTCATTTTGTTTCTGAAAGTCATCAAGCAGAAGATAAAGTTGAAAAACAAAATAACAAATAAATATCTACGTCTGTCTCATTCTGGTCTTCTGGTGTAATTCAAGCCCAGGTTATCTTGTACAGCTCCCAAACACACACACACACACACACACCTCAGATCTGACCTTTAGCTTAGGTGAGACTACATCGTCCAATCAGTGCACTGGACCAAACCCTGTAGTTCTCTATTAAGTTTTTGGATCCTTTCCACAATAGCCAAAAAACCTCTAATCTCACTCTTATTGGTTTATAGTGTTATAGTCAGTAAGAAAATGAGCATAGCAGCATGTTCTGTCATCACACATGCAAATTATTTGTTTTTCAATGTGTGTTATCTCTTACTGTCACCCATGCACTTTGAAAAACCAGCCTGGGTGCTTGCTGTCCTCTGTGATTGTGTGAGTCAGTCTGGAGGGAACTGCATGCGGCACACATCCCTCCTGCATATTGTTACACTTTTCTCACATGGCTTTAGTTTCTACACAATATAGTTAATTCTCAACTTAGAAACGTGAGAACAGGATATGTGGTGATGATGGTTATCTCATTCCCTAGAAAGAGCACTGAAATTCAGATCATTCATCATGTCAAAAAAGACACTTTGTACTTTTTTCTGGTGTGCGATCACTGCAGAAAGAAACTTCATGGTCAGAATGTGCTCAGAGCAGATGCCATGATGTGTTAAAGTCAAGGGGATCCATTCATTAAGGGAATGCTGCTGCTGACATATTGGATATTGAATGTCTGCGCTGTGCCACTCTGTGGTCACTAATGGAGGACATCTATTAAAATGGAGGATGACACACCAGGGGCAAAATTCCCTTTAATGTGTGAAAACATGATTTTGCAGTGTGCCCTCAAGATGAGTTGTTATTCATTAGACAAGTGAATGCACCCTCCTCTTGACAAGGAAGGAGGAGGAGATTAGAAATGCTGCTGGGAGGCGATGGATACTGAAATAGAAATGTGATATTATTTGTTTCTTTATTTGTGCAGAACAAAAATAGTGGACCGCCATGTCAGGTTCATAATCCATCAAGCTAAAAATAATGCAAGTGGTGTGTTTCAATATCAGCTCCTCAAATTCCCCCTCAGTTCTGTCTAAGTGTGTGTGAGATAGCAGCATTCAATGGAAACCTTAGTTTGAAGTAAGCAACAGCTGCCATATAAACCTGTCATGATGCTAAAACTCAAGTTTTATTAGAAAAAAATTGCATTTGATTGCAAAAACTTGTGGGGAGGGTCTGTTGTCTACCACACAAATAAAAGTAAAGTTGAGCAATGGCACAGTAGTGGTAACAAACCTTACATATAATTTATATTTAAAATATTTGAGATAGTTTTAGTTTTATGTTCAAAGGTTTTTAGATATCTGCTTCATCTCCAAAATAGAGATAAAAGCACTTGCATCTGTAGATCTTATTGTCAAAAGTTTTCATAGAAAATCTGTTTACAACAAAGCCAAAAGATTACATAGAATAACAAGGACACCGTTCTTCAGTCAGATATGACTTACCATTATTTTTTTAATGCATTCAGGCAGATGCAGACATCTCAGAAAGGAATATCTTGAAGCTGTCACAGAGAAATGAGGATCAGCACCTAAAGCTGGGAAAGGCAGTTTATTTTTATTGTCACTGGTCAAAAATTCATCATAATCTTTATTCATATTGTACTGCCAGTGCTCTGAGAGAAAGCTGTAACTTTTGCACCTCCTCTCGGTTCTGTGTTTAAATCTTGGCTGTGACAGGAAGAATGATCACAGGTCATTTCAAAGAGAGGATATTCCTATTGGATTCACCTACATATTCCTGCATATGGTTAAAAGTTTGATTTAACTGCAAAAATTCTGCAGAAAATTCTGTAAACTTGCAATAATTACCAACAGTTCCTTTGCCTTAATGACGTGTAGTACAAAATGTGTGTGAACTCGTCTCGGCTCCTCACAGAGCTTCGGGCTCATTATGTTCGATGCCAAAAGTGGCACAATGACACACACTGGGGAATAATTTGAGGGGGAACAGCAGTGAGTGTGTGTGTGTGGTGTATACCAGCCATGTGCCAAAAAAGAACGAGCAAAAAGAGTTTTCTTTTTTAAAAAAACACTCGAGGTAGGTTTCTCTGTAGGGCTTGAACCCTCATGAAAATAATAGTAATAATAAACACACATAAAAACAGTTGAACCCAAAAAGTGGCACCACTTCTCAGCACATAAAACAAAGGCATCTACTATGGTTAGATACTGCTATAGAGTTAAGTAAAAATCACAGTATGTCTTTCTGCAATCTCAGTTTGGAGCCCCAACCCCCTTTTTTCTACCTGATTTCATCAGTATTTATTATAGGTTATCACCCACAAGGGGGAATGATTACCCCTTTTTTTCCCACTAGATGATTTGGCTTTGTACCTCCAGTCCCACTCAGAATTAAAATACAGAGCAATCACTGCTGTTGGGCCTCTGGGTTATGGCCTTTTTCAGTGAATACTGTAATAAAAGCATGTTCCTCTGAAGGAAGCAATTGCAGTTTGCTGAGGAAAGCCATTCATCCTCTCAGCGTGCTCCACTGAGCTTTGCTCCTCGACATCTGGTTCTCTGTTTGGTTCAGGAAGGAGTCCGGTAAATACTCCCCTCTTTCCTCAACGTACTGCTGGTAGCCACACACTGTCTGCCCGTCTGCCCTGCTGGCACATCCAACCTGCAGCCCTGTGAACAGACCATAGAAACACAGTCAATAGAATGGACATTTGGTGACATTTTTCAGTGCCGCTGCCTTGACGATTTCAACTGTGCCATTCAGCTTGAGCCAAACGTAAACAAGTCCTGTGTGTGAATGTTGCTGAACGCTGTAGTAAACTAAGATGTTATGTTATGCTATCCCTGCTTGATTTAGTCTGCTTTTTTTTAACCTTTTGATTTCAAGATCCATTAAATTATCATTTTACAACACAAGGTTGTCCAACAAGAGGCAGTTTGTAGTATCCTCTTGTTATAGCTAAAAATTGAAAATCATGATCTGTGATAATAATTAATAGGTTCATGGAAATAAGACTCTTTTTTTACATTTTAAGGATAGAATGAGTTTAATTAATGACAACAAAATTATATGTTTGCATGTAGCGACACAAGCCATGTAGCTCCACTTTGAAAACCTTTTGTCTGATATACATTATATTGACTTGTCTGAAAATATCAGTCTTTTAATCATCATTATTATTGCAAAAAAATTGGAATGTATAGAGACTGTTGTGAGTAGAAGTACTGGTGACATAACCAGCTCAAAACTCAGGTAGTCTAATAATCTGCACCAAAAACAAGTTTAGCTGGACAGTTCACATAAGGATGCTTATAGCTTTATATAGAACAGCCTACATATGCTGCTTTTTTTCCCAAAGAGCCTCAGAGGTAGGATGCTCTTCTTAATCTGTTGGAGCAATTGATAATGATTTCTATTTGTTTTTTTTTCTGATTGGCTGCTGTATCAGTAATGACAACTTAAGTTTTAACTTCTCATGGTTGCATTACTTTAACCCCAGAGATATAATTTCTGTTCTTAAGCAGGGAATAAAATTGACATCTGCCACTTTCCCAGACAGTTAATGTTGCCCAAGGCAGGAAAAAAATTTAATTCTCTTGTCATAATGGCAAAATTTTTTCTTTATATTAACAAAAGTTATTTTACAAAACAGTTCTAGGTTGTGACACAAAGATACAGTATATTTTACACTGTATTCCATATCACTAACTAGATACCAGTGACTCAGTATATGAAATGATAGTTTTCTTTAAAGATTCAAGAAAACTGATGAAAAAATAGTTGAGATGACTGGCACGATAAAGAATGTAAGTGACAATGGCTCTTGAGGAAAAACTTAATTCTGGACCTTTTGCTTTTGTGCTTCAGCTGTCCAGTTAAATCAATTTTTGCCTTAATTGACATGTTTATCTGCCCTCCATGTATCTTCAGACTTGACAAAGGAATAAAAACAGCTAAAAAAATTAATAATCACTCATGTGTTTTGGTTTGGTGTGAGTATTTTTTTGTCCCTGGGTAGTTGAGCCTATTTAAATTTCTATTATTTTATTATAGTTCATGTGATGAAACAGGTTGTGTATTTACGTAGTGGGAAAAGGAAATGACATCGTGCAGGCAGGCGCAGTGTTTCTCTGTAATGCTGCCAGATTAGGCACATCTCACTTCTCTTAATTGCATCCACATTTCCGTCACTTGCGTTTTGGTTCCTCCATTGATGCAACAAAGCCATGTGAGGACGGAGGAAACAAGGAAATGTATTATTAGAGAAATGAGACGTCTTTCTCTCTTATGCGTCAAGTGAGGCAACATCCGATTCCGATGACGGAGGCAGCAGTTCACAGCCGGATCAGCTGTCAGTCAATTTTAGCAGCTAAAGCAGCTTTTAATAGAGTTTGTGTCTGCACATGTGCACTGTACTAACACAGCAAAGGCACACAGACAACACAAGAGCAACAGTGTAACAACTGCTTGATGTACATATCAACCACCTCAACCTCAACTCTTATGTATTTTTTGATCACTGTACTGTATATTTTGAAGGATGTTGATTTATGAGGGATGTAATGGTTTATGTTGCTAACTACTGTTTTCAAGCAACATTATGTAACTAAAAGTATCAGTTTTAAAGTCATTTTGATGGTACACTGACTTGTAATAGAGTAAATGCTGTCACCAGTTTTTGCAATATTAAACTTGGGTGAGCAGGTAGGATCACAGTGCATAAGGCTTTACTGTACTCTGTCTAACAAACCAACGACTTTCACTGAATTTGGAGTAACTGGGTCATACTTAATGGAGAAGATGCTTGCTGATTTTTCCTCTGATATCCTCTGGCTGCTCTTCATGAACTATGATTTATGGAGTTTCCTGAAGGACAGACAGCTATTTGGTTACAAAAATAACCCGTGACTGCTGGTTAACTGCTGGTTAGCTGCTCAGCACTGTGAGCTGACGACATGGAGCAGCAGGGAGTGTTGGTGTCTACACTGCTATCACGGGAGCTTTGAACTGCAGTGAGGAGACGATGTTGAGGCTTACAGTGGAGGGAGACCCAGCAATTTTTTTTTCTAGGAAGCAGTGCTGGTAATAAAATAGATAAAACAGACTTATCTCACTGCTGTTGTAATTAGCTGACTTACTAAGTGACATATCTGGCTTTTGCTCTGTTTGACTAACGTAGCAAAGTTGTTGACTAGCTTGTTATTTATCATAGGCCAAGTCAGCACATTGTGACTCTTGTTCAAGTGTGTGCAAATTTTTCCTGCTGCAGGACATAAAATGTCTGCACGTTAAAAGTTCAAGATACAGCAAGAATCTTTGTGTTTTGTATGAGACTGTAAACATGTTTTTAAAATTTTTCTCTGTAAAGCTGGCCATAAAAATGGCTCTCCAGGTCCACAAAAATGGATCTATAGATTTTGACTTTTGGAGCTAGTATTAGGTGGCTTTTTTGGAAACTGCAGTTTTTGGCACTTCATTGGCTTCATTTTAGGTTACCATGTTGGTGTGACAAACTCAGAATACATACCTGTTATTTCTTCTTACAGACTTTCACAAATAAAACTTACAAAAAATCAAGGCAGGTCTGCAGCATAACTTCCCATCTTGATTCCATCTCCACTGTTTCCAGTCAGTTTTTTAATCTGTCAGATTGTTCTATTCTCAGATTATTCCAGTTCAGTGTAACATCCAATCAGCAATCTGGTTCCTTCCCTAATTTCACAATTTTGGATTGTGAAATTACTCCAGGAAGGACTGTTTCATTCCATGTAGCTGAAACTGAACTGCCATCACCATGTAGAACCTCAGTAGTGATGCAAATGTCGATGAATGTTGTTTTTAAGGTCAAACACAAGCAGCGCTCTGCATGATGAAACCATAGTGTAACATTAGATGTGTGTGTGTGTGTGTGTGTGTGTGTGTGTGTGTGTTTTTGTGCTTGTTGTCATGGTGATTGCAGGTTGCTGTCCAGGATGGCGGGGATGAAGGAGCAGCAGTTCACGGAGGAGAAGCCCCTGCTGCCAGAGCAGCGAGGAGTGGACTCAGACATGGTTAGTGCAGTTTTGGGGGTTTTTTACTGTGCATCTCTGACCCTTTTGTCCGGTTGTTCACAGGCTCATTAGTGTTTGCAGAATAAGCCACTTTCAAACTCTTGGTGCATTAAGACAGAGATGTTTGTGCTCATTAGCTGTGATGGCTTATAATTAGACAATGTGCTCAATTTACCAGCGGAGGAAATTAATGAACCCCATCCAACCATGGCTCTTTGATAAAAGTGAAAAGATGAAAGCACATTTAAGCTGAGAGAGCAGCGGAGGACAAAGAGGGATAACACAGGAGCAGGGATGAGTCAGTGGGTGGTTACATAAAGGCCACTTATTCCAGGCCACTTATCCATTGCCCGAACAACAGGTTGTTGCTGCATTAGGGGCTCTTGAACGTTTCAGAGTCACTTGTTATAGGAATGATGGAAATGGTGGAGACATGCCAGATCTACTTAATGGAAAAGTGACTTGAAGAGGCCTAAAATAGACCCATTTTCTCATTTAACTTATCAAACAAC
>JAPZDZ010000023.1:5494487-5505754 GCA_029783805.1 Acanthurus tennentii | reverse complement strand
AGAGCATCGTCGGGATCGGTGTGGGGGCTGGAGCTTACATTCTCGCCAAGTTTGCTGTAAGTCACATGCTGTTTCTCTTACAAAATACTCTACTGCACACACATGATCTGTTCAGGAGAAGCTTATGCTGGATGAAACATTAGATAGAAAGAAACATTTAGATACTCAGTGTTAATGTGCTCTGACCAGTGTTTTTTCATCAAGATAAACTAGTCTCACTTGTGTCTCTGTGTTCTCTGCTCTCAGCTGATCTTCCCTGACCTGGTGGAGGGTTTGGTTCTCCTCAACATTGACCCCAATGGCAAAGGCTGGATTGATTGGGCTGCAACCAAGGTATCTGCCTTTTACTGTATACTCAAGTTTTTGGTGTGTTAAACATACGTTTCCAAATTTATGTATCCCTTTTGTTTTTTGTCAGTAACATTTCCCTGTCTTTCTCTCTTCCAGCTGTCAGGTCTGACCAGCGCTCTGCCAGATACTGTGCTGCCACACCTTTTCAGCCAGGTAAACTCATGATTCAGAGATAAAACTGGAGAGTGATTTTTTTTTTTTCAGTTGCTATTCCAATTTTTTGTTACTTCTTAAAAAAACAACAAAACATGGCAAGGTTGCAAATGTTCTGAGTCGATTTGTGTGTTTGTCTGCAGGAGGAGCTGATGAACAACACAGAGCTGGTGCAGAGCTACAGGCAACAGATCAACAACACTGTCAACCAGTTTAACCTGCAGCTTTTCTGGAACATGTACAACAGGTGGAGAAAGACATTTTCTTACTTACACCTGCACGCCACAAACACACACACCTGGTACACATAAACACACCAGCACTTTTTTGTTTGACGTTTTTTTTTTTTTTTTTTCTCCTTTCAGCCGGAGGGACCTGGAGATGAATCGCAGTGGGACTGTGATCAATGCCAAGACCCTAAAGTGAGTCTGCAGACACAGTTTCATGATACTATTTATGCACATAATCCAGTTAAAAAAACTTGCAAATTATGTTTGGACTTTTGACCTCACAAATATTAACCTTGGATACACTTAAGTTAGGTCTTCTATTCATTAACTAACCCATCAGGAGAATCAAAAGGTCTACAATTCTGACAAATTATCACTTTTTTTTAGCCCAATTATTAAGAAGAAAATACTGAAAATTCGCTGCTTAGCATGACTAAAAATACTTTCCTTTGGGATTATGGGCTGTTGTTGGAGCAAAATCAATAATACCAATATTGTGAATAATGCACATGAAAAAATCAAACTAAATCTCAAATAACAGACACAGTTCTTGTTTTAAATCAACATCAAGTCTCCTCCAACTACTTGTCTTTATATCCTCAATGTTCCTTTAGGTGTCCTGTGATGCTGGTGGTGGGAGACAACGCCCCTGCTGAGGAGGGAGTGGTGAGTCACTACTCCTCCTTTCCTTTTTTTAACCCACCTTTTCTGAGGGCTCCTCCCCCTGTTCCTTGCTTGTTCGGTGTTTTGTACTTGGCATGCAAATCCAGTTAGTGACTGTTTGTCCTCATTTAGTAAAACAGAAACAGGTCAGCCAGCACAGACCTGGTTCACTACATCCCTGCTGCACCCCAAGGGACTCTGTGTGTGTGTATGTGTTAGTGAGTGTTTGCGTATGTGTGTGCGTGTGTGTGTGCATATATGTGTGTGTTCTCCAGGGGCCAGATGGCCTCGCGCTGTCTCCCGGGTTTCCTAGTTTGAAGTGGCCCAGATATTTATGCTTCTGCACCAGTTAATCTGGTTCAAATTTAAATCAAATCACTCTGTCAGATGGAGGGACGGGCTGAGGTACGCAGAGGGAAGGTTGTGATGGTGATGATGGTGGTGGTGGGGGGGTGTTATAAAACATCTTGGAAAGGAGGAGAGATGGAGAGATGGAATATGACATAGGAAGCAGTATGACAAAGCAAAGGTTTTTTTGTGGGTTTATTGGAAGTGACAGATGGAGGTCATGTTAATATTTTATATCCGTTAATATGGCCAGTTGAGGCTGCAGTGTTTGCCTCTAATTATGTGACACATTCCTCTATACCCAGTGGGCAGAATGAGAGAGGAGCACAATATTTGAGACTATAATAACTGAGACATACATAGATTTCAGATTCTTATTAACATATCCTGCCACTCATTTGCAATTGTCCTGTCGTAAATTTGCAAATCTGGATGTGTTTTGAAATAATTATCTTTGTAGATGAAGCTGATTTATACAATTCTTCCTTACAAGAGCTTTAAAGAAAACCATTTTGTAGGATGAAACATGAACATAAATTCATTTCTATAATGTATTTACCATGCTGGAGCAGTGAAATATGTAATTTGGTAATCTGTGTGAGGGATTAAAGATTAAATGCAGCGTTAAGCAGCAGAGAGCAAAACCATGCTTTGTGTGTATGGCAGTGCGTTTCTCTATGTTGTCCATGTGTTTGTGTGTGTTCACAAGTGTGAGTGGTCATGTTTACTGCTCTGTCTGTGTGTGTGTGTGTGTATGTATGTGTGTGTGTGTGTGTGTGTGTGTGTGTGTGTGTGAGCGCACTGCGGCTGTACGAGTGACTCATCTCTGCAGCACACTGCAGCTTCTGGGTCACTCACATACACATGAATTAATATAGTCTTCATGTATGAACTACACTTACAATGCATCCACAGGTCCTCTTCATAAGTCCTGACCATTTTTAATGCTTTAATGCTGCATAAAGTTAGCATGTTTTCTGCTGCTTCTGCAGCTTAATAAGTTCAACCTGCTGTGTTTGTCCTCAAGGTCGAGTGCAACTCCAAACTGGACCCCACCAACACCACCTTTTTAAAGGTGAGCTTTGTCCTTACCTGACCTACAGTGACAGCATCATTGGACTTAAGTTTGATTTGTTGTGCAAGCATAACTTTAATTTAGATTATTCAAAATTAGCATCAAAATAAAGACATTAGCGTTTGTATTTTAATGTACTGATAAACTAGAAACAGCAGGTGCATTTTTATTCCTGCAATAAAACAGCAGGATCATTTAGAACTATGAGCACTTCAATGGAAGAACAGCAAAAATTACACATTTTAATAAAAAAATATTTTATTTCAGTCTTCTAGTTTTTTTAATTCTTAAATACTGTACGCAACAGCATAACTGTAGTGAGGCAGATGTGACAGAAGAAGAGAAAAACAGCCTTTACTCCACTTTTTGTAGACTGAACATAGAGTAGTTTGTAAAATATTATTCAGCAAAATGCATGTATACACTTAAAAAAATCAATGACAGAAACAGAAACGCAAAAGAGCATTCACTATAATCAACAAATCCTGGTGGCAGTTAAAGTCATACATTCAACAGAAGATAAAGTTATAAATCAAGAAATAAAGTTGTAAGTTATTCTGTAAATAGCACATCACATTCAGCACTAGATGTGTGATTACTTAACAGGTAAACTCTCAAAACTTAGGGGAAAAAACAGCTGAATACCTACGTTTTGGGACACCCAAACTTCCAGTTTTAGACTTGTTAAATACCTCATTTAGACCCAAATTATAAATTACAAAAGAGCAGAGTAATACTGGCATAAAAAAGGCAAGAATAGAGTGTCTGTATCTGTGATGGTTGAGAACTTACAGCAGTTTGGTTCATTGTTGTTCTTTCCTCTGGTAGATGGCCGACTCTGGCGGACTTCCTCAGCTCACACAGGTAACTACCTTACAACATCCGCAGGCTGCCGTACAATCAGATGACATATAAAAGTTTAGAATGACCACGTCATCCATATTGGACATTAAGCTCCAAATTCAATTAAACTTAAACTCTGACATGTTGTTTTCCAGCCTGGAAAGCTGACTGAAGCCTTCAAGTATTTCCTGCAGGGAATGGGCTACAGTAAGTAACCATAAAAAAAGACAGTTGTGAGTTGGAGAAGATGTGATGTTTATGTCTTTACCCTTGCAAAAATTTCTTCAAAATATCTTTTTAGCAGTCATGTTGTAGTAGTGCTTCAGTGTGATATTGTCATGTATTTTATGCAGAGGGACATGCGTTGTGTTAATCTTGCCCTCTGTCTCCCTTACCCGTTCTCTCAGTCGCTTATGTGAAGGATCGGAGGTTGAGTGGAGGGCCAGGTACTTCCTCCTCCCTATCCACCTCTGACCTCTTATTGCTTCCCTGTTCGATTACATCGGCATTTTAAAATTTATTTTAATTTAATTTGGTTGTTGAAATATTTTGGGCTTTTGTGAAATAACTTTTACTTTTTTTTTAATAATTTCTGTTTTATTTTAGTTTTTACTACCCCAAGGACATTTAACCACCATCTTTGTTTTATTAAAAAATTTTTCCTCACATGGAAAAATATACTACCCTCCCCTTCCCCCTATTCCTTTGCCATTGCATCTCCAATATTGCTCTTTGCATGGCCTTCAGCTTGCTTTGAGCAAAGCCACATGGACCAGTTTGTGAAAATGATCATGTCTTTAAATACTACTAACATTGGATAAGTAATAGTTATGGCATTAAAGGAGATTGGGCAGCAGAAAACTTGATGAGGTTTCAATTTCTCACAGGCTCCACCCTCCGCCAGATTCAATGGATAACACTCCTCCAAAAGAACACACCAATTGTAATTTGCAAATACCTAAATTTCTAATCATGAAGTGCCTATTGAATATATATTTCTCACACAGTATAGAATTCAGTGTACTGTACAGCTACCTGCAATCCTTCAAGCAAGCAGGGCAGGAGTGACAGGGTCGACAGGAAGAGGCCTCTCCAGTTACCAGTTACCAGTTACAGTTCCTGAAGCTTGAAAAGGTTGTGTTAATTTGGCGGTGCCGCACACCAGCAACTTTCCAAAGCAGTTGCAGGAATGCGTGCGTGCTGTTGGAGGAAAGTATTACCCATCGATTCCAGTAGAGGGCAGAGACTGTGTGAGATAGAACAGGATATATATATATATATACTGTATTTAATGGCTCTTTATCAATATTGGAATCAAGTCAAACAATATCAACTCAAGGCCTACTTGCTCTAATACAAATAACTAACTGATTGTATTACTCAGTCAATAATATGCCTGTAATCCAATTTCATAATAGTGAACTTTGACTCTTAGAAAAAATTATACATACATTTTTATACATACATTTATACACAAAATGTATCCATATATGTATGTGTTTATACAACAGAAACTAAGCTGAGTTCCTTACGTGCATGGTGCTGACATTTTGTTTCTGACACATTAACAGCTTAGATGAACAACCTCAACCAGTCATGGCTATTTCAGAAGTCAGCCAGTTGCCTTTTCACACCAGCTACAAACAGGAATATTCTTAAGTTGTTCACATTGGCATGTAACCCCCCCCCACATCACCCCAACATCAACTTATCACACAGTTGTTTTGCAAAATGTAAAGCTGAATTGTTTCCACATCCCCTCCAATCTTCCCCTTCCCCTTTCATCCAGTGCCCTCCGCCAGTATGACCCGCCTGGCTCGCTCCAGGACGGCCTCCCTGACCAGCGCCAGCTCCATGGATGGGTCCCGCTCTCGGGCATGCACCCACTCTGACAGCACTGAGGGAGTCGGCACCGTCACCCAAACCATGGAGGTGTCCTGTTGAGTTGAGTTGAGCCAGCCATAGAACGGGGGAAGGAGGGGGTAGAGGGATAGAAAGAGAGAGACAGGGAGGCATGATTGCAAAGAGGAGACGGTGGGATAGACAGAAAGGAAAATTCCCAAAAAAGGTGGACCAGCTCTTTCTATCTTTATCTATCTCCTTCAGATTCCTTCGTCTGCCATCCTCTTCCCTCCTCCACTGTAAAATACCATATGTATTGCTACTAAACCCCTAAACCACTCTTGTCACCCAGCACTTAAAGATTTAGGCAACTGTTTTTGTTCTCTAAGTGTCATTCTTGTGTTTGCTAAGTGTTTCCTTATTCTTTGCTTGCACCCTTTTAACCCCCCCCCACTCCTAACTCACACTTACACACACATATACACAAAAAAGACGACCCTGTATGCCAATAATCAACAGCAATATATTAAAACAAGCAGCTATTATGTGTTAACTAAATCTGTCAGAGATGGTTAAAGTGCAGGATACAGGGAAAAAAAAGCAGAACTTTATTAGGTCAGCATAATGAAAAGTGTTATACATCAGTATTCTGCAAGCAGTTTATTCTTTTTTTATACAGATAAAATGTGAGCGTCTCTCTCTTTCTCTGTTTTTTGTAAGGGATGGATGGTTATTTCTCTCCATGAGTGACAGGGGAGCATCAGAGGGGGTGTGTCCACAGTTTGACAGACAGCAGAACACAGCATATTGTAGTCGAGTGCACCTGCAGTGCTTAGAGAGAATTTGTCAGTGTTTAGTCTGAGAGCATAGCTTAAGTACACCACACTGCTTTAAAGCTGCACTTCGTAAGATTTTATGTAAAACTTGTAAATTATACTTTTAATGCAACAGAGTGATGTCATCAGCATACATGCATTTCAGGTGTGTGACACTGATTGTGTTTACATGTGCTTAAGTAGTATCGTGATTATGATCAGACTTTTGAAGTATCCTGCTTATGTTTTGCACATGTAGATGTCATATTCTGGTTTTGGAATCCCAGATCAGACTTTATCCCACTTTTGAGAAACCTGGATATGATACCTGGAGTACTAAAAAACAAATATAACAAAATAAAAAATACAGTGCTATGTAAATGCCTGACCCTGACCCAGAACAGATTTACTAAGTGGTAACATAACAAGACACACATGCAGGTTATTGTGTATAAAGGGTATGAATCGCCAGGTTTTTCATGATGCTTGTAAACGCCACATTAAGAATATTATCAAATACAGGACAAGGCTCACAACCAGGATAGACAGGTCAATGTAAAGACCATCACTATGAGAGTGCTGCATTTAGCAGCTTGGCCTGTTATTTATGAATGGACCAACAGTCTCATCGTACAGGCTTTTCCAGTAAATAATATAAAATTTCCTCTTTGTAATAATAGATAGGTCTGTCTGTGCAGTATGGTCACAGATGTTTATTACAGAGTATCTGAAACCTAATCTGAGGCTGGAGTCCTACAACATCATGACAGGAAATCAAACCCTGGCGCCAGTCATGAGCGAACTGAAACCTAGCCACTACATTACCAGGGGCCTGGCTGACTCTAATGTAGCTTTATCCTTTTTTGTTGCTTTTGATTATAACAAACTTTGCACTATGTGGCCAAATATAATTAGTGTTTAATTAAACTTGAGTTCGAGAAAAATGACAATCTGTAATTTGTGACCCGCTAAAGTCCGTTTGTTGCTTAAGATCAAATGAGTATAAAATGATTTGTAAAAATACATAATCCAGTTTGAATTGAAAGTCTGTTCCCAGACTCTAATCACTCCCTGTGAAATTGTTGAAATCTTAGAAAGTAAAGTGTTGAATTGCGAAAAAAAAAGACTGAAAAATGCACCATTATAAGCTGAATTAATGCATGTAGCATGTTTGTATGTAACAAGTAAACTGAGGGAAAGAGTTTTGCCTCTTTGAGCTTAAGTTGCAGGGTCGAAGTGCCATATAGAAAATTATTCTTTTCACACTAATCTGGACACGCTTATTTTTAGAATTTGATTTCTTGTAATGTTTTGTTATGTCACCTCTCTGCTTGAAAAAGATAACACATTACCTAATAGTTATATGTGATGCCATATGGAGCATCAGAGATCGGCCATTTTTGTTGAAAATTGACCTGTTTATTGATGCAACATTATTGATAATTGAAGTTAAAATGTTCTCCCATTGTGGCCACTTGAAGCCACATTATTGTGATGTTGCTGAGTTCACCTTTAAGCTGTGTGTCATGTCACATTTTCAAGACAATCGAATCTAGGCTAGAATAAGTGTTCATTAACGTGAATAGGCATGTAAATGTGAAAGTAATCTTAGGGCATTCTAGTATCTGAGTAGTATCTAGTTTTAGGGCATTCTTCATTAGCACCTTACATGTGACTAGTTGAATAGAGCCATGAATGCAACCGGCATCAGCAGTCTCTAACTCCAGTGCATGGACATGGTTCTGGCCATAGTCGGCTCTTTGTGGTCTTTAACATGACAATCACACTCTGACCCAAACCAAACCAGACCAGGTGGGCCGAGGCAGGACCAGGCTGACCCTACAAACCCTCTCTCCGGGTCACCACCAAAGAAACTTGCAGTAGTCTTCCTTTACAGCGCCCAGCCCCTTTCCATAGATATACCAAAGCTCCCCTCACATACTTAGACACAAGTATCCATAGACATACACAAACACACACTGTATTTTCATTCACACACAAATGCATTTTCACACATCTTTTTAAATGAAAGCTCTGTGGGCTGTGCTTTGTAAGGGAACTAAGCCAAAGAGGAGACATGGGCTAAACACACAAAATTCACACACAAGGAATTCATCGCTATGTGGTCAGTGTGTGCTTTGATGTGCTGTGTAACTATAATCTCATCAATATAGTACATGTATATAAGTATAGTTGTAGACTAGTGAAGCTGTGTGCTGTTATCTGCTGTAACACTGGACCACCCTGTCAATGATGATCAGAAATGGGGCCCCCTGGTGTTTAACTTAGTATTGTACAGTATATGTCACTGTTTTATGTTCAGTTTTACAAAAAAACACATGAACCCCCTGTCAGAGGGGGCATAGCTTCCAATTCCTGAGATGTGCACTTCCCTGAGGCAGCCTGTAAGGGGCGGGGCTTTTTTGGAGCCATTTGGGCGCCAAGCTCGGAATGTAGGGCAACCCCCAGCCACCTTAAAAAAAAAAAAAAAAACCCTTTCCCCCTAAATAACTCACAAGGTGCCCCGGCTCTCACAGGCAAACCCAGTGGCACCCTAAAGGGCTATCAGCTGAAGTCACTTTTTAAAATGTCGCGAGTGTGAGTCTTTTTTTCTGAGCTCCAGGGGGCCGAGGATGGGGGGTCGAGTTAATACAGAATAAGCTTATTAAATGCAAACAAAAAGAGAAAGGATTGTTACTGGAACATAGAAGGAGATTCTGAATGAATGTTAAAGGGGAAAGAATGTGTGTTTTTTGTTGTTGTTGTTGTTGAAACTAGAGAGATTATTCTTGCATTTTTCAAATTATAAATTAAATGTCACAGTTTGAAAAAAATCCTGAGATGTGGGAAGGAGGTATTATGAGAAGAAATTAAACAGTCAGATCAAACACCTCAAACACTCCTCACAGAACCTAATGGATGATTTTAAACTAACACCGAAGTTTGCATGTAGCCGAGTTTGTATACGATTATCTTTCAGTGTTTTCTCTCTTCACTGAGCTATTTTCTGCCATCTACACTTTTGTTTCCTCCTACACAACTTCAACCCAAACTGCCTGGGGGGCTCCTGAATGTATTCTGTCCCTTTTTGAAGTGCTGTACAGTATTGTCAACCTACGCCTCTCAGACCCCCTCACTATGGTTTTGCACTTATATCCCTTCCCTTCATCTTTGACATTTGACCTTGTACATGAAAACGCAGCTCCTTCCTGCTCCTCCTCAAGGTCTATAGAGAACTTCAGTAGTGATTTATGAAAGTCTTCAGTAAGCTGGCTCTGGATCAGTTTTTATAGACCTTGGTTCTCCTTGTACTTGTAGATACTTTTTATTTATAGAGCAGGTTACCCAAACCAACACTGCTGTATTGTGAAGAAAACTTAAAACATGTTTCTGTTCCTTTTCCCTTGGAGTTTCTCTTTTTTATAGGCAACATAGGGTGTAATCTCATCTTGGTATAATGATATTGTTTCATGTGTACTCTTCTTCTTCTTCTTCTTCTTCTTCTTCTTCTTCTTGTTACTGCCATTAAGATTGATTTGTATTGAGCAATAAGTTCTCTTTTTTTCTTGTTTGGATTGTTTCATACTGTGGGAGTCTTCCCTATGCGCTTGTTTCTATTTACAACAGTAGACGGACTCTTACCTGCTTTGTTGTCATTCAAATGTGTAATGTAAAATTCTATTATATATAAATACATATACAAAGTAAGCTGTCTCTGTCCATGTACTGATCAAGTAACAAGTAAGAAATAAAGACTTAATGTCAGAATTTGAGATGTCGGGTTTTGCATCATTTTTAATCCTCCTTTCATTGGATGGTGAAAACACTTCAAAAGTTCACACAGCTCTCACCTTTATTTTGATGTCAACACTTTCTTTTTTATGTAGCTCTAAGATTCCTGTGTGTTCCTTTTTCCTGTTAAGCCTATGAGCCGCATTGGAGGTAGTTGCTGTTATTTTACACAGGGTGAATGTCTTGCCTCTTTAGGTTTCACGATGTCAACTTGCAAGTCTTGTCTTGTGGCAAAGACTACAGACTTACTTGGGACTTGCACTACATTAATTTGATCTCTTCTCTGGTTTAAAGCGTTTAAAATGATTTAAAAAATTCATATTTTTTAGCTTATCGTGTTTGTAAAATCTTAACATGCGCAACAGAAAAGGGGAATCCAGTTTGTACCTTGGACCTCCAAACAATTGGCCCCTCCCTAATCATCATGGGTTATCATACACATTTGCACACGCAGCCACAAATGACTGTAAAGTTAGCTGCAGCACAAAACTGTGACAAGCACACCTGTGGGTGAGTGTAATTTAACTTCACATAGGGCCCAAACAGAAGAATCAATAAATACAGTGTCTTGGTCAAAGCAGTCAGTCTCTCTCCAAATCAGGCAAGAGATAGATGTTGTACCTAGAGTCACTGTTTTTTATTTTTTTAGAGTGAAGTAAAATGTGTTGTACCTTCGTAGATCATGGTTCTAAGGATTATATGTCAGTGTCCTCAACACTCCGGGCTGCATTCAAATAAACTGGTATATTCTAACACACCAAGTTCAAGAAGGAAACATTTCTTTGTAAATATCAGCATGTTAACTTTGTCATAATATGATTTTATTGATTTTTTTTTAGCTGTAGTCCATTTTGCAACATTACACACATTTGTTACAACATAGCCAAAAGTATGTGGCATGAACAACACATCAGAAATACATGGACTGCTGACATTAACCGACTTTGTGGATGATTATGAGATCCTTGTTTTATCCATAGTTTAAGACAGTCTGAGCTTGACCTTTTTATTAATCTCTGCTCTAAACCTTATCTAAACATGGCCAAGATGGAACTTGCAGTAAAAAGCCAAATACGACAAAAAGCTTCAGATCAGAAGTGGGCCTGATAGGCCAGCAGATATCCATCATTGTACATGTAGATCTGCTTGTCAGTG
>JAPZDZ010000023.1:5442336-5452618 GCA_029783805.1 Acanthurus tennentii | reverse complement strand
GCTTCACTACATTGTATTGCTAGACACGCTCACATGCAGAACACACATACAATGGTTAATGCCCCAAACAGCACACACTAACCCTAACCCTAACCCTAACGCACATGAAATTTGTTGGCTCTCACATGAGAACAATACAGCCCTTTAGTCTTTATAGACTCACACATACACACCGAAGCAGAAGCGCTCACACACTGTTTTTCTGGGTTTTTATCCAGACAGACAGTATTGATTAAGGCTGAGAAAGGAATCCTCTGAAGCATATCAGTGGGGAAACTTTAACAAACTCCAGTTCCCAAGATGACACAGTCATTCATCATTCGATTTGTACATCCCAATGAGCTGTACAATGAGTACAGTGAGGTGTGCATCCTACTAAGAAAAAGGGAGATGAAAATTGCTATTGTTGCTTTATGCTGTATTTAAGTGCTGTTTAAAAAATATTGTGTCTGATAGATTGCAAGCCATAGTAAGAGACATGAATTGATATTTGTTAAGATTTATTTATACAAATATATGTAACAGAAAATAAAGAATGAGAAAATAAATATGAAAATTTATCCTCCTTGTTGTTACCAGCAGTTTCTATCCCTCACAACATTACAGTACATATCATACTCTGTTTCATTCTATTCACATTGTTCTATATGTATGCAAATGAGGGAAAGGTTATTTTGAAGTGTCATTATTTTGGTCTAATTAGGAGTCAAACTCCCACACTACTCTTGGATTAAAGCACCACTCATCATATTGTATTCGTATTATACACTGGCTGCTAGTTTTCATTACTCTGTAATGTAAAACAGGGTGATCTCCTGGGATTCATTAATGGTGGAGGCGCATAATTAACAAATGTTGACTATTTTTTAAAAAAAGAAACTCGTCATGGTCCCTCAGCATCTCTAGGAACTTAATAGAATAAAAATCTAAATGTGCTGCACATGAAAATTGCTGTTTGTTTGACAAATTTCGATGGAATTAAGACATTTGTGCATTTAGTAGTCTATTATATTGGCTGCAGGTTACTGGGAAAAGACAAAATTTCTGACAGATATTACATTTTTCCAGTTCTTAGTCATATATACACACAAATTTAAACTCTTATTTCATTTTGCCCTTAAAACTGGGCCAATCAATCTTTCACATTAACTTTGAATGACATGACTGTGCTCAGCATGAAAGGGGTTGTGTCTATGAAAAACCTACTGCAAATCACTACCTAATTATGTTGTTCCTCTTACTTCTCCAGATCTTTTTAGCCTCTCTTAGTGCATTTTTCCATTTTTCAGTCCTTTAAACTCGGCTCTCACCAGCCACATTTCAAGCAACAGTTATCTTTTTTGAGGAAAAATTCAGATGAAAAAAGTGTTTGGAACAGAGTGGTAGATTTAAAAAATTACAATTTACCTCATTTACCTGTGTAAGTCTGAAAGAACAGTTTATATATCTTTGATCTGTGGCACCAACTGAGCTCTTAGCTTCTCAAGAGGTTAATCCCACAAATTGCCCCTTGGCCCTACAGACGCAGTGTTTCTCTCCATTAGTCTACACTGTTTACTCTGCTGAAACTTCAGTGGCAGCAGGATTTCAGAAACAGCAACTCTAATTCAGCTTCTTAGTGTAATGCATCACAACAAAGGATTTCTCTTTGGCACAGAACATATTCACTGCAAACATATGTATGTCTTCAATGATTTATCTGTTTTTTTAAGTTTGTGCTACTGAACGAGTGTGGCAGTTTGCGTGGTTTGCTATCTGTGGCTGTCTGTGTGTATATCAGTCTCATTCTATAAGCTCACGCGTTGATTTATGTGAATGAATTATGCACGTGCACATGTGTGTCCCCTGATAAGGTTTAGTGTGACCGTTTGTGCTTACTGACATAATAGCTGTGACTGATGGATATTTTTCTATGCGTGCTAATTGATGGTCAATGTTGTGTTATTGTCAGGTTTTGCTTCAAGACAAGGAAATCTTTTTTTTTTTTTTAAAAACTAATTGATAAGATTAAGGAAATGAACATAGTTTGGGGTAAAATACACATGATAGTAGAGTTATGTAGAGATATGTTAGGTTGTGAGAAAACAAAAGCTATTCCCAAAAAAGTTAAACTACATCTGTTACTAAGACACACTTTTTTCAATTTTTTTAACTGCATTTAACAGTTTTCATCTGAGCAAAGGCCGTTAGCATACGAAGACAATGAGATGCAATACAGTGAATCCTATGCAGCATGTCTGAGCTGTACTAACCATGAGATGATATTTACTGTAAATTGTGGCAAAAAGTGTTCTTTAACAACAAGAAAAAGTTTGGAGTATTTTTTTCAATAACAGTCCAGATAAAATAAGTTTGAATTAATTAAATGCTTTTGTATAATTCATGTATTTTTGTTAAATCTAAAACAATGAGCCATAAATAGCTCGTTTTAATGAGGAAGGGCTACAGATTGCAGTTTAAATGCCAGGCACCATCGCAGTAAGTGAATTTGTCTGGATTAGAGTTCATGCATGGGCAGAAGCCTCCTGTTTGCTTCCTTTCATTACTTTTCTGACCGTCTGCCAGGTCAGGCAATTTGAGCTAAATAGATACAAGAGTTTCATCAATAAGTGGGCGTATCAGTGTTTTACACCCACCGTTTACCATAACAATCGCTCATATTCACTGTTTAAAATATATAGTGCCCCCATGACCTCAGTGCTAAATATGTCATAGCCTGCTGGTGAGTCAACAAGTCATTTCTTCATTTTTCACCCGATTAGCCAGTCAAACGGCACACCAAGACCAGAAACTGTTCTGTCACAACATGACTCATTTCTGTGCAAAAGGTTTAACTGTACAGAAAAAGAGGGTAAAGATTATTATTCTGATATACGTAGCTGTGGATGAGCCTGTCCGGCAAAACATTTCTCTAGTTGCTGGATATTATGAAGACAGTTATGACAAATTTCTCACACGTTGGTGTTTTGTGTTTTGTTTTTTTATCATTATCTGGACAATGTGTAGGTGTAGTAATTGTCAAAATTGAGGATGAAAGCATAAATTGACAGTGTTTTATGAAAAATAAGACATTATATTATAATAACACATTTAATGACATTATCTTGCTCTTTTAAATTTACAGGCTTGACTAAAGCTGGAGTCAACTGTATACAGATTATACAAGCTAGTATATTATTTGTCAATTGTATCATGGTGCAGTTACTGAACAGTAATTTAATATATAATTGGAAACATTACTTTTGCCTATAGCGCATATTAATATATTTGATGTAAATGTAACATGTGTTAGCATAGTCTTCGGTAATGTGTGGACAACAAATGGTGGTTTTTGAGTATGCACTTCGATGTATTCTGGACTCATTTTGCCGTAGATCTCGTACTTGAGGCTTAAAGTTGTTTTACCATCACTCTGGGGGTCCCTGGGGGCCATGTGAGATTACACTGAGGTCAGCACTTTCTCTGTGTCTTCCTTCTGCCTGCAGACTGTTGACATGAAAGAATTAATCCGTTTATTATTTATTCATGCTGGGAATTGACCCTTTATCCACTCAATCTGCTTGTGTTTTCTTGGTCGGTTGAAAGGCAACCGAGGAATTTAACGTTAAGTTCTGGTTAATTCATCTGTGGGCAGGAAGTGATTGGATCGTCTGAACAGCGGTGGTTAGCGTTAACATTGATCATCTTTTTTGTGACCATTCCAGGGCTTCTAGAAACTGCTTCCACAGCACTTCCATATCAATACTATTGATTATTAAAACGTGGTTGGAGCCTCTTATCTTTTGTTGATGTAGGCATTATAGTTACTAGCCTACTTGTGCTTAACCAGATACCTTCAATATAAACTTTTTTAGCCACATTTATCTTTTAACTATACCCAGAGTTTGAATTAGCCTAATGTAGAAATCAATACTTTGCTCCATAACAGTAATCAAACCATATTTTAAGCTACAGTTTCAATGCTTGAATAAAAAATAATAGATAACTTTTCCACAGAGAAAATTAGCTTAATGTGTGTGTGTTAGATTATGATAAATCTATTGTGTTGTTAAGCATAAGTTGTATTTCAGTGAACTAACTGCCTCTGAATATTAATACTAATTATAATAGAACAAGTATGTCACTAATCTCCTGCCTCTTTTTTCTTTCCCTCCCTCTCTACACCGCCCTATTTCCTTCCTCTTTTCTTCTATTGATTTTCTTGTGTTCTCCAGGTCCTGAGGATGTTTAATGGCTGCCCCCTCCTGAGGTCATCTGAGTCCTCGCAATCATAGATCCATCATCAACGGAAAGGCTCTCATCATGGAAACCCCCTACTTCCAGATAGCGCTCCATGATACCTCTTGTAGAGGGTGTAATTGCTGAGGGAGGGGTAGTAAGACTCAGACAAGCTTACCCGTCAAGATAAAGATCACTCAAACCATGTAGTGTACCTCTCTCCAAGGAGGGGGGAGGGTCTGCATTCAAGTCTGATTTCTTTTCTTTTCTTTTTCATTTTTTCATATAATTACTGGAGCATACTTGTGTTTGCGTACGGAAGGAGTGTATGTGGATGTGGACAGAGTGTGTAAGGTGAGGAGAAAGCGACAGACAGAAAGAAAGATTAAAAAAGAAGGAAAGAGATGGTTCTCCAAACCACCCCTTACTCAAGTGCATGTCTGCACTTCCTGGATGGCTTGTCATGGAGCCTGGTGTTTCCCTGTTACTGGCTCCTGGACCGGCTCCTGGCATCCTGCGTGGCCACCTCGCTGGAGAAGCGCCAACGCTCCCAGGACCCCTGCTCCTTCCTCACCCTGTGTGTCCTGATCTCTGCACCCCTTTACCTCCTCCTCCTCCTCATCTCACTGCCTTTTGCTCTGCTCGGATTCATCATCTGGGCTCCCCTGCAGGCCGTCCGCCAGCCCTACCTGTTCACCTACCGCAGGTTAGTATGGACTTAGTTAAAGTGGTGCAGGTTGTTTTACTATTACTTCCTATGAGTCCAGTCCTGTATGAGTCCAGATACAGTTGTTTTAATCTCTCCTATGGTTTTGGTTTGGTTTCGGTTTGTGTTTTTCTACAAGAGTTAAAATTTTTGTTTGTGGTTTTTATATGTAATTAGATTGTTTAACTGTCTTTTGGTCCTAAAAAATTAAATCCAGTGGTTAAACATGCTGTTACATGGCTGCATGTGTGAACAAAAGAATCATCGTGAAGGTAGAAACATTTCCCAGCACCTTGTCGGGCAAACTTGTGTTTGAAACCACCCTAAACTCCATAATGCTTTAAGAGAAGCATTTTTTTCAATAGCATCATTCCTTCATTGTCATAAGCTCAGATAAATATGCCAGTGTTCCAATATAATGTGGACGATGCTGAAGTCTGGCAAAGAACTTTTTCTCTAGAAAAATGTTGTGAGGTTATTGACCAATCAGCTAAGACTCAACACCATCACACATTTAGGTTTTTATATTAAATTAGTTTAGAAATCTGAGTCAGTTTTAGATTTATTTGTCAAGTGGGGCACAGCATTTCCTCCAAATGCAACAAGAAAGTATTTTCAATTTCAAACAACTATACAGCACATCACAGGTATCCTGTACAAAGCAATGGCAGCCAAAGCTTGTTGATATCAGAGGATTTATTAAACTGAGTAAAAAACATTCATTTTCACATACCACAAATACCTGTAGTTTTGGTAAATTGTTCAGAAGACTCCAGTGTTTATATGATGGAAAAGCTTTAAAATTGGAATGGTAACAGTGAATTAGTAAAAGATTATCTGGCATTTTTGTTTTTGTTTGAAAAAGACAGAATTGAAAGCAGGTCATTTGTCATCAACATTTCATGAGAGAAAAAAAACTGTTTTCTTGATCATCACTAGTCTTTGCATCTATTTTTCAAATTAACTGTTCTGTGAAAAACTTTTTTTGTTTATTTTTCTTCTAAACTATGCATCAAAATGAATTTACGAATCACCTGGGGGTGAGAAATAGGCCACGCCGTTGCAGAGTCATGCTCCATTTTACATCTATACCCAAGTTGTTCACAAGGATTGGGGCAGAAAATAGAGACATTATCTTCTGCAAAAGTTTCTCTCTCTTTCATTTGGCTTCCAGCTGCCAGGCTCTCCCAGTTCTCGGTTGGTGTTTGGTTATCCCAATGCCATAAAACAGTGGCTAACCACCATACAGCTGCCTTCGATGTAATGTTTGTCTCTGCTTTCTGTGGAAGAGCAGCACTCTCTTCCAGTAACTCAACAGCAGTCTTAATGGTATATAATGTAAAATACAATAGAAACTCCCTCCCACGATTCTTTCCAGTAATTCCACTGCTGCCCTCACATTAACGTGGTGATGGTTTAATGTATTTAAAGGGAATAGTATTACATTTTTTCAAAACATAAGGTTAAAGGGCAGTGGTCTTGAAGGAATAAGTCACCATAGTGCTAAGTAAAAAGCAGGAGGAGGAAAAAGGCAGATTTGGGTAGAAAACATAATAAAATTATGATCAAATTTTGTTGTTGATAACATACAACAACAGACACCTGTATAGAGTTGGTGCAGACCATGTTGCTTTAGAAGAAGATTAATATTTCTAAAATTTTAAACCAAAATTTATTGTTTCCAATCGTGGCAACAAATGACATAACATAGAGATAAACTTGGACAAATTTCTTTAGCTTTGGACGGAGACAGTTGCTCCAAGCTTCCCTGAGCTTAATGACTGCTGGCTTTACTTTCATATTTAGTAAAAGAAGTCAGAGTGGTATAGATCTGCTAATCTAACCCTTAAAAAGAAAGTGAATAAGCATTAATATTTAAAATGGTTCCTTTGAAACATTAAGGAGTGATGTTGGGATGTTCCAGATCTTCTACTTAACTTGACATGTTTTTTTGCTGCTTACCTTGTTTAGACCGGACAAACACCAGGTCGAGCAGGGCCAGGCCGGGCCAGGGGGGGCTGGGATTGGTGAATGGAGGCCACAAGGCAGAAGCTTCTGTTTCTGCAGTGCCAACGTATGCCTGCTGCCTGACTCCCTGGCCAGATTCAACAACCTGTCAGACACCCACAGGAGAGCCCGGGAGGTGGGAAAGAGGATCCGCAACGGTGCCAGCCGCCCTCAGATTAAAATCTACATCGACTCTCCCACCAACACTTCCATCAGGTGAGGACAGCTTGCTCTTGCACTCCTTCTGTTTAGTGCTAGTAAAAGTATATATCCTGTTACATTATTCTAAAAATCAGTTAAACAAACGAAAACATTTTTTCATTATTTCTGCATCATCCATCAGTGCGGCATCCTTCAGTAGCCTTGCCACAGGTTTCCGTCGTACCTCCTCTCTGGACCAGCGCCCAGACCAAACACACACCACCAATGGCCCAGCAGACACTGAAACCGAAGCAGCCACCGAATGCCCAATCCACCCCTCAGGTGCCATTGATTGCCCTATTCACCCTCCAGCAGGAGACCACAGCTCCTCTGAATGCCCCCTTCACCAAGACAAAGCAGATACAAAGGCAGACTGCCCCCTCCACTCTACAGGGAATAACAGCAGCTCAGACTGTCCTGTTCACACCTCAGGGGAGGCTTCAGACTGTCCAATGCATTCCACTCAGAATGGCCAAGGCCATAGTGACTGTCCCTTACATGGGGAGTCAAAACCATCCCATGACTGCCCACTTCACACCTCAGGGGTTCAAATCAGCATCAGCGCCCCAGAGCCGGACCCCCAGGATGAGGAGGCTGAAGCAGGGAACCATCGGGAGCAAGCAGTGGGAGACGCAGGGAGCATGACTGCCTCCAGGGAATCCCTGGCTCGTTACCATGGAAATGATGGAGGTGGAGGGATATCCTCCAACAATACACTCTCACACGTCCCTCGCACGTCAATCTTTAAGCGTCCTGGACGAAAACGCCGCCATGGAGATGAGACGTTTGACCATGAGATCTCTGCCTTTTTCCCTGCCAATTTGGATTTCCTGGCTCTACAGGAAGTGTTTGACCATGGAGCAACCTCAAGACTGCGGCGGCAGTTGCATCGCTACTTCCCCTACGTGCTGAGCGATGTAGGGCGATACGGCTGGAAAGGCTGCTGCTCTAGGTTTAAATTCCTGAACAGTGGGCTGCTGCTAGCCAGCCGCTACCCAATCCTGGATGCTCGATATGAGTGCTATCCCAATGGACGGGGGGAGGATGCACTGGCAGCCAAGGGAGCTCTGTTTGCCAAGGTCAGAAACTTTGTCTTTTTTATACCGCCTCTTCTTGTCCCTGTACTTGAACAAATTAAGTAAAACTTAAGAGTTTTTTTGTCATCGGTGTGAGGTTGGTGATGAAAAAACTCCAGGAATTCACTGTGCCCAACCAAATAAAATAGGTCACAGATTGCAAAAGCAATGGTTCGTTACCCCAACTCAAACTACAACTTATAATTTTTACCCATTTTCCATGTAAGTTGTGTCAAGATTCTCATCGCTCATCTCATTCTTGGCAGGAAAACTTAATTTAAAATTCAGTCATTACATATTCACCTTTATGCTAATTAAAAGTCAGGTGTAGTTTCTCAGTCCACCAAACAAGTAGCTGAGTAGATACTGACATGTGTAACTCCAACGCTGATGATGATCAAGAGATGAAATCTGGATTACTTCCCCCAGGAAGTGACACTGTTTATTCTGAACTCCAGTCTAGTTTCAGTCAAATTCTTAACAGCCAACCATGCAGGCGTCTGCATCACCAGTCACCAGGTTAAGGATGTGGCTCCCACAGGACCTTTTGTTTCTGTTTAGCATTTTCCCTGTGCACCCTGATGTTTCTCCTGCATGTTACCTCCATTGTCAGAAAATTCTCAACAACACTCAAGGGTGTTTATTCTTTATTCAGTTCTTCTGCATATTCTGGGAAAGCCCTTTTCCAGTTGTGTCATTAATATCACAGAGCCCACAGAATGCTCTCACAACAGGATTATATGGCTGCCTGTTAGCTTGGCATGCTTTTGAAATTGCTTTTATTTTGTTTTTTGTTTGTTTTTTTGTTTTATCTTGTTTTGTTATTGGTGGGTTTTTTTGTGTATTTTCATTTGGGCAGAGATTTATTGAACACAATACTTGTGTACAGCGGGAGTTTCACAGAATTTTCTTCAGGCCTCATAATCGACATGCACATCATGTTTACAATGTTGCTAAAAAAATGCACACAAAGGGCAACTTTTTCATGTATTATGCCATTAGAAACTTGAGTACCATTAGCTGAAAGTCTGGTGAACCACAACCAGTAATCTTTTCAAACACAAGTTATTACACTACAAACCATTATTTAAAACAATAACTAACAGCAGTTAATGAATGTCAGACATTTTTATAAAGATTTTGGTAGTAAATTGGCTGTGACTGCTGTGATGGCAGAACCAAAAGTAAATACACAGCACTAAAACTCCTGCGCTCTCCTGTGATAAGTAATCACTCCAAGAACACAATTCAAAAACCTTTGTGTGTCGACAGTCTTCCAGTCAGTTCCAGCATCAATAATTCAGATAAACTGTTTTTCTGTACAAAGATTTTCACAGATTTTGATTTTGTTGTCTCTTTTCGGCTAGCTGCAATATTTTAGGGGGAGAAGAATCAATGACTGAGAGGAGAAACATGGCAAAACAAAGATTTCTCACTAAAATATGTGCTTGTTGGTGGATCAGACACAAGCTGATTTAATCACAGACTCATTACACTGTTAATTAACTGTGTAACATCCGGTAAAATGAGGTGAAAAATGCATTGATAATAAGCTAAACGCATCATTTCAGATTATAATACGGGATATCTATCAAATCTGACAGAACTGGGCACAACTTACTTAGTGAACCCATACTACCAACTGTTTCAAAGATGTTTAATACATTTCCATTCAGTGTCAAAAACGATTACAATGAGACTTAGTCCCTCAGTGCATACTTTGCTATAACAGTTACAAACCAGTTTCTTCTTAGTGTCCTCATGTTGCACATCTGTGTCTGTTTCTACTAATGATAAACACTCAGTGATTGAGTCTTTTAAACTCCAATTTCGACACCTTGTTGTTCTTTAACAAAACAGATTTTAAAAAGCTCCCATGTTGAATTTTATGACCTGGCTATATTTAGACACAACTGCTTTTTGGACAAGACTGCATGATTTTAAGTCATAAAAATTAGACCTTTTACTATCATCCTTGGATATTTTTCAGTCTTTCAATCACATTGTAGATGCAACATGGAAAACAAACTTTTTTGTTATTCTATTTTATTTAAAACTGGGCTTAATTAAACTA
>JAPZDZ010000023.1:5399424-5410789 GCA_029783805.1 Acanthurus tennentii | reverse complement strand
ATCAGTCCCTAAGGAATGCAAACCACCATTATTTTCAGAGAGCAGCTCAGTTAGGGTGAATGTAATGAAAAGTTATAAATAATGGTGTCAAGATGAGATGGTCAAAAACAGAAGACATAATGACAGAACTATAGCTAAGGCCCCCAAAGTGATGTGTGTGTGACTGTATGTGTGTGCATGTGGATGGGTAGGTGGATGGGGGCTGATATTACAAATAAATGCGTAACTGAGACAGTTCAGTTGCTCTGTGGGACCAGTTTGGTTTGTGATGTTATAACCTCACTCATATAAGGATCATAGGAGTATCCAGTGTTTATTTCTACATTCCATTTTGTTCATTTGAAAACCTTCAAGTGTGGATGAAGAGCATCTTGCCCTCAGCAAGATTTTTACCCACAAAGGCTATTTGATGGCTTCAGAAATATTTTCTGTCCCCACAAAAACTTCTCATTTCAAAGTCATGTATGAACTACAGATGGACTACAGCACATAAGTGTGATTTAAGTAAAGAAAGGGCAAGTGCATTTGTTTACAATTTGGATTTGTCAGGACATGCTAGGTCATCTAATGTCAGATTCTTTTACTACCACTAGAGTGCACCATTGTACCACTGAATGTCATGAGGGCCAAACAAAGACCTAACAAGTGTAAGCATTTTTTGGGCCATCATTATATGAAAAAATGGGCCATATTAATGTATTTCATACAAAAAAAAAATCTTTCACAGAATCAGTCTTGGTCGTAAATTTTGATAAGCCTTTATAATTTTCTAAGAGGGTTTACAGTCATTTCCTTTACGTTTTAAATGATAAACAAATCACGAATGATCGATCTCAGTTTGGTCTACCAAACCTAGTTGTTCAAGTTAATTTCAGACTGGTCGAATGAAATGTTGCATTAACTACATGTTAGTTCCTTTATACTTGTATGACCAGGCCAACTGGGTAACGCCATTTACAATAGTAAATGGCGTTACCAACAAATTTTACCCTGCAGCTCATGAAGGCCTCACACACACGATCGGGAGGCCGATCACATTTGTGTTTGACCAATAGAGAGGTGGATTCAGATCCCACTACAGGTGTGTTAAGCTTTCCAGAAACATCACGTAAAATACCGGAAGTTAATCGCATTCCTTCCAGAATAAGAAGCAATTTCCCACCTTCGTGAGAATATTGAATTCCCCTGCTTCTTTTTTTTCTGAAATGCTGAACTATAAAACTTGACTTTTCTGTGCATATTTGGAGCTGAACTCATGTATCTACTTGCATGCAAATGTGAGCAAATCTACATTTTAGCATTGCTACATGAATATTACATACAACTAGACCTGCTGCAATGAAATA
This sequence comes from Acanthurus tennentii, assembly GCA_029783805.1. Classification (NCBI taxonomy): domain Eukaryota; kingdom Metazoa; phylum Chordata; class Actinopteri; order Acanthuriformes; family Acanthuridae; genus Acanthurus; species Acanthurus tennentii. The sequence goes on along the minus strand of JAPZDZ010000023.1, from coordinate 5,409,443 downwards.
AAAAATATCATTACAATTATTTGGCTTAGTTGCTGAACACGAACAAGATTACCCCTGTCTCTGTACGCATTTGGGTATAATGGTGCAAACATTTTATGCCCAGTACAGTATATTTACCAGATTAATATAAATAATACAAGTATCATGTTTTTAGATTAGAAGATAGAAATATATAATGAAAGAAATAGTTTGTCAGATGCTTGCTAGAAACCTAGTTTTAGTGGGGTTTCAACTTGGGCCTTTTTTAATCAATACATATGTACCAAAAACAAACAGAGCAGCATCATTTCACTTATCTTTTCACACTTGGCGTTATTGTACCTTTTGTCAAAAGCTTCAGAAAACAAGCGATACAATTATTTGCGTCTTAATGTGAAATTCTCAACCGGACATGTCATTGTAAAAATTCAGACTGTTTGCCTTACGAGAAAAAAAACAGACGGAGCAATTTTCTCCACTGTGCTGGATCTGGTAGTAGTATCCCACAGCGGCCATATGTAATTTAACCTCATTCATTCATTTTTAGACGCTCTGTGCCTCTTTTTGCGAACACCAAGTAAAGTTTTTTCGAGTGAAAAGCTGCGTGAGTCTCAGCGCTCCGTCATTCTTTCGGGACGTTTACCAGTTTATGTGTCGGTGACTGTCCGTTGCAGGCTGGGTGGTGACAGCATAGCACAATGATCGAGCGACCAGAGACTGCGGTTCCTAGCATCGCGGTAAGTCCAATTGTCTCCGAGTAAGACTGATGTGCAAATACTACAATACTTTGTTCCAAATATATATTAATAATTGAAACCCCATTAGATATACCTCAAATACCTTCTTAGTGCCTGCTGGTGCCGACCGTTCATATAACGGAATGGAGAGAACTGCACACCAAGCTCCATTCAACAATCTCCCTGTTTAACGATATTATGAATATCTACAAGGATTAACAGTGGAATAAGACATTACTCTTAGTTTCTACCAATTTGATATCGTCCACTTATGATTTCGGCATAATGTGACTGACCAAACAGCCCTTATTTCATTGAAATATCATGATTTTTAAAAAATGAATTACGCTCTCCAGCTCTTGTTTGACCAGCCTTTCTTGTGAGGCTAGGTTGGGGTATGAGAAAACTGTAGCAATGTATATTTTGTTGCAACAATTTATGTGTGTTGGAAAGAGTCTTTGTTGAATTTGCCGTTTGGCCCCATCCTAGATATAACCATATCACCATAAAAAATGAAAGTTATGTGAAGGGACGCTGACTTGAGGCTTCCCTGATGGTAACACAGAATAGCACATATACGTGGTCTGGTCTAAATCAACTCGTTGCGATTGAGAAAAAGATGAGCAACAGTAAATTCTTTTTAAGATGTGTTTTCACACCGACCTTGACAATGATACTAGTAAAACTGAATAGAATGTAGGTAGCAACCCTGGTCAGCTATGCTGGCCTGATTTCATGCTATATCAGAGCCCTGATGAGATTTGCTCTCTTGTGCCATATTCCCTAAAGAAATTTCCCGTCTTGAACCACGAACAGTATAAATAAAAAGTGAACCTCATCAAGTGAAACGTCGGTTGGTAATCAGCATCATCTAAAATTGCAACAATGCCTCAATCATTTTCTACTAAAGTTGTTAAAACCATTGCCCCAATAACAGAGAGGCACCTTTTTAACATAACAATTCCTCGTTAAACTGCTTAATTGTTGAACAGAGTTTTGTTTGACTGTCTGCACAAATTGTGCTTTGCCAAAGAATCCGCTTGGTTGACCACATCTGGCTTATTTTGTTTGGTCCTCTTTAGACTGACACTTATATTCAGCAGTGAGTGATTACTCATCACACAACACACCCCACACTGTTTGCACTGAATCTGTTTGTGACACAGTCTGAGGTGATTGGCATGGACTCTTCTTGGCACAACAGCAAGCGGGTGGGCATACACAATGTGCTTTGAGAGATGGCAAAGGAGCGGTAGATGCAATGTGTTTGGTGCTGAAAAGAATAAAAGAGATAAAAAGTTATCCGGAGCCTGTTTTTGTATTATTTGTCTTTTATCAGCAGTGTTAAATGATGCTGTATGTACTACATAATAAATATCCAACAAATACTAATGTAAAGTTAAAAACAGCTGATGGAAGCAGTGAGAGGGCCACAGCATTAGCTGCTGAATGCATGAGGGGAGTGGACTTGGCAATACAGATGATGTCTGTAAACCAGGCAGCTACTATCTCCACTGTGTAGACTGGGGGAGGGGTTAGCATCAAGGGTATGGACTGACTAGCTTCCTCTCTCTCATTCCCCATTACTTCCCTCACTGAACTCCCCTGCCTGTCTTTCTCTTTGTTAGTCCAGTGCTCATGGAAAATAATCATATTAATCATAAAGCATTGCATATGGGACAACTGCCAATGTGGCTTGTAGATATTGTAATTATACTTTAATTAATAGAATTTGTTTTAAGCTGGAGCTATGATGTTTTAAGTATATTGTGCATTTCTTGGGTACAAACCTGAGTAAATATTTGGATTTGTCGTGAATGTGCAAGGGAAATGCTTACTGTTTGTTGATGCACACACACACGCACGTACACAGAGACTTCCACCTATGTACACACACTCACAGAGCAGAACTGTGGCTAAACACTGACAGCGTGCACTAATATTTTCTCTCAGATAGTTCACTTGTGATGACTGAACCATATACAATACATGGGTGCAACCTCTGTTGACCACAATATTACCCATTGTACTGGCATGCATATTTTTACATAAGGCTGTCGCCAATGTTTCAGTGATCAAAATGTCAAAACAAACAGCGGATTGTCTCTGCCATTATAAGCAGTAGACACCATTTAAGTGTTTTGTCATAGTGAATAGGTGTTTTTCTCAATGACTGTATATTTATGGTCTTAGAGTTTGGAAAAGTAAGTCCAAATGGAAAAAATAAATCCAAATGGACTTCGCTTCAAAGCCACAGTCCACAGCTGGGGTGTGGGAAGAATTTGGATTTAAGCCGAATGTAAGAGGAGAGATCAGCAATGTGAGGAGGCTAGTATGTCTTTTTTGTTTAAAAACAGTGGCACACAAATGTGGCAAAAACCTGATTGGCAGTATTGCCTTTTTAGGAATTATTGACTCTCCGTATACCGGTATAGCTTTTTTTTTTTGTTAATTTGTTTTAACAGAACCATAGAGTTGGTTATATGTTATTAAGTTAATATATGTAATGTGTCTTTAGCATTCCAATTTCTGATTATTCTCAAGAATTAAATGATAATTGCATTTTAAAAAGATGCACTTGTGTTATTTTTTTAAATTTTTTTAATATATGTATTACTTATATAATGCTTATCATATTGTGGGACAAAAAATATCCTCCAATAAAAATGGTTATTCTGACAGTCCTTTTTCTGCCACCCACAGTGCAGCTACAGGGAAGTGAACCAACCATCCGAGGTGGCCCCTTATGTAACACATACATACTCACACACATAAAACTTGTATGTGGGCGGATCAAACATTGAATTTGTGGAAAGTGCTTCAGGCTTTATTCAGAGTAGTTACGCCTGCTGCCGAGCTGCATCCATCACAGAGTATTGATGAGGCAGATAGATCGCTTCCTTTTTGTCCACATTCTGTGTGTCCATAACATCCACAGCTAATGATGTTTTGGAACCTGCAGTTTTTCTGAATGTGATGCTCAAAAGTGACAAATGTAAAATACTCTTCTAATATGAATATAATATACTCTATAATATCAAGTATTTGTTGATTTAACTAGAATTGAATGAAAGGTTAAGATCAGAGAGGAGTGTCTGATCTAGAAGGTTTGCACAGGGGCTGGAGGTGTATGCACATAGTTTCATCAGAAACTAGGAATACACCTTTCAGTAACTCTACAGGTGTCTTACGTTTGTTTTCCTTTTAGCTGCCTTTTTAACATTAGCCACTGATAAGCCTACATTCACATTCATCCATTGCCACTTTTACCGGGGATAAGCTAGCTTATGGTGTTCAGTAAATACCTCCAAAATGTAGAGTGGTTTCTAAATAAACCACTATGTCTAATTTTCTTTCTGTGGCTGGAAATTGTACAATGTGTGACATGTTAGTTTGGAGGCTTTGGAGTTAAAAGATACTTTCAATTGATTGTTTGGTTAAATTTAACTTACTTGCATGTCAATGTTCACAAACAAAAGTGTAATCAGTCAAGATTTTGCCACTTTTTTCTTTGTCACTTACAAAAAGGTGACATAACAGCTTCTTTAACCTGATGGACTTTCTTCTTTTATTCAGCTTAATTCATCTTAGGCACTGCTAGTTGGCATGCAAAAACACGGTCAGCCATCAAGGTCACATTGATATATCGAAGTCAAGTTGACATTGTAGATATCATCGTGACTGGCCTATTGACAGCCATGGATAGGTTCACTCTGTGTCTTCATTAGAGAATTTGAGTTACTCATGGGGTAAGCTACATATGTTTTTTTACCTCCTCTTTCAGAAGACCTATCAGCGCAGAACTGCACTTTTCCATCAGCACCATGCATGACAGGGCCTGAGAGGCCGCACACAGTCAGGCAGACAGACCAGCAATCAATTGTGTTTGCCTGACGTAGCGTGCAGGACACTGCACAGTGATTAGTGGGGGATGTTATCTGACAGCAGGCTGGGAGTTAGAGAGAGGCAGCGAGCGATGGGGAAGGGAGGAATGGGTGAAGAGATACCTCACCAGTAAGGAGAGGGAGCAGCTAGAGAGCCTGGCCTGGCTGTGATCTTGTCTGAGACCCACTGCCTTCACCACGACCTGTCCCACACCATGGACAGGATGGACATTATTCAGCACGTAGGAGACTTGCATTTATTTGATAGTAGTTCCTTGTCTTTATCAACATGGCTTTACAATTCTGCAGTTGTATTACGAGGAACCAATCAGCTTCATTTATTGGCTTAGATCACTTTTCTGTTTTAGATTACTTGCTTGATGGATTTTGGCAGAGTTGGCTCTACTTCCTCTTTCCTTCCTCCCTGAGGAATGCCTGATATTTCTCTTTGTTAGTTTGTCTCCCCCCTCTTCTCTTTCCCTTAAAACAGCCTTTTTCCCCCTCTTGTATTTATCCCAGCTGCACTTCACTTCAAAGGGGATCTGTCGCTGCAGGATGCAGAAATAGTAATTGTAGGTTCACAACTGTGTGTCTGTGTGCAGCCTCTTTTTTTCCGCACACATGTAAAATACCATAGTAACAGAGTTTCTGTATACGTTGCCTGCATGCATTTGTGTGTTAAAGGCTCATCATCTGCCAAAAGGCTTTTTACGCTGTTATTTTAAGTCTGACAGCAAGTGTGTGTGTTTATTTCGTAATTCATTCATGCTGTGTGATTCATGGTTTAACAGAAAGTGTTTGTGTGTGTGTGTGTTTTCCTTTAGCAGCGGAACCTGGAAGGCTATGTGGGCTTCGCCAATCTCCCCAACCAGGTGTATCGAAAGTCGGTCAAAAGAGGGTTTGAATTCACATTAATGGTTGTAGGTGAGTTAAAAAAAACTTTTGGATTTGTCCCATCAGTGAGAATGTAAATGTGTATTTGCTATGTGTTCATGTTAAGTATGTGTGTGTGCCAATGCAAAACCTGTGTATTCACACCTGCCCATTTTCTATGTCTGTGTCCACTCGCCTGAGTGTGTTTTCATTTTTTGTGTCAATGTGGGTCTTCAGCGCAGGTTGAAAGAAGGTAAAGCATGTGTGGCATCCAGTGCACTCAGCTGCTCACATTGACAAGTTGACAATTTAAAAAGCTGTTTCTGCAGGGCGGTGGCGCCTTAGCTGGCCTGTCTTTAAAACATCTGCAGTGTTATTCGGTGACACAGAATTTGCACATGAGAAAGTACTTCTTTTTCAAGCAGGATTCCTACAGTTTCCCAGGAGAGTTTTCTCTGTAACCCTGGGACACACTGAAACCCATCTGTGTGTTTTGGATGATTTGATTTGGAAAGTGAGCTGCTGGAAGCTGATTCAAGTATGAATTAACTTGGTTATGAAGTGTAGCTAACAGTATTACTGACTGAGGATAGTAGACAAAGGAATGAGTCTGGCTGTCTATATGAACATACACACAAACACACAAGCAGTTTTGTATAGGGAACTGAAATCCTGACGCCATGTTCCAAGCCTGTGCTCCAGCTATTTAATGCAATCTCTCATTTATAATGTCTTTAAGAGGTCTTTCAGAAGAAAGAAGCCTAATCCTGAAGTTTGCAGTCCATATAAGTGAAAAGTCAGCATCCATGACAAGACTTGGTGTTAGTAATTAAAACATTTGTTGTATTAACAGCATTAAACGACAATTACTTTTTGTAAACACAGAAAAAAATATAATTGCTTTCATAACATCAATATTAAATAGACAAAGACATTAGGGTGTTCTTGTCCAAACATTAGAAGCAGCCACACAACATACTTTTGGGGAAGACTGTGTTCAAAGAGTGGATTATTAATTCTTTGTGGAGTTACTAATGTCAAGAGAACTTTGAATGAGGTTTTTTGACTTTTACCAGAATCTGGAAGCTCTGGTTTCACTTCAGCCCCCTTTATAAGCACTGAACCTTGTAATGACAAGGAATGGAAGTACTCAGGAAGCTCTGCAGAGGAGGTCTAATATCAGATATATTGAAATTGATCTTCACACATTGTGCACAATGTAGATATTGTCGTTGGCAGACATTATGAATATTTAAATTTTCAAAAAAATGATTAAGTTATCTCTAAATTGTAATTCTGCTGTTATTTTCCACTTCAAGAATAAGGTTTCTGTAGTTTTCTTTTTCATTGTTGTCAGCAAATCCCTTGAAAAGACCAAAAACAACAGTGTTTTTCTCTCTCTCATTTTCCAACTTCTTTACCGTACCAACCATTGCTTTCCACTGAGGACCTAAGTCATTCTTTCAAATTGCTATTCAAAAATAGACTTTGATTCCTTTTGTGCTTCTCCTTCTTGTTGCCTTTTTATCATCTTTTCTCCTTCAGAAATACTCTTAAATTATCTGTTTTTGACAGGTTTTATTGGTTTAATTTTTTTTTAACTTCTGTCCCAGCTCCCATTAAAATGTTTCAAGAGGTCATAAATTCAACTCATTGTATCCTGTGGTTGCCCCTAATCAGTTAAGTGAAAGGACAAAGACATTACTATGAAGAGGTAACCACAATTTACTATTTCAGCCTGGGCATGTAGCTTCCTGTTTAGTAGACAGACCCTGAGGAAGACTAGCAGGAGGCAGAAAAAGTGGCTTGGAAGAAAACCAAAGAAATCCACAATCAACTGGATCATGCTTTAAGCCCTCTCACATATAGATCCCTCTGTCTCTTCACAGATTTCTTGGCTACCTGCCCCACATACTTGAGCTGATCCAAATTTCACACACTGATAATGCCAATTAGCTCTTTTTTTAGCTGAAGAACCATAGTTAGTAGCATGCAGAAAAATATTTTAAAGTTTTGAGTCTAAAACGTCAACACTAACTAAATATATTCAGAAATATGATCACACAACATATATTGGAGAGGTGAAAGAGAAAATAAGGAAATGGCATTGTTATAATACCAGAGAACATAAGAAGCTGGTATTTTTTTCTATTTTAAAGGGAGCCAGCTAGACCTACAGCAGAAGGCAGCCTGAAAGTAAAAACGGAAGGCTGGATTCAGCACTGCTATACTTGGCATTGTATTAAAGTGTGAAAATTCGGTTTGACTCAAAGGCCCAGTATTGTTCTGTTGAGGTTTTGGAAAAGACAGATGTTGGACTATGACTTGACTGAGCTAATGCCTGCGAGTCATTCTTTCAAATTGTGGTTGCAGTGAAGAATAGCTGCTTCTGTAGCTGGTGCTTCAAAATATAAAGGTGAAATGGGACTTTTTTAGATGAATTGATAAAAAATATATCAACCCTTCTCTTCTTCCATCACCCTAGATAGCAGTCTATAATACTAAACTAATATGCAGTCTATGTCTGTGTTTTTGTGTGTATGAGTGAGACAAAGATCAGACTGGCTAAAATATGAGCTCTAATATAGCTCATGGCGAGACGCTTCAGATTAACAGATTGTAATGGCATCCAGCTGAACTTGTGTGATGTTTTTAACTGCAGCAGGCTGTGTGTGAATGTGTTGGTTTAACCTCAATCTTTGGGCCAGATTTTATACTAGGTTCAAGACTGAAATTGTGTTTTTTTTCCCCCCATTAAATCCTGATAAAGAATTCATTTGAACTGTCTGTTCACTGTCATAAATTTTAGCTACTTTATGTAAGAGTTGGTATTTTGTGGGATTTGCACCCCTACATTTTCTTACTGCAAGACCACTAAATTCAAATGCAAGGTTTTGTGTTTGGTGAGGAACCTCTCAATTGAATTTTGATTTTTCACTGGGTACTGTCAAATGGCACTGAACAAAATGTCTGTGGACACAGTCGGACAGAGCTAAAACCAATAAGAGCAATGTAATGTGTAATGTAACTCCAAGCAACAAATGCAACTGGTGCGGTGCTCAGTCCGCTTTCATCACCAGCCTGGTCACAAAGGTTCTCAAATTACAGATAAACATTTCACTAAAATGTGTTTTTGAAAAAGACTTAGGTGGGAAATAGTCAAAGCAGTAACAGAAACTTGTTTCATATTCGATCAGCACTGTCTGGTTTCTCGGTTTGACCTCAGTTTTGTAAGTCTTTCAGGTTCGACAGACCTGCAGACTGGACACATGAAACAACTAGAAATGAAACTTTTCATATCTGAACTGGTAGCACTCCTCTGTCAGACATGTCTGCAGCATATTAAAACGGGAGGAGGGGTGGCTTAAGCCACCTGCTATAATAAATAAGCTATGAGCTCGGCAGATTTTCCAGGCATAACACAAACTTGAAACCAAACTGGCTGACAAAATGGATTTTAACTCTTAATGGCAATTTATGTCCTTCTCATTACAAAAGAGCATCAATGAGCATAACAAAGAAAAGGGGAGTCCTACAGTTCCTGAGGAGCATCTGCCTGTGGTAGCTGCGCCCAATATAACCAAGCACTATTTATTAGAAATGCAGGGGCTTTATTGGTTGAGTCATGTTGCAACAAGTACCAATGAAATGGTGAAGTAAAAATTTTGAAGGATTTTTTGATAATCATTGTATCCTAAGATAAATGGTAAAATTCCCTGTTTTTTATTGCATTCCCTTTCAACAAAAGCTGAGCTAACTTCCACTTTTTCCCAGAAGATCTTGTACGGGGGAGTTGTGTGTTTCATTGATTGTTACCGACAGGACACCACCAATGGTCATGTGGCTTTGTAATGTTGCTTGTACTGATGTGGTATGTAGCAGTGTCATTCTTGATTTTTATCTTTTAAAGCTATTATTGGCATGGAAGTCAGAGTGATGGTAATGTGTCCACACTGTGAATGCTTGTCATGCCCATGTGGAGCTCTCACCAAAGAGCAGCTATGGTTGTTCTGCTGTGACACTCCCTGAGATGGAACGCCACCAGAAACTGCTCTTCTGGTGTTTTCCTTCTTCTTTAGCCTCTCTTTTCTTCCTCCCCTCAGTGCAACTACAGAGTTGGACTGTGGAGTCTTTTCCCTCTCAATCCGCCACTGTCTGAGGGTGAAATAGCTGCTTCCTACCCCTTTGTCCAGCTGGCAGATTGAATAGAAACTCCTGGAAAGATTAGTGAGATCCAGTACCAGTGTAGAGAGCTGAAAAGAGCTGTGAGTCCGGTCGAGACTGAAAGGAGCAGGGAGGAGAGGGGAAGTGATGCCTGCTTCATGCTGCTTCTGATGGGTAACAAGGCCAATGCTTAACAGCCATGCTGCCTTTGCTTCCTTTAAAGAACTCAGGAGGAGAGCACATCAGAAGCTTTTTATGAGTCTGACCTCGCTAGCAGAGCTGTGAGTTGCAAATGTAGCATTAATTAGAGTTGAACTGATATATGGTCCTCTAAAGTTTCACTGTTTTTGTTTTTTTTACTACTACGCTGATTCATTCAGCC
>JAPZDZ010000023.1:5382395-5396771 GCA_029783805.1 Acanthurus tennentii | reverse complement strand
TGTGTGTGTGTGTGTGTTTTGTGAGTGTGTAATAACATCATGTGTTTATGTGTGTGTCCAGATAAGACAGTCTGACAGGCTTAGGATTGACCGTCTTGCCTACTTTAGGCGCCATTTATCAGTGAATATTGTTGAATGGCATAACTTGCTTTGGTACAGGAAATGGATATTGTTGAATTTGTGATGTGACTTCATTCCTGTATTGGACCTCTGTAAATCTTTGTTGTCTTCATATGAGGCTTGCTTCATGTAATTAGTGGACAGCAGAGCAGCGCAGCAGTTTCACTGGTAGTATTGCTGCAGTGCAGACTCAATGCCTTAAACATAGAACTTTCCTAAGAAAAGTGCTGTAAATTGAGGTAAGTTTGAAAAAAGATAAGAATGCAGACTGAAGATACTCACTTCACCTACTGACCGTGCAGACGGGAGTGAGTGAAGAAGGGATTTGGTCTGGTTAATCCACTGGCTTAACCAGATGCGTTTACACACACCAAGCACACACATTTACTCACACTCACATACACTCACTGCCTCGATTTGTTAAGCATTGTATATTAAAATGAACCACTCTTCCTTTTTCCTCTTTGTATTAAATCACCTACACCAGACTCTCACTTTAGCTTAAAGGTTCAGAATTAGAAGTTTCAGCTTCCCCACCAGCTTTTACTGTTTCAGCCACAGTTAGATCATAGTGCCATGTAGCCAATGGTGGCTAAGTGTAATTCCTCATTTAGAATTTTGGTTCTCTAGCTCTTTGTGTTGCAGAACAGTGCCCCACTTAACACTTGATCTGCCATGCTTTTGTTAAGTCAAGTCATCCAACTAAACAACATACTATTGAAAACATTATAGTTTAGCGTTTGCCCTACATTGCCTTGGAGGGGGCACCCCAACCCCCAACAGGACCCCCGGCCCCTCTGAAATTTAAATCAAGTCCAGTCAATTTAATTTTATAGTACAATATCACATCAGAAGTTTTCTATAGAGCAGAATATTCACACAGAGAAGATGAAAATTGTTCTCAATAATAAATGAACAAATCATGCTTATGTAACTTATCTAATTTATGTGGACCTGTTTTCATTTTAGAGTCTCTACTTTGAGACATTTTCGTACGCGTAAATGATTCCTCTCCTACTCTGCTCAGCACAGCCCACCACGCAATATTTCTTCCCTAGCAGGGCAGATGAATGACCCACCCTACTCTGCCTCTAATTAGCTTACCATAATGTTCTTACCCTTAGAACCAATCTCACGCCTCATATCTAAGCCCAACCAATCAAACCAACAAAGGCAATCAGTACTAGCCAATCAGAGGCAGAGTGGGACAGAATGGGACAATAATTTGCTGTCCTAGGAAAAAGAACTTGGTTCCTTAAACACACATGGAGAATGGAGCAGAGGAGACAACTACACTGACTCGTTCTATTGTAAAAATTGATCAGATAAAGCCCACTGAACGTGAGAGGCAGGGATATGAACATCCCAGAATCTCCCCATAATAGCTGTTGGAAGTGGTCAGAGTGAAGATGAACAACTTCACTTGCCACTGTCCCCTCGAAATTGATAGGTTGTGGAAAAAGACTGGATGGATGAATGGGCTCTTAAAGTGTTACATTGTACAGGTGTTGTTTTTATTGTGTCTATACTTCCTCGTAAGCCAGACACAGCTGTGCTTCGTGGCTATAAAAACTTCATTACCTGGTTATTCTTGCAGGCTGTGAGGACCAGTGAAAAACGGAAAAGTCACCACAGTTGCATGTACTAAGAAAAGTCTCAGGGCTCTAAAACCCAGAACTGCACTTTCTGGTCTTCAAAAGGCCAGCTGAATGTAACAGAGTGATGTCATCGATGTTAAAGCAGGACAGGCATCATCATTATTGCTGGACTGCGGCCTGCTTACAGACCTACTTCACAAAGACTCCTCGTCGCCTCTGGGCACAACACTCAGCATGGTCTGCTCTGTCACTGTGTTTGTGCGCGTGCTGGTGGGGCTCATGCACATGTGCATGTTCATGCATGCTCAGTCAAACCACTGCAGGCAAGTCTCTCTTCTTTCTCATTCATTTTCTTTGCTCTGCTCCCGTTCTCTGAGCCTCTATTTTGAGATGCACATGTCTTCTATGACCCAGCACGTGCCAGTTCTGTCAGATTTAGTTCAGGCTAAGCAGATCACAGCGGAACACTCACTCTTTAATTTTAAAAAACCTGAGAAAAGTGGGTTGTGTCCCACCAAGGCTACCGCAACCACTCCATATGGACCACTGCTGTCAGGCGGAGTGCTTACACGGTTTAGGTTAGATTCTGACTCTTCCATCAGCTCTGCTGGCCTTGCAGATCCTTATCTTTGGCAAAGACTACTGACCTTTGCCCTTTGTTTCAGCTGGTCCCATTTAGCCCCAACAATGGAGAATTATCTTGTCCAACAGTCTGGTGCTCAGCAAACATGACTTTTTTTCACATGGTTTGCCTGTCTGTGACTCTGCTGTTCTCTCTTTTATGCCTGTATGTTCCCCAGATGTCTCTGTTCACACTTTCTGGTTCAGGCCTCACACATGCCTGTTAGGTATGAGTGTACGTGTGTGTGTGTGTGTGTTTTTGTTGGGTGCTAGTTACTAGGCCTGTTAGGATGTGAGGGGGCCAGCTGCTGCCACGGGGCTGACAGAGAGAGGGAGAGACAGAATGAGAATGTCAGGAATCCCATGGGAAACCCACCATGACCTTTTGTATGTTTGTTGTTCTGTCTCTCCAGCTTACTATACTTATTTTTACATGCTCATATTTATTATGCAGTGTTCTCAGCCCTTACATTCATCCTCCAACATGCTACTTCACAGCAATAAGTAAGCATCAGTAAGCCAGTCAGATTACTGGTGCAATAGTTGTACTGTCAGTTACTTTTACCTTTTACCTAAATCTGATAGAGACTCTGAGTTTCATTATTGAAAAGAAGCCTGAGGACAAGTTCCAAAGCAGAGACACATAAATTAGATTAATAACAGCAAGGGATGCACAATATTTATTGGTGCTCTATTGGCAATATTGTTGTTTGTTATAAAATAGGCTGATAATATCAAGCCAAATTACTTTTATTGACCTAACAAGTACAGCCTCTGCACATTCCAGTACAATAGGTGGTGATTTGTACTACTGCAAAGCCATGCAGTGCAGACCAGAGAGTCCAGCATGTTGTCGCTGGTGTGGATGTGTTTTGCAGTTTTTAGACAAAGACAACACTATTGTAATGTGCAGTACATGTTCTGCAAGTTTTTATGAGAAGTGAAAAACTAGTGATTAGTTCGAGTTGGTTAGGTCCAGCTTGCTGGTGATTGTCTTTGACATTTGCTGGGCAGTGCACCGTGAATTTGCTCCCCTGGGTCAAACTGTGAAAGCTGAGTGCTACTGTATTACTCTCTGAGGCCGTCTCTACCAACCTGAACTTTTGCCCAAAACCAACTGACTCTCCGACAAGACAATAGGCCACCCGTTTAAAGACCCATGGAAAAAAGCAACAATGCACAACAGGAAAAGCACCTTGTCCTACAAATGATGCAGCCTGCCACTGGACTAGTAAATACTGGAGAAGGTTTAGTCTTGCTTTACTCGAACATGTTGATACATCCCTAACCAGCCTGTAATGACAGTGCAAGAACACAGCAGTAAGAGCAAGTTCTTTCAAAACACAATCAAGTGTAACATGAAAATTTAAATAAACAAAAACAAAATCATGATTACAAAGATATGTGCAGAAACAACACTGTGGAATACCACACCATAGCAACAATTAAAAAGTTAAAGTAAAAGACTGACAGTGGGTGCAGAGAAGAGTATTTATACCAAATAAAAAGTGGTTGGAGGCTGAGTGACACAGAAACAGAGCTGTGGAGAGATGAACTGATGGCTCACTGAGGGAGAGGAAGAGAAACAGCAGGAATGAGCTGGAAGGGTCAGCCATCCATCACTGACGTTCAGGTCATTAGTCTATTTACAGAGAGCTGGCACCGAGCTTCCACTTGTCACATGGAGCCAATATTTAATTAAAGCTGAACCAGGAAGGCTAATTGGGACGGACCTGCCCTCAGGGGGGTTTAGATGACTGCTGTGACTGAGTGAAGCCTCTGTCACACTGTGGGCCTCTCTGGCAATGTTATGTTGCTAACCTGAGCTTGAGGGTAAGCCTTACTCTATGGTTTGCAAACTCGCAACCTGATGCCTCTTCCTGTCTCCTAAACTTCTCCTAATGTGTCCGTTATTACCAGGAGTCCTTCTTTTGTCCTCTTCTCTTTTAGGAGAACTCACTCACTGCTTATGTGAATTAGAGCAACAACACAACAATGTCTTATGTAATGTCATAAGGACCCAATGACACCTATTTCTACAAAGGACTCCAATCATAACATAACGGTTGAGGAAACTAACCTGTCATCTTTAGTTCCAACTCTTCATCTTTAGCTGTTCAACCATGACAGCCTGTTCTCATGCCTTGGTTGCCAAATGCAGACAGTGTTTTGTCACACCCCGCACAATCTCAAACAGCTGTATGAGACGCCTGCCAGATGACCTTTCTGCCAGATAGCTCTTCTGACATGGTTAATGTTGTAAAACTGTCACGGTTTGGTGAGGTCCAGGCACCAAACTACTTGGATACAGGCAAAGATATTGATTCAGTAAAAATAAAGTAGCTACATATGTGGCATCATGTTTGTAAGGTTACATGACATTTGTTAAAATAGGTCAACATTGAGTTTTGTATTAATACAGGACACAAACCACTGTCTGTTTACGGGAATGACCTGTTTCTGACTCATCCATCCACCCCAACCTCCTACGTATGTGGACTATTACACCTTTCATGCTGTCTCGACTGACTGCTGTGTACATCTAATATTACTGCACATGCAGTCCCTTTGGAGTTAGTTAAAAGCCTGGTGCATCTCATTCAGATGCTTAGAGGGACCTTGTGCATCTGTATGAGATGCAGATGGGGCATGACAAACCTTCAGATGACCGTTAAAAAGGACCTTGAAATGAAATTGGCCTGGCCATCGACCATTTACAGCCTTTCATTTGGTAAAACTTTAGCAGATCTTAGAGTTTCTTTTGTTCCTGCAAATGGAGATCAAGATACTGCTCAGTGTTTATTTGCCTCAATAAAAAATGCATCCTGACCATGTCTAATCTGAGTTATGGGATGTTCTACTAGGAATAAACCAAAGTCAGCAAGCAAGAAATAATTTGTCTTATTTTAGAATGGCGTTTGGTGCAACATTTTCTCTGCACAAGTGTTATAGACAAGTGCCATTGAACAGTGACACCAAATCTCAGTGATAAGCAACTTTGACCTGAGCATATTGGCATTGGCCTCAAAGCCAATATCAGCCAATATCAGACCTCTGGATAGGTCACATGTAGGTGGAAAGAGAGAGAGAGTTTGGCCTCTGACTCCTCACTGCTGTGTTTGTGCCAAAGATTAGATTGTTTGTGAAACCTGTTTAGTTCAGGCAGGACAGCCAGCACATTGTTTGCCAAGGATCCACCGAGATGTTTGGTCAGTGGGACGTTTAGAGTAGCAGTATTTGATCAGGACCCGTGGCTGAGGGTCTTAAGATTGTTTTAGACGTCTGTCTGGACTTTAAGGATGACAAATCTCAGTAACTAATCTACTCCAGAGCTCCAGAGACAAGAGAGGGCAAGCATGGTTCAGCAAAACTTTAGATAGAGCCGATCAGGAACAGAAAGTAAAATCTTTGCTGTATTCAAAACTGCCTACTACACCAGCAGTACTTACAGATTTGGTCAACATTTAGTGTGTAGAATGTAAAATGCAAACAAAAGCAAACCTGCAGTATCCCAAGAAAAAACCTGACTTGTACTAATCTCTACAACTCTATGTTATGCATCCAGAACAATGTACTCAAACTGAATGGCAGTAGCACTTAAATTAATTCTCACTGTTTGACAAAAAAATTCAAAGTGTTATTTTTTTAAGAGACCAATATCATGCCCATGATGAGAACAGCTTTGTACTTTTGGTATGCCTTGAATAGATATTGTAGTCTAATTTAGTCTACTTTCAAAGATCCTTAAACTGTCAAATCCAGCTGCAGCATCCATATTAGTGAAGTAAGTAAAATGAATGCAGTTTCTACTTTGTTTGTGATTGCTCTGCAGCAGAAGTGACATTAAAACTCCAAAAGAGCAAAGCTAAAAGAAGAGGCAGACATAAAGAAGGACAGTCCCACTCAAAAACGTTTGCTTTGCCCCTCCTCTTCACATTTAGATAACCTTTCCTCCTTTCTGTTGCCGGGAGCACCACAGATTTACCCAGTGCTGAAGAGGAGTGGGAGGGTTTCTTACATCTGTGCTATCTCGTCATGAAATGGTCTTTGTGTGCTCATGTGTGTGTGCATGCTTGACCTCCAACTCCAAACAATCCATCAAAGATGTAAGTCAGCCGGCTGTAGAGGCTGCAGGAGACACTCAGACGATGTGTGTTCATAACTCACAGAGGACAGAATATCAACCATGCCTAAGCAAACACACACAGGGGGCAGAATGAGGGGTTAAGAAGGGGTAAAGACTGAAGACCACTGGGGCTTCACACCATGCTGACATGGACCGATGGAAAACACAGATGTCCTATGTGAAGAGTATGAATGAAACTGTTCTTCATGCACATGTTCACCCCCAGCAGGTGGCTGATTTGAACGGATTAAAAGAGAGTAAATATTTGTAAAATTAGAATGAATGAAAAATAGAGAGTAGGTAGAGGCAGAAGGGAGATGTCCTTAGCTGAACCAGGCTAGTTTTAATGGATTGAACCAGTTAAAACAAAACCAGTCAAATCTTTTCTTTACACTTCAGCCTTCCTGTGTTGCAGCTCTTTTGACACCCAGATTGGTTTAATTTACTAAGCTCCGACGGTAATCTGTTTGCTCTCTTGTCACTCTTTCATCAGAACTGACAAAACACTCAGAAAGCACCCTCGCAGCTTTAGCCGACATTGTCTCTTTCACTGTTTTAAAATGACAAACAAAATGTCAGCAGTCACAAGTCCTATCAGCAGCTTCTAATTAACTTTAATTTCATAAGTTTTTGATGGAAGAAATGAAACTGGTCTAAAGGGGTTTTGTGTGCTCCCTGCAAGCCAGTGTTTGTGCTGTGGCAAAGATTGTTTATGAGGAAAAGTAAATGTTCTGCTGTAAGACCAGTGTGCAGTCCTGAGTAGCCTGAGATGTCTTCCCTCTGGCTGATCGCTTCACATACACTTCAAGATTTTGGTTAAGGGTTTTGAGTCGGGGCCCTCAGTGTTTAGATCAAGCAGTGGAAGCTGCCAAATTCAGAAAAATACAATTGGAATCTTTCAACTACCTTAAACTTTTTTCGTGTTTTGACGCCCTTATAGCAAGGTTCATTTAACAGGTAATCTGTTGATGGTGCATAAAGTGGCGCATAAATGATTTTAAAAATACAAGACAAGCCTTCTCAAGCTACTGTATCCCCGATTGGGTGGGTGTTGGGTCACAAATTGCTGATGCAGAGGCAGCTTCAGTTCTGAAAAGCAGCGCAGTTGTGTAGTAGAAGAAGCAGCCCACCTGCCCTCCTACCAAACACTCCTCCAGCGTTTTGCAGGAGACATGAGCCAGATGCTCGGCCATTAATCACATCCTTGTGTTTGTGATAGTGTATGTGATGTGTACATTTGGGACGGGATGCCTCTTTGTCAAGTAAATGTTAAAGGTGTGTTTGTGCAACTGCTGCCCACGACATCAGTAAGGGAGCAAAAAATGGAAATGTTGGCACAGTAAGAAGAGAAATAAAAAGATTTAAATGTAAGGAAAGTTTAGTGAAAGAAGCAAAAAAAAAGACTGGATGAATGTGGATAGCCTGAGAGAGAGAGAGAGATAGCAAGAGGTGAAAAGGAAATGTTTTATCCCCTCAATCTGAAAGCTTTTCTTGCCGGTTGATAAGCTCCTCAAGCTCCTGACCTTCTGCCTCAAAGACCATGAATCTATTTTATTATCCTGCTCCAGCCTTGTCCCTCAGGCCGCGTGTGTGTTTGTATTTGTCTGTGTGTGCAATGCATGTGCTTTTGTGAATGTTGTTTTTTATTACATATGTGTCTGTTTGTAGTTGGACTTATGCATACAAGTTTGGACCTAATATGTTTTTCACTTACTGTCAAACCATCATCTCACGGCAATAAAACAGGGAAGAACCTTTTAGTTTATAATCTTATCTATTTTATATTAAAAATGTGTTTGTGTGTTTGTGTTCTTAGGTGAATCTGGTCTTGGGAAATCAACTCTCATCAACTCTCTTTTCCTGACTGACCTGTACTCCAAGGACTACCCCGGGCCCTCCCAGCGCATTAAGAAGACTGTGCAGGTAAAGTAATTCAACTTCGAGGCCAGTGACATACTCATTTGGCTTCACACCTGCTTTTATACATTTAGGTCCTGTAGCATAATAAAGCTTGAGCTGTTAGTTGGTCAAATGTTCAGATACAGTATTATGTAACAGGCATATTGAAGCAGCATTTTGTAGAAATTAGCATTTTGTGCAATTTGGTGCCCGCCACCTTTTCCTGAGAACAATCTTACTGTAGTAAATATAAGTCCCAGGTTTCTGTAGCATAATTGTCAGCTGTCACGATGAGTGTGCTGACTAAAAACACAACTCCTCATGACAATGTCCTGAAAACTTCTGTCATCACAGACAAAATTTATACGAGCATTACATGCAACCCTGAACAGCGAGCTAATAGAGCCTGAACCAGAAACATTTCCCAGAAAACCAGAAAACATTTACTGACTAAAACTCTGAACTGACTTGACTTATGATCAAAGGGAGTCAATAACTTTTCTAACATCGAGCAAGTGCCTGTGTCCGTAAAGCAGAGAGTTGAAGGAGATTAGCCTGAGAATGTCAGAGGCACAGCCAGAAAGAGTCTCCATAAATATGATCCAGTTTCAGTAAAAACAGTGATAGCTGTTGGTTTGTGAGACATAGTGGCACAAAACATTTTGATTTTTTTTGTACCCACTCCTTCAAGTTACATAATGCAATTACAGCTAATCAGGGTGCATGATTAGTGACTGACAGATACACCATTCACCCTTTTACAAGTCTGTGTTCCATGAAAATGATTATGAATTTGTTCATTTAGAAAAAGTTATATAATGTTGCCAAGTGGACTCCAAGGCAACAGCTGTAAAAATCTAAAGTAAAGGCAAACAGCGCATGCAGATTGAGCAGCAATGTAGAGTAAATTGAACTCATCGCAGTTTAAATAGATCTAGTCTTGTGCCCATTCATGCTCAGTGATTCTCCTGGTCAGAAAACAATCAGTTAGAACCAATACACATCTAAACTTTGTAGGTTGGTGTTTAGGAGAAAGAGATGGGGTATTGTGAAGAGGATGAAGAGAGAAGAATGGAGTAGAAGTGGAAGTTGAGAGTGAGAAAGAGGTATGGAGGAACTAAGAGGGGAAATGCAAGGCCCCAAGGCCTGGGTTTGTCCTTTTATGGTCATGTCAAACTGGGGAGGAGGAGGGGCGAGGCTGCATCTGGATTAGCAGAGGAGAGTAGAGGACTGGAGGGTCTGAGAGAAGGCAGGGAAGAGGGAAAAGAGGAAGATAATAAGTTAAAACCTCTATAAAGTAAAATAGAGGGGTTATTGACAGAGGAGCGCTGTAACCAAGGGGAAAGACAAAGGAACGCATGTAGCAAGATAAATTGAGTGGCAGGAGAGGAAATAGATGGAGAAGGGTAAGACCTTATTCAGACCAAATCAGGTGTTGTGGAAAACACACCAGTTCTAACATTCACTTTAATGTGGGTAGTTTGTTTGAGCTGCAGACATGCAGACCGCAGGCGATGACAAGAAAAAATGCAGCAGAACCTGCCTCGGAAAAGTTGAAGCAGAGTCAACTTTTGGAAAAACACAACCCACTGTCATGCTACAGTGGCCAGTCAGCTGATCGGCTGATCAAACAAAGATGAACAACCATGGCACGAGGAAAATAATACAAATATTTGGACTTGAATATGCAAATGTGCAGACGCTCCCACACTGCTGAACCAACAATAATGGGTGCAACATCTGAACACTGCCTGAAAGTGGAGGGTCCGTCTGAGGACTGAGGCAGTGATGATGAGTGAGTAAGAGGTGACAGGGGAGAGACAAAGAAAAACAGGGAGTTGGGTGAGAGTCCCTGTACTTCCCCTGGGGCTTGATAGGGTCAGAAGCCGGGCAAGAATGTTTCCATGAAATGTAACACCCACCCACTGTCTCCCTCTCTCTCTCTCTCTCTCACAAACGAAAAAACAACCAAAAAAAATCATCCTTTCTTTACTTGAATACTAAGTTGTTTTCCTATTCATGAAAACTATTCCCACACAAACACAAACTAAAAACATATTGCAAATCACTTTGCAACTGGAGTTGGCTTCCACTAGTCTGACTCAGCGATTAAGTGATTCTTCAGTCGGCATTCTCTTCCTTTTCTGCTTTCTGTGTGTTACCGCCTTCGGAAACCCTGTCTCAACGAGAAACAACAAAAACAAGCTCCAAACTAGAAACCATCATGATAAAATTGTAAGTTACCCTAACCTTAGCCTGGTTGTTAGCAGCGCAAATACAATACAAAGGTAGCAGCTAGTACATTTGCTTTTGCAGCAATTTATACATTTTAATTTCCAGGGCTTGCCTCACTGTGTGCCAATGTTCCAGCAAAAAAAAGTTTTCATCAATTCTACTTTTCAGTCAAAATTTTCCCCTTTTTTGGAGTTTCAGTATTTGTACGATGCTTGTGTTATACCAAGATCAATGTTTAAAAACTTTGTCTTAATTTAAACTATTTAGACCCACCTGATCAAAGGTAAAGAGCTTAAGCCATTTCAAAGGGGCAAAGCAGCTGCTTTTAAATACTAAAATATATCCAACTTTGTTCTTTTTTTGAACATGCTTTTCATCATTCCACTCATTAAACTAAAGATACCTTCATAGCTTTTACATAGACCGTACATGCATTTTGGCCTCAGTTAAAAGCTTTTCCATTTTGCTGTTCAGAATAGGCAAAAAAAAATCATAGATGTGAAAAGGTTGCATGATAAAATTATTTGTAGGGTGTTATTTTGTTTTAGTGTCACTACTTAAACCAATACCCAGCTCTACAGACTTCCTGGACACACAAAATCTTGTGATCATTCAATCATAAAGTAATGATAACATTTCCAAAAATGAAATTGTGTCAGGTTTTTTTTACAAGCATTCTTTAAATTTCTGTGAGACTTTATGGGCGTACATTTCCCCTCTGCACCAAGTCATAAATGGTTATTTGCCTCTCCTGGGCAGTGAAAGTCCTGTCTTTCCAACTTTAGTTTGTGATTGTAGATGCTGTATCTTTACACAGTGCTTTCTAAATGGTATGTTCTACAAACAAATCAGGTGCAGTTGTTGTATCTTTAGTAATTCCAGTCACAGCTGCTTTGTTATGTTCCAGTATATGCACCGGCATAGTGCTAAATTTACTCTGTTTAGACAAGACTAAACAGACATCCATTCCGGTCCGATGCTCACATCAAACCTCATGTGAACCCCAAGAGTGCAACATGGGCATACAAGCTCTCCTGCAAGTAGCAGTTAGTCTGTAAAGAGTGTTTGCCATGGGTGCTGCGGTCTGAGGCAGAGGGGGAGAGACAGGGTCAGAGTATTTATATTCCAGAAAACTCTCTCATGCTTTGTCGCTCACTCGCATTGCCCCAGATCAGATTTCTTTTAAATGATAGCGTTGAGACTGACGACATTTTTGAGGTTTTCTCCCAATCTGTTTTTCTTCACAAAAACGGTGGAAATAGCAGATTTGGTTTTGAGATGGCTAACATGTTATGTGCACTTCCAGTACAAGCACACCTTTTAGCACACGCTGGATGCACAAATATGCTTGGATATGTCAAATGACCGCTGTGCGTGATATTTACACTCAGCTGTTAAGTCGGACAGATTATCCAAAGGTTTGTGGAAGCTGAAGAATGTTTGTGTTAGAGCAAGAGGGCTGTAGTTTGAGTAAAAGGGGTGATCCTAAAATAACTAGATGGCCTTGTGAAAGTATGCGGCGAAGCAAGGGAACAGCAGACGAGCTGCAGGAAATGATGGATCTGTGGGACCAAATGTGAATAAATGTGACTAGAGTGAGATTGAATAGTCTTGTTTGTCTGCTTTTTTAAGTTTTTTGTTGTTTTTTTCCAAAGTTAAGCCACATGCTGAATTTAAACTGTTATTTTAGTAACAAAATTATGTTCTTGACTTCTTAAGTGCCTCATAGTGAATACTGTGGTACTAGAGACAGAGTAGTCAGCAAGAGCAAGTTTGTCTTTTTATAAAATGTCTATTGTACTGTGTACTACTTCTGAGAATGACTTGCCCTTTTGATCGGAAGTAGTCTCGATGACTATAAAGAAATGGTTGCACACTTTTGGCCATTTTTTGCAACATCTATGTTTCTCACATTTTTGGTTACAATCTCTTAGTCTTGTGTGGTTCTTGAGAATATTAAATTCCTTTTTTAGACATTGCTTTATAGTTGAAGTAAACTATGAAAATAAATTAGTAGATACTTTAAAGAGCAACGTAATTTATCATAACTTAAATATATTGCTTCAACAAACATCCACACACAACCCCACCCTTGTCCTTACAGTTACCTCACAATTCTGACACTCCATACAAGATTTGGTGTTCAGCTGCTGTTAAACATGATCACCCTGTGACAGTTCCAGTTCCTTCCTGAAAAAGTTTAGTTCAGGATAGAATCTGCACTATGTGTAATAAGGAAAAGAAAATCATCCATCCTTCACCCACACATCATCACTGCTCCAAATATTTGTTGCTTAAAGGACGGAAAAAGTTTGAGATTCCTCAAACATAGGAGCAGCGCAGCCAGCACATATCGGTACCTGAACCTCCCAGCAGGCTGTGTGGGTGCACTTACACTGCAGTGATTTTTCATCAGTGCCCTGAGTGGGAGATGATGGTGTCAGATTATTAAACATGTAAGCCAATGTGTGTGGGAACATTGGTGTTGCCTAATTACATTCTTATTAATTTATTTCCAAAGTGTTTAGTCCACACAAACATCAAAAAAATTATCAGAACACCTCAACAGAAAGATTTAGATGTGAGGCAAAGGTTTTGATACAGTTTCATAATGTACTAAATGCTGTGAATGTTGGTGTTTCAGGTGGAGCAGTCCAAAGTGCTGATTAAGGAAGGAGGAGTCCAGCTGACACTCACCATTGTCGATACACCCGGGTTTGGAGATGCAGTGGACAACAGCAACTGGTGAGGCGTGTTTTCCTAACCAGATAAAGATATGCAAAATTACACCTTTACAAATGATCTTATGTTCCTTTTTTTAATTTTCTCCTCTTTCAGTTGGCAGCCAGTCATCAACTACATTGACAGTAAGTGCGAAGACTTTCTGAACGCAGAGTCGAGGGTGAACCGCAGATCCATGCCAGACAACAGAGTCCACTGCTGCCTATACTTCATAGCACCCTCTGGACACGGGTAGGTCTTCATGAGATTCAAGTGTCATAGGATGTGGCTAATAAAACCTAAAGTAAGGTAAAACAAAATCAGTGAATAATTAGATAAAGTGCTTTTATTTTGACACTCATGCTGTTAGTGTTCTTAAACTTCTATCTCTCTTTGTGTCATATGTTTTCTCAAAAAACAAACACTGTGTTGGAACTATGAGACATGTTTCGACATATCTTGACTACATAAGCCCTTAAACCTTCACTTTGCATCAGTAAAATCTTAAGCATGTAATAATATTGACTATATTTAACTGTGTTTCAAAGAAAATTGGTATTTTTCAAAGACCAAAAGCAGTCTTGCTCGGAAAACAACTTCAGGCTGTTTGGGTGATAGTTCTCTTTGAGTCCTCTCACAGTATAAATACTTGTTTTACCTATTGCTTGAATTAAATACTGGATTTTTCTGCTTTAAGTGTCTTCCTTGGGTATAATTTCACACAGTTTTAATTGGATGAACTGGAATGTCCTCAAGCCAGCGTTTTAGAAGCAGCAGTTGGCAAGTGGGTGGTGGGTTTTGTTCTGGTCAAGATGATCCCTTCGCAAGTCTATTTGTATTCAGAGGTGCTATTCATGAAAACCAACCAGCAATCATCATCCCAGTCCAAGTGACAGTGTTCTGCCTGTCAGTGAGAGAAACTGAAGCAGTGTTGAAAATAAAGATAAAACACTAATCTCTGGTTTAGAGACTCAGATTTTTGGGAAATGTCCACCTCTCCATCCTGCTCCTACCTCATGGCAGCTGTGCAGGCTGAAACTGAAGTAAAGTGTGTGT
>JAPZDZ010000023.1:5307609-5320586 GCA_029783805.1 Acanthurus tennentii | reverse complement strand
GTTGACAATGCACTCGCGCACTCCACTACCGCTCCGCAAACTCTCTTCTTCTACTCTTTCCGTTTTTTGTCGGGTCGTAACTGGCGTTTAGGCTCACTACCGCCACCATGGACGTATCTGGAAACAGCGTCGGAGGCGGACCCCTTTTTATTACTTCCTCTCCTAGGAGTATAAATATCCATTCCTTACATCAAATTAAGATATATATACAAGCGAAGAGAGAAAAGAAAAACTACATGGCTATATTGGCAATAAACAAAATAATTTTAAATAAAATACATTTTCTGTATTGATCGGAAATTTAGTTTGGTGCACAGATATAGCATTTATTTCCAAGATAAATTACTCACTAAATAGTTTGATGGATAAGTGGACTATTGGATTAATTTGAATCAGATAATAGAAAAAATATACAAACATGGCGATTAAACAATAATCTTTGCTTTATTGAAGTGCAACAAAAAATTACAGATCTTTGTGTCCTTTTAACAAAGGGAAAAATGATCTGAGTAGGAGAGTGAAATCTCGGACAGTGAAACAAAACAAGACAAAGCCACTGGTCAGACAGGTGAATATAAAGAGACCGATGACCCCTGACAAATAATAGCTTTCTCCTGCTGAATAAGAGCCACAATCCCGTTCATCCATTTTCATACAGCTGATCAGAAATAAAAGTGAAACCAAAACTTGATCTTCAGCTCGTGACACAAGCCAGACGTTCAGATTTAGTGTCAACTGGAGGTGTTTTCTATCATCGCCTCTGGTTCATTCCTGTAAGGTTCTTCAGCTGCGTAACACAAGAAAAACATGAGCCACATTTTAATCATTACATTTAAATGTCTCTACTTATTTTCTTAGACAATCCAATGCAGAGGCCCTGCAGGGTTACCTCATTAAAATTCCCATAATTAATAATGAATGATTCAAAAATTAAGTTTAAAGAGAGGTAAGTTAAGCTTTTTCAATTAATATTATTGGATGGCATGTACATAAATATATTTAAAAAGAGAAAGTGTAAGAAGAGTGCATGTGAATAATAAATATGGGGCAAAGACTTACTGTAAAAGCAGCTCCCATGAGCCCTTGCACCACCGCTTCACCAGTGGACTGAGCCTACAGAAAAAGTAGAACAGAGAACTCAAAACATTTAACCAATGAATTAGGTCAAAGGTAATCTAAAGACAAGTTAAAATCTGTTGCCGGGGTCCACACTTTTGAATCCCTCCATTACACCAAGTTGAGATGACGGACTCTACAGAGTTTAACATGTGACAACAGTTTCAAAGGTTTTCAGAAATGTATTTTAGTGTACTGTCAGCTGCACTGTGACTTTCTTAAACTGACCAGCATGTTGGAGACAGAGAAGCCATAACGAAGCATCCCCCAACTTGCAGTACTTCACCCACCAGTGTAAGTGCTCAATTAATTTGGACACTTAATCTGAAGTCTGTTATGGGATTATTCTACTGTTGGGTAAAGTTGGGAAAAACAGACAGATTGGTATTTCTACATAGTATCAAAAAAGTCTTGAAAAGCACTCTACCTGCTTCGCTGTAGTGGCCATGTTGACTACATCTTGAATGCGGTTGTCAAGGAAGTTCCAGGTGTCCTGGAAGTCTGGAGAGGAGTCCTGAACCATCACCAGCTCTGTGGTGTTATAGATGCCCGTCAGCGCTGCCCGTTTAGTGTACCAGTTCATCTTCAAAAGAGAGAAGTTGTATGTGAAGTTCATATGATAGATTTTTGAAAGTGGCATGGTAATCTAATTCTAAACTGAATGGCATTTACATTAGGATACATTTAGCAACAAGTGATGTTATGAAGAACCAAATAAAATACAAGACAGAGCAACAACAACAAAAACTTGAACATCTGCAGAGGCCTTCTAATAATACTGGATAAGGCTGAAATGAAGAACACTTAACACTCTGACAGTCCATAATTTGCCATTATAAGGATGTTTTGACATACATTATGACACTTAAATTATGGCACCTTACCAGATCCATAAAAGAAGGGCCGCAAATTAGTCTGTCTTATAGGCTATTTCTGGCCACAGTGGTAAGAGAGTAAATTGTTTTAACCTTTACTTAGTAAAAGTCATCGCTACTTCTGCTCTTGTTACTTGCAGCCTAATGTGAGCTGAGAATTAGAACAGTAACTTTACCTGCCAGTTAATCAGTGACGCATTATTTCTATGGCCATGCAGTAAGCAGAGACAGAGTGAAGGTGTTAGTGGTGGGAGTAACCTGGGAGGTGGCAGGCCTGATATTGTGGGGGTGGTGATGGAGGGGTGATAAAAAGGTATGAGCAGAAGAAGAAGAAGAAAAGGGCCGAGGGTGATGGGATCCACTCACATCTGTGGAACGGTCTCCAGCGTAGTACCAGATGTCATCTACCAGAGTAGAGAGGTGCTTCAGGCTGTCTGGGATGTTGTGAGGAAGGAGTAGGATGCTCATAGCCTGAGAAAAAACACACACATATACAAAGTCAAGGACCCGGAGTTGTTTCTGCTTCCCCCCTGACCTCTGTCTGAGGATAAATAATTAAAAGGAAACACAAAGATGGACTATTCCTTATGCTCATAATGCACACAATACCTGTGGCCATGATTCAATGTAGGGGATGTACATCCTCAGTCTGGTCTCTACAGCATCTCTTAGAAATTCAGCAGTCTTCTTTTTCCTGCAACACAGTTGTCAAAGCTAGGAGCTGAAATCTTGGCTCTAACTAAAACAAAAAAAAAATCAATTATCAAAACAGCAGACTAAAAATGACCTATCTAAGGTATTTAGAAGTGAAACGGGATCATGCTTTTGTTATGTAACACCTGAAGTTAGGCTGTAAAAAGGTACAGAAAATTTAGATTTATTATACAATAGTTGGGCTGCAGGTGTAAGTTTACATACTCTGCCTGGCCCAACTGGACCTGGTTGTGTTGTTCAGCCAGGATCTCCGTCAGCTGCGAGTTGCACTGGGAGATAAAGTGCAGGACCAAGTCTCCAGCTCCATTATAGAACATACCAGCAGAGGCAGAGGACAGGCCCAGTGTCTGGTGACAACATGCAAACAAAGGCAGCAACACATAAGAGGCAATTCAACATAAGCCAGGAAATAGTAATCACAGACTCTAACTGTCTCTCTCATTTAGCTTTTGTTGTAAGTTTCTTTTTAGTTGAACTGCTTTTAGTTAGGTCTGTGCCTTTATCAGAGACTGAACATTGGAGAGTTGACATGATATGGGAAACATTCGGAGGGTCTTAACAAAAAAAAGGTAGGGTTGAGTAAGGTTGACTCAACTCAAGTTGACTCAAACTCAGGAAGATGCAGTTTATAGTTGACGTCTTAAGCCTCCTCGCCATAACAGCCTGATTAATGCTTTAACTGTGCTAGATTTCATACAAATATTCCTTCCTGTACGTCACATTAGAAGATTTAAAAAAACAGGATAATATTTCTTATTTCTTATTTAATTTGCAGCTCACCTCAGCACCAGCTGCGATGGCTTCCACTGACCAGCCATGCTGTGGGACAAACTCTAGAGCGGCAGTCAGGATTCGAGCTTGAAGCTGCTCCTCTGTTTCATATTCTTCACCCTGCTCTCCGCCCTGGTCCTGGTAACTTTCCATAAGCACACAAAAAGTCAAGTATAAGCAACAATTTAGCACAGAGAGTTTAGTGTGCCGTGGATTCTGTCATCGTGCTGAGATCTTTGTGAAATAAAGCAATTTCTTTTATCACAACCACTGCAGTGAATACAAATACGCGTTACGCAGCACTGAGGGAAAGTCAAACACACTAACAGGAGTCTTGTGCATAAAAATATATTTTGTTGGACACTTTGAGGGGGAAAATACCCTCAGTGCCCAGCGTTTTTTAATTAAAAACTGCTGTGCCTGCACCAGAATAAATCTACAGTTGTTTTTATCACCACTGACTCCTTCTGACTGGGACTGGAATCGAATCCTGTGTGTCTGGACATTTCTACCCCTCATAAGCATTGTGCTGTATATTCTGATCTTGTAATGACCAACCTGGTGTTTGGCTTGGAGGCCTCCTCAGTCGCAGAGGCTTCTTGGGAAGCTGTTGCTGTTTCCTGTTCTGCAGAGTGAGCCTGGTAGTGCTCATGGTAGGTTGTGGATGAGGAGGGGGGTTTGTCAGATTTGGATTCATCCTGAAGTCTTGGAGCTGCACGGTGGAAGCCTCTTCTCAGGCTTCTGCACTGGGGGTTTGTTGCTGTTGGTGCAGCCACCACTGTGGGGAGAAATCTAGTCATTAGCATCTCAGAATTTTGTTGGGGGAAATTATAATCAAACTCAACAATGATAAAACTTACAACTTACAAAAACATGGACATCCATGGTCAAAAAGTTTTAGGACTTTGCACTTTGTTTCATGTGACTAAAAAATGACTTTAGTTTTTAATTTGACTACCAATATATCACATACACTGTCATATTGGTAGTTTGGACTATTCTTCTTCTACAAGCGATTTTCCTGCTCAAGGACACATGGTCGTCTGATTAAAAAATGTTAAAAATGTACTCCGAATGCCACACAAAACCCAACAATACAATTATAAGGGAATCTGGCCAATGTCACGGACAATGCTAGTTTTCTACCTCTGCATGTTTTGCTGTATTTTTTCTTTGTTTTTCTTTCTCTGGACAGAAACATGTTCTATCAAAAAGTTCTAATTTGGCACATTCCTCCAAAATGATTTTGGCTTATTCAGTTGTGAAAAAGTTCTTTTGGGATTTTTTTATTCTCAATTTCCACAGCAGCCTTAACTGTTTCACCTTGTGTGAAACTGTCTGGCTGTTGCTTAAGGCTCTTCTGCACCACATAAACAAGCATTCACTCTACTCTTTCACTAGCTTGCATGCCTCAAGTCCTTGTTTACTTACTGTGTAGTTGATACAGTGACATGAAAGTACTAAAAGGCCTTACAGCTGTAGCATTTTAATACAACTTCTAACGTGTATTTCCTCTTTCTTCTCCTTGTGGTTGAAGTGGTATTATAACACTGACACAAAGCAGATGATGAAATACAACCCTTCCCACAAAAGTGGTTGAATTTTTTTTATATTGTAGACACCTTGTACAAAAAAGAACATCTGCACACTACAACCTGCACTCTGTTTAATGATATGCTCACATCAAGCTGCTGATCTAGTTCAACACTGCAATTATTCGGTCTGGACTTATTGTCTGGTTTACATCAGCCACCAAAAGGAACAAGAACAGACTACAACTGACTGTCGGGACTGCAGAGAAAATCATTGGTTGCAACCCGCCATCCATTCAGGGCTTAGAAACCTCCAGAATCAGAAAACAGACATGAACAGTCACTGCAGACCCATCACACCCTAAACACAACTTCTTCAGACTTCTCCCCTCCATTACCCACTACATAACACTGTACACCAACACAACTGGACACAAGAACAGCTTGTTCCAACAGGTTATCACTGTGATGAACAATTGAACTAGTCCGAAGGTGTTAATCATCCATTAACACCAAAATATCCACAGTATATACCTAGTTTATTTATACCATGCGCCCATAATATACCCAATTATCCTTCCCCCCTTTTAATTTGCATTACTTGTACTGCTACAACATACAGTATTTTCAACTTATGCACATACTTGTGCTGTTTAGAATTGAATCGTAATGGTCATTGGTTAATTTAATATACTATTTATAAACCCACATTCATTCAAGAGTCATTAGAGGTCATTATTTTTTATTCTTTTCACCATTTTTACTTATTTGTTCATTTTTGTTGTCCTTGTGCCTAGCAGTACATCTATTTCTAGGTACAATGACAGCAGTGTGAAAGGAGTGTCAAAGTATATTTAGTGTGAAGTGTATTTAAATCCTTTGAATAATGCAAACACTTGCAAAACATCACTTGAGTTCATATCACAGTGGAGCAGTTTCAGCTTACAACTTCTAGGAGAGCCAATGATAACATATAAAATACCAACTGTCCCATACATTAAATTATCACAGGAGTAAAAAAAAACCCTATATTTCACCGCTTAAGTATGTAATCGAGTACAGAACTCACTGTGCTT
Source organism: Acanthurus tennentii (assembly GCA_029783805.1). Lineage (NCBI taxonomy): Eukaryota > Metazoa > Chordata > Actinopteri > Acanthuriformes > Acanthuridae > Acanthurus > Acanthurus tennentii. The sequence goes on along the minus strand of JAPZDZ010000023.1, from coordinate 5,314,502 downwards.
CTTAACCAATGTGTGAGATTTTTGCTTGAACTGTTTGGTTTACAATCCTTTCACACTAAAATGATACATGGTGGACCACACTGCCTTTGCCTTCGAGTAGCTTCGTACGATCCAGTGCCGCTGTTGTACGTTCAAACAAGAAAATCTAAGCTCTGCCTAAATATAGCCAATTTACCAGAAGCATGCTCTGACAGCTTGCATAACCAAAGAGAAGACTCCCCCCAGTTGCAGGAACTTGTTTACCATGCAATTCGTGTTTAACTATCAAGGTCCAAAGAGGCTGTAGCACCATGTCAACCAACAATTTTCGCATAATTATTTTACTGTTAAAGCCACACCTAAGATAATGTTGTCCCAGTTCTGTCCTCCATGGTCACCTTCTGTTACAAATGACTTTGGCACGAATAGCTAACGTCAACACGGACTCGACTCCATTTAATGCAACTCATAACTGGAAGCATGGACATTGCAAGGAAAAAAATCCGGGCTGTCCATCGAGTAGACAATAATAACACACAGTGGTCGCGTCTTACCGCTGCTCAGCCCCCGAAGTGCCCTTCCAGCACGTAGACCTCTGAGCAGCGCCGCCATATTTAGCTGCACTGTCAAGTTTTTCAACACACAGCTGCGTCACTTCAACGCGACTCAGATGTGGAATTAATCAAGCTAGCGAGAATAAGACCAAAACATCCGAAGATGCGTATTTTTAATCTAAAACTTTTTATACTTACTTTACTCATAAGTAAATAAATATCTATCATTAACGACAGGAGACATGCGTTTGAGTGTGCGCTTTGATTATTTTTATCCCTTGTAATACGTGATCTACACCATTTTCACCTGATACTTCATTTAAAACAAAATTATTAAAACGTAACAAAACAGTTAAGACAATTTAATTTTGAAAATTCTAACAGAAATAAAATTGTCTTTGTCCGATTTGTAAATTTACAAAATCTTTATCGTAACCGTATGGTAGAAAAATTAGATTACTGGGATTATAGTGACCTTTCAGTTCACTTTCATACTTTGGCAAAAAAAAAAAAAAAAAAGAAAAGTTAGCTGGCACAGTGGTCCAGTAATCATCGCATCCTACAAATGGAAAAATGTACTGAAATACAAAGGACCAAATACTAAAATGTGCACACTAAATAGTAACTAATAACGGTAGTTGTTGTATAATTAAATATTTAATGTGAAAGTAATTTGACAATTCGATTTAATTTTGTTCTTGCTTATAAATGGTGTATTTTTAGGGCTGAGCAAAGCATAGCGATATTATATAGATATCATCATATTAGATTTCATCTTAGATTTCATGGAAATCAAGTGCAATATGGTAGACTATAAATGCTGCCCTTTCTGTAACACTTACAAAACTGTTTTATCTGTTCTAAAAATTATCTATATGTATTTTGTTATTTTATCCAAATTACTTTTATTACTGAAAAACTGCATTGTGTTAATTTTTGTGAAAACAATAACAGTCGTTCCTAAAATATAACAAAATAATGGCAATTTGGCTCTTATTGTCCAGCCCTAACTTATATCACATATTAATTGTATTCTCCTTAAACGTACACATGCAAAATTTGCAAAATATCACGTAATTGCAGTGTACTTTTCTGATTTTGATACGTTTTTTCTATGTTCTATTTACTGCTTCAACATTTATGTAATAATACAGAGATTATATTGCAGGTTCCATTTTATCTGAACGTGAAGTGAAGCTTTACTCTAACTTGAAATAAATAAACGAGGTTTATTATTAACAGTATTTACGACCCACAATCCTTTGTGCAATGAAAAAAGACATAACCTGGGTCACGTGGTATTGTCATTGAGGCGGAAATGAAAGTTCACTAGCGACAGCATCGGAGCACAGCCGAGAAAGGTACGGAAAGTCTACATTAAAGCCTTATATGCTAGTAATTCAACAGATGTAACGTGTTCTGACAAGGTCCACGTAACTAACAAATCTGCTTTACTTGTTGTCAGGCGATTAGAACAGTTTTTATCGACATGTCCTTTTAGACCCCCCCTCCTACGACGCTTCGCTCGCTAGCAGTTAGCTTCTTGCAGGTCAAGTTAGGCAGAATTGGCCACATTGGACCGGACATGCCGCGATTTTCCCTTCAAAACAAACGTAAAAGAATTGCCAGAGTGGTGACAAATAAGACTTTCTACTGGTAAAAAACGTTTTAAAATTATTTATGTATAGTCAACTATGTGTATTGTCCTAGTCGTAGTAGGTTGCAACACAGCTGTACTTATCAGTTGAGATTTAGTTTGGAAAAATGACCGGAAGTTAAGGTTTTCTTAGTTTCACTTTACAGTGATGCATATAAATGCCTCGATCATCTTCCTTGTTTGTGTTTCGTGCGCAGCAGCCAAGGGTATTTAAATACGGCTACAATGAAATCTGTTTAGTAGTGATAGCTAAGTCCTCATTAGTCTACGGTAAAAGTAGACATCCATTGAGTAGCGGATTAAGCTAACTGCGTAGCCAGCGAGCTTGTTTCACAAGGTTGAAGGAATATGCTATTGTTGTGATTGCCTTGATCTGTTTTTCGACAGCCGGCACAAGACCTCAGGTAGTAATTTTTTCAATACAGCACTCGATAGTTCGTTTTTAGTAGGGCCAGGTCACATCTGGTCACGCATCACTTGGTCACATCTGGTCTCACGCTGAGATGCCAACAGCAGTCACCTTGGTTCTGCAGCAAGTAACGTTACACTGATATCAGAAAGAGGATCCTCCTCACTAACCAATTTCAGGATTAATCTCTCCTTGATGTACAGATTACAGAACAATATTAACAACATCTCTAGACTAGAGTTCAGTTTTACTGCGCACAGTCTTTAAACATGAGTTTCCCTTTGTATTCAGTCCAGCAGGCTACATCTCTGACTTTGCTCAAGGTGATGTTAATAAGGTTTGCTGAATTCTTAGTGCTTGCTACATCTGATGGGGTGAATAAGTCTCAACTTACGAGACCAGGGTGCTGTGAAATTGTTTTTTGGAAAGGTTGTTGTAATGCTGCAATGATGTGCCAGTGTGATGTAATATCATAAGTGAGTATGTTTGTGTTTGTGTTTCAGAGCTGTGAGGTCATGGCAGCTGCCAGCGTGAGCACACCTGGCGGTGCCCCGACCACTGAAAAGTCTCAGTTGATCTTGAAAGGTAATGATTTATTTTATTTGTCATTTCACAGACTAACTGTAGCACACAGCTTCCACAATGAGAACTAAACAGAAATTTCCTTGCTGCAGTCTTACCAGAAAAAAGCTTTTGTGGTTTGTTTTGGATAAAAATCTCCTGATTTTGAGTAAAAGCAGTCTGTTGAGGTCCTACAGGGTGCCTCTTATAATGTATGTGTGTGTGTATGTTCACTTATGAGAGCTCATCAGCAGGATGTCAACTTTTCTTTCCACCCATCTTCACAGAGAAGTATTCTCTGTAGGAAAACAAACTTGTGAGACTTCTCTTTATCAATTTTAGCTACTTCCCCTTTGAAAATAATGGGTCTGCCTAAAACCTCAACGATAATATTCTTCTTGTCAGTTTTTCACTCTCCACTGATGGTCAAAAGGCCACGTCTGCAACCTCCCTCCCATTGTTTACACAGCCAACCTGCTGTTCAAACCTTCTCCAGCCTAGGGATGCCATGGTGAGGAAAGTTTCCCATCATTTGATAACCTTGTGACAGTAAGAGCGTTACACCAGACTTAATCTGTAGAGCACTGCTTATGTAATCTGGTGGGCAAGTAATATAATAGCTGTACCCCTGAACACAGCACAGAAATAACACTGCAGGTAACAATGACTTCTGTGGCAGCCCTAGGTCAGATGTATGTGCATCAGTGTCATGGTATTTATAAAATGGGAAAGGCATTAGGAAAAATCCTGTGGTGTCAGATAAATGTCTGTTTGCACCATTTTGAGCTGACCTGCTTATGGAAAGATTTCAAATCCAGGATGCTTACAGAATCTCATAGTAACTTAAGTGACTTAAGTATGACATATTGCTATACAGCTCAGGTGGTCTGAGCTTGGTTTATAAAGATTAAAGACTGTGTAGCTCATTGTCATGGCAATTTTTCTCATCTTAAATGTTCTCAGCATCATCGACCATGGATCTTTTTTCTTTGGTCCCCATTTAGCCTTCATATTTTATTAAAGGCTTTGTTATATTTATGTGGTCTTAACACCTCTCTGTACAGTAGCTAAACCCCCTGAATCACAGCTGTTATCTGTTCTCTACCTCCTCTCTGTCTATATTGCATGCACTGATTTAAAAAAATGATTGTCCACTAAATACGGTTTGGGCTGTTACAGGGTCGTTTTTTATTTTACAGTCATCGTGGCCTAAACATTATAAATGTGATATTAATAAAAAGAAAAACTATTCAACACTATTATATAATAGTCAGTCAAATTGTATTAAATTTTTGGTTTTTTTAAACTGTTTTTGTTTCTCTTTTTGGCAAATGAATTACACTTAAAATGCAAGTACAGGGAAGTGAATAGAGCATTTTTTTTGCCCACTGTGACAGAGTGAGAACTGAACAAATGAATGGGTTTAAGAGATGCTGTGTTGTTTACATGGTCATCACGTGCATTTTTGACACAATATCAATATTTTGTTCTTAAAATATCATAGCAATCGCCGCATGGATAAATGTTGTTTAATAAAAGACTTTAAAAGTGGATTAATAAGTAGGTAGTGTTAACAGCTTTGATAGAATAGCTGAAAATGATGTGCATGCATAGAGCTAAAAGAGAAGTTTACATTTGTGTTGGTATGTAAATTATTATAAATTATTATTATAAATTATGACCAAATAAAAAAAACAACAAAAATCCCCCCCACTATGAATCAAATTATCCCTTAACGATATCTTACTACTCAAGTTAATGAGAAAACATATTTTTCCTGGAAACCGGGCAAAAACAGTGAGACCAAGGTCTTCCTAGTTTCCTCTTTTCCAGACTGCCTCTACCCTGAATTTCTGAATCACAGTTTAGTCACAAACCCACTGCGTTATTCACTGTTGATCGTCTAAATCGCCCCCTCATTAACTTATCTCTTGATCTGCTCACAACTTGCTGTCTGACTTTTTTTCACTCTCCCAACCCCCTCTCACTCTGCTGAACCCAAATTTTCATTCTTCCATTTCTGGCATTCTTTATCCTCTCTGTGTCACTTCCTTCTTCCCTTGAGAGAGATGTGGATGTATCTCATTTTGTTGCCAGATGTTTATGAGCTCAAAGTTGGTCAACCTGCGTCAACCAGTGCAGATCTGTTAATGTCTCGTCTGTGATAGGAAGGAATGCAGAGGCCTTTTTCTCTGTCATCATTTAATCATTGCACCACTCTTCCTGATCACATACATCCTGAGAAACGCTTTCAGGCTGTGTCCTTTTCAGTTTGCAATGCAGAAGTGATTCAGGATGAACAAATCGGTTCTCACATGACTGACACATGCTGTAACAAGATTCTCATCAGATCTACAGGAATTCAAAACCGCTAAGCCTGTCTTAGCCCAGCTGTAGATTTCTACTGTAGTTGCAGTGCTTTTAATAGTGTTGAGATTCAGTGAACTGTCATAAAATGCAGAGAGATGTGTTCAGAGAAGAGATTCATCAGTTCTCTGTAAGCTGCAAGGGAAAATCAGGAAGTTTTATTTTAGACAAGAGCAACACAGCAGTTTTACAACTTGTTTCAAGCATTATTTAAAGATGATTTTATGGTCCTAAGGCAATAGAATCAAATCATAAACAAACCAGAAAGTTAAAGTATTATTTAAGCTGCAGAAGCACTCAAGGTTTGTGTTTCTTTTAGGCAGTTTGCAGTGTTAACTTGTTCTTTCAGAGTCCACTCACTGAATTTGGTGTTTTTAACACTGAGGCTTCACTGTGCCGAAGTAATGATTTTCCTAGACCCCAGTCACATTAAAATGAATTATAGTGCTATGGCAGATGTTTTTCTTTCTTCCACTAGAGGGCAGTGTTTGTATTTGTCTGTTTGCTTGCCCTTCCACCGACATACAGATTGGGTCCAAAATCCTTACAGCACCATAACATGTAGTGTGTTCACACAGGATAAGTGACAAAATGAGGTACAATAAAATTTTAATACGCATGCTTAAAAAAATTTAAATTGCAGTGCTCAAAGGAAAAAAAATGTGGCTGGAAAAAGAATAAAAGCTAATTGTAAATTTGCTTCAGTAGAGCCTCTGAAAACAAAAGTAACACTTGCATTTTTGTAAAAATGTTTTCCTTTTCTGTGTGAACTTTGTTAGTATCAGTGAAAGAATCATTCTCTTCAATTTTGGATTTATTAGTTTCGGGTAGCATTCTCTCCATGAACGGTAAGAAACTTATGGAGATAAAAGACAAGATAAAATAGATTTCATCCAAAATATCAGAGAAGCAAACCTAGAAGACAAAGTGGCAAACAGTCTACTGGCTAATTTGAAAACATTTAAGAATATACAGATTTATACATTTTGTTATTAAAGGTACGGTTCACAAAAAAAAAAGAAAAATGAATGCTTTAATTTCAGAAAGCTTATTACTTTGACTTAACTATATATTAAGTGAGGTTATAGTATATATATAATAGATGTAATACATAATTTTTATTTTTCTTAAGCACCTGACACTGCAACTTGCAAAGCACTAAAACTGACGTGACATTTGAGGTAAACGGTTAACACAGACAAAATAACATTTTAAGTTGAGTTTTAAATTTCATCATGTAGGGCACTGTTATAATTCTATTGAAATATAAACTGTTTTGTAAAAATTGGAAGAGATTACTTCCTTCCAAAAATAAAGCTTTAACCCAAGGATGATGTGCAAGTTTAGACCTGTTCTCTTGGGCTTC
>JAPZDZ010000023.1:5285979-5297801 GCA_029783805.1 Acanthurus tennentii | reverse complement strand
ATGCACAGTAATGTGCATGTGGCAGGTGTGAGCAGTAACTTTAGTAAGTATTCCAAGTTATAGGTTACACTTGATCTTTGGCACAGAGTTACACCTGTTTATTTGACAACTGGTACATGTGCATTAGCAATTTCACTATGGGTTGAGTCTTGAGTCTAGGCTCATGACCCAGAGATCAAACTCCTTTTTGAGTAACTGAAAGAAGTTACAGATCTGGCGAGTAGAGGTGAGGAGCCATGACTTTGTTGTTGTAGGCGAGAAATTTGTGCATTTCGAGATGTTAGGAAATCACAAAATACACACATGCAAGTGTTCACAAACCATGTAATTCAACAAAAAGAAAGCTGTAATAAAAAAGCTGGTTACAAAACAGAAACTATTGGAGCAAAAAGAAGCACCCAGAAATACAAAAACCAAAGAAATACAAAAAACTACAAATAGGATGGAGACAAGGATGTAGAACCAAGTAGCAGAAGCAGGATCTGGGAACAAAAGCTGCTGAACAGATAAAGACAAAGGGGAAACAGAGACTACATACACTGGGAGTAATAAGACACAGGTGGGGTAATCAACACAGGTGAAACACATTACGGTGGGGCAGGTGATCACAAAGGAGAGAAACTGGACATGACAGGGAAATATAAGGCACAAGACAAGTGTAAACAAAATGGAAATTAAACTATAAATGACAAATGTGAGGGAGCAGACAACAAACAGTTGAGCATTGTTTTTACAAATATCCTTACTGAGGTAAACGCACTGTTTATCATTTTTCTTTATTTGCATAACAAGCCAAGATTGTTCTTGAATTTTCATTATTTTACCAATGATATGTCAAACAATCTGCATCTCTTCCTTGTTTTTGTCAAAAGTTTAAACTTAAATCTCCTTGTCTTTGAAAATAACCAACATTTCATCATCTGCAGACTTAATTTTTGTGTAATAAATGATCCTCTGCTGTCAAAGTGAATATTTAGGCTTCATAACAGGGGAATATCTGTTTCTTCACACCAAAATCTCTTTTAGCATTCTCTTGCCGTAAAGATGTACCAAATTGCAAATTATTAAAATTCCATTGTGAGCTGTTATTTGCTGATGTGAGTGCTAAATTTTTGAAAGCTAAACTTTTTCTAGTTTCTTCTATCAAAATGGCTCTCGGTCTCTTTTTCTCAAACTGTTTATGTTGTGACTGACAGCTAGTTATTATTATTTTTTTTATTTTTACTACAGTCTGTAAAATGTTGATGTTTTGTGTCTTTGCAGAGATATTGCAGTCAGACAGACCCAACCTGAGGAGGACACAGAGTGAGGAGACTCCCAGTACAACTGGATCTCATAGCAGGTCAGGAAACACACACGCATATATGCCTTTACGACCTTTTTAAACTGACAGAAACACAACTCTTAAGACAGCATTGAAAGTTCAGAATGGTCAAAAGCAACTTCACAACCATGCCGAGCTGACCAAGTCCACTTTAAGGTTGTAGTATCCAGAGTGACATACAAACATGTAAATAATTGTTATTACATTGACTTAAAAAAAAATCCACAATCGATCAACCTTTAATACACACACACACACACACATACAAAGGAAAGCAGCTTCCAGGCATCTGAATTCAGAGCAGCTCACCACACTGCTGGTTTCAAATACTTCTGCAGAAGTTAGTGTTCTGGTATAATTATAAGAATGAAAGTGCAATAATAAACTTGCGTAACCTTTTTCTAAAACACTGATTGCAAGTGCTTCAATGAAAATCATAAACTGGAGGCATGATTGTATTCAAAATAAATGGAAGTAAGAAAAAACGATTGAGGGAAGGCAGCCCGTGCCAGTATGGTCGGCTAAAGCACTTATGCAGAGTGCCAGCATGTTATTCCCCCCCTGAATGTGGTTTCAGACGCTGCTCTCACCGCCTAGAATGGTAGTGGGATAATAAATAGTGGAACAGACTGCATTATTTTCAAAGCTTTGTGGCGGGGATGCATGGGGTCAGATGGTATTTCCCTCCAAACATTACAGGGGGGCATTAAACACAGTTCAGCCAAGAGCCAAAACCGCTGCTGTCATGGAGAAGCAGTCAACATCTCCATCTAGTTGTGTAAGACCAGACGACACAGAGAGAAAGAGGAGAAGAAGTGATTTCCGTCTCCTATAATGAGAAGCTCAGCGCCCACACACAAACACATTCATTAGTGTTTACAGCACATACACACCACCTAGTGTTAATTTCAAATCTGCGCTTCCTTCCTCTGCTGCTTCTTCTCATTGTGTAGAATAAACGGCAGAGCGCAGCTCTGGATCTGGTTTTCTGTTGATGGCTGTCCAAGCTCGGCCTCAGCATTCCACAGTGATGGGGAGGGAATGCCAACATGTTATTCTTTGTATGAAAGTTCTTGTCGGAAAAGTTATATTTAGTGATAGGAAAACATGAGGGTGTTCAGAGAGGAAAAGTAGCCAACATGAAACTTGGTGTGTGTTTTTTGTGTGCTTGTTTTGCACGTGTACAAGCTCTTAAGTGTGCCAGGTGTTTTCCCCTTTGTCAGGGAAAAACAATAGCTTTAGCTATAATATGTCATAACAAAGCTGTGGAGTGATCCGCAGGAAGAACTGTCAAAGATTGAGTACAACACAACAGACTGCATTTTTTTCCCCTGCAGTAAGAGCTAATGTCGATGGTTCTTTGCCTTCTTTATTCATTATTTCATTGCACCTCCCCTCTGTTCCCACTCATCTCCTTTTCTCTCACTTTCTCCTCTCTTCTGCTCTACATTCCATCCTCTCTTTCTGTATCTTTTTTTTTTCCTCAGAAGTAACAGGAACTCAGTAGGGGGGTCACAGGGCAGCTCCCCAGGGTGCTCCAGAGGGGGCTCTTTGACTAACGGGGAGCTGAACGAGGAGCAGATCCCTGCGTTAGGCTCGTCTGGTCGCCATCGATCCTCCAAGAGCCACAGTAGTCCTGGAGGCAGTACAGGTAGACAAAAAAAAATTGCCAATCTTATTACTGTATTACTCACAAAGCTGACATTAATTGGACTGCTACATTTTCTAACTTGAATTTCAGTCATCCTTATCAGAGCGCTTACAGATGTTCTGACTGCCACACAGTAAAAAAAAAATTAAAAATATTATGTCATTTGTGTGCAAGGTGTACCTAAAGTGCTTGACAAAAAAATTTAATTCTCTCTCATCCAAAATGGTTTAATGGTCTATCTTTATTAGATTTTAAAACCTTAATTCATCCTGAAACCTGAATTCCTAGTTTGCTTTGATCAGCTATTTTTGACCCATATTTCAAACACCGTAGCTTGATGTTTTATAACCTCCCCATGTCTTCTTTCAGACAAAGTTGAGTTGACGTCCAACGGGCTTGAGAATAGTCGTTGGGGTGTGGCCCGTCACACGCCTCCTTCATCCTCTCCATCAGGCAGATCCCCAGCCGCCAGTAGCAGTAGCAGCAGCCCCTCTCCAGGTCAGGATGCCCTGGGTCTGGCTGCACCATCAGAGCCTGTCCCCAATGCCACCTCTGGCAGTGAACAGACCAGCAACAGCAACACGGAGTCTGCTACAGACACGCTTCCGGCAGGGTAAGAGCCATCGCACGCAAGATGAAGTGCAACAGAACATGTCATGTTTGGCCCACAACTAGAAGCAGTGCACTTTAATTTTATTAATGCATCCTAAAAGTAAGAAAGATTTACAAAACAAGTGTAAATGTATGTAAACAACACAAGGCATTGAAATTGGTGAGCAGAGGTGAAAGCTTTAAAGTCTTTGCAGTGCAGCTGCTTGTTAAACTCGCTTAATAAACCTAATGTTGAACCGCCGATTTATATTTCTGTGAAAATGTCTTCCTTACTTTTATGTGCTAAGCTCACTGACAAACTCAGTGCATTTGTTGTGAGTACTCTATTAAAAGTCAGTTTGTATTTTGTCAGTTGAATGCTTAAATCTGAAGCTGCAGAAGCAGGAAATATTGGTTTGCATAACACAAAATACATAAAATAACATAAAATACTGCAGTTTCCTTATCAGTGTGACACAGTCACAGTCACTACTGTGTTACTTTATTTGATGATAGGTAGAGACTCCGATATTAGTTAATATTTAAAACTTTGAGATTATCTCTTCACACTTTTATTTCCTTTTCAGTCCTGATAAAGTAAAAAAGATGAGCCTACTTGCTGAATTTCTGCTTGCATCTTTATATTACTTCACATATTGCTGCTTTTCAGAATAAATCTAGGTCAAATGAGCTTTATCAACATGAAATACAACAATATCTTTCAGCAAAGCGAAACACAAGGACCCCTGGTTCCAAAGATAGATATGTAATATTCAGTAAATAAATGCAAAGGTATTTATGGCACTAAACAACTTCAGTTGGTGGATGATTGTAGGTGATTAAGGCATTTATAGAGACCTGGTATTTCCTCTTGGTCTATAGTATCAGTAGTCCTCTCTGTCTCTGTTGGGCACACACTGTTATATGCTGACTGGTGTGCGACACTCCCATTCCTCTCCAGGTAATATAATTGGTGTGTGAAGGGAAGTTTGTGTAATTTAATTGCATAAATTATGACATCTTAAAAAAAGGTTTAAAACTTTTGTAATGTGGAATTGTTCAAGTAACTCATTGCTTGTGTCTCTGTGTGTGTGTGTCTGTGTGTGTATGTGTGTATGTGTGTATGTGTGTAGCTGGGAGCAGAGGGTGTTGCCTCATGGCAGAGTGTACTACGTAGACCACAACACCAAAACCACAACCTGGGAGAGACCACTGCCACCGGGGTATGTCTACATTTTTTTATGCATTTTTCTGTGTTGATGCATTAAATTCCATACATTAGGGTGAGACAAGGTGAGGCTAAGAGACGTGTTAAGGTCAGTATATAAGCCAGTCCACATGCTGACAAATAAAGTATCCAAACTAGTGTTTGTTTCACCTGGTAAAATGGGTAACAATGTAATTACTTATTTCAGAAACTGATCCTTGCTAAACTTGATGCAAGCAGGAAACTTTCATTCCCCCTTTTTACCTTATTAAAAAGGGTGAATAAGGTCACTTTAGATGTTTTAATGGAGGGATACTTGACCTTGTTTGGAAAGTTCTCTTTCTTGAAATTTTTTATTTTAAAATTAACAGACTTATTTACTGAATAAACTTGGTATACGGATTGCCATCAGGCCAATATGTTAGATCAGTCAAATGTCTTTTTCTGGATTTAAAAGCTGCAGCTCACCATTGAGAGGTTCACATAATTCATTCAAAAGACGTATGAGTACTGTTTTTTTTTTCACTGTTGGCAAACTATCTCTCTTTGTTTCATTTAAAAAAAGTTTATGTTGCAATGAAACAAGAAAGCTATGATAGCTTCCTTTTGATTTGGATACTCCTGGCTCTCTTTTTCTACAAAGGTCAGAGCTATTAGACTGTTTAATGTAACCAGTGATGGAAATTTGTGTTTCATCATCAAAGTTGAACTCAGTGCAAAAAAACTGCAGATTTACGTCAGCCATGCAGGCATATCCTCTGGTTGATTCTGCTGAAATAAAAGGAGTATGGCCCCATTTTAAATGCTGTTGTGAGCAGATCTTTAGGTGTTTAGGTGTTAACGGTCAGATGTGTGCAGATAAAGAACAGAAATGTCTATATAGAGCGATGTACATGTTTCAGTCTCATCCACAGTCAGTCCAAGCCCTCATGTTTCTCGTGTTTGTTCTTAGAATATCTTTAACATTCTCAGTTGTAAATTCACACTGTAACTGGTCCTAACTCCACCCAGTTTGATTTTAGTGTTGTGTGCTAAGCTGTCATAACCAAGACACAATTTTCTTCCTTTTTTGTGTACTGTATTACGAGCACTGAGCACCCATGCCAAGGTCCAGTTTTTTCCTAACATTTTTACATGCGCCAATTAGTTGTTGATTACAGAGTGTGTGACTTGGTGACAGAGAGAAAGAGAGGCTGTTTTAAAGGAAAAGGTCAACCCCCCTCTTTCCTAAACCTCAGGCCCCCAACTCAGTTTTTCCATACAAGGAACGACAGCATGGCCTGTAGAACAAAAGTCCTTTCTTAGCGCCACATGTACTTCCATCCACAACTGTGTTGGCTGCTGGCCGTCGTGGCCCTTTAGAGGATCAATTAACAAACTAATACTGGGCCAGTGCTCCAGATGTACACACCAGGAACTGTTTAGAAGTTAGTGTGAGCAGGGTGGGGTGAGTTAGGCAATCGAGGTTTAGAGGCAGAAATAATGAAAGCCACCCCAAGACAGATTGAGGAGAGCTTCTGATTCACACTTGTCTTTATTAAACATACTGTGTCCTGGCAAGTTCAGCCACTGTGAGAGAGCTACAAAAGCTGCTCTAGTCAGCATTGCATGATCTCTGTCAACCACAAAGTTACAAGTCCTTTACACAATGTTGACATTTTTCTAGGCTAGTTAACAGTAGAAAATTGACTGTGAAGCACAATTTTGTTATATGTGTACAACACTGCATTCCAATAATCCAAAACATTTTCTTAGGCCAAAGGACAGTCTAAAAGAGCTAATGCTAATATTCACTTTGCATTGTTATTTTTATTTAAATCTTGATTAGTTTAAGTCCTTAATGTACATAAATTGCACATTTCCCACACATATGTAGGCCTCGTCTTTGCACGTGTTTGTTGCTTAAATACTTATTATCAGCTATGATGTGTTCAGTTCATGTCTAAAGATACAACCGTACTTCAAACTCTACATAGTAAATGTGAGTATCTTTAGCAGTGGAATATCAGTGGAGTACTAAAGCCAAGTATGGACAAATGATAAAGCTGAGTCTTACAGCAGATTTCTCAGTTTCATTCAGTCAACACATGTCTAACATCCATGCGAATACAAAATAGGATGGAAACAGGAGATAGGAGCTCATAGTGATTGCTGTCAGCCACAAGGGTGATGAATAATGACTGACTGCTCCAAGAAGATGAACTGCATAATCTAAATCTGGACAGTTCATGCTGAGGACACTGTGCACTTAGTTCCAAGAATTACGTGGAGTAGATAGTTAATGACGTGACTGACACAAAGACTTAAAGTCAGATAGCAGAACTAAGTAGAGACTCTCAGACAGGCCACTGCGGGCTTTAGGATTTTCCCTGGCTCCAGCAAATGACTAGCTAGTGCTAATATCAGAGAGGGAACAGTGTTTTCCTGCCTTTTAAAGGAAGCTCAGAGGCATAGTGGTCAGAAAGACCATCCATCAACCAAATAACTCCCTGTGTTTGCAATCATCTACACTGCTCAAGTGTCCTTGAGCAAGATATTGAACCTACCAGCTCCTCGGGGTGCTGTCACATAGCTGAGCCTGGCTTCTGACCACAAGAGAAAAGACATCTGGCCTTTAAAAGACAACAAAGTGTCTTTGTTATGCAGATCCTTCTATCATTCCATCTAGTAACCTGTTGTTTTCTGAAATGAAATCTCCTGTGTTATAATGCAGACCATGTGGGCTCAGTTCTCCCTGGAAACACCACTGCTGATTATGTCAGCTTTGTGCTCAAAGGTTCTCAGCATAGAGAAGTTTTAGACCCCTCAAAATGTCTTTCAATGGCACATATGTACACAAACAGTAATTGAAAACATGACTATTTATTTGGCTTATCAGTGTTGCCAAAACTCATTCTAGGAAAAATTGTTTCAATTATAAATTTTATTATAGCTTGTAAAAGAGTTGTTACTTGTTGATTTCACGACCTCAGTTGGTACAAATGCTATCTCATTCCAGTACCAGACTTAATTAAAGAAACAGTAAAAGTGCCAGAAGAGTCCTTTCGAGCCATGAATGATGAGTTCATGGCTTAAATGAGTTTTTGAAATGGCTTGATGAGTTTTTTTCACAGATGTTTCAGTGAGGTCACCAAATTTGGCTAATATGGTGCACAATTTCAGTAAACATGAGTCTTGAGCCACTTTAATTAGATTTAATGATAATTACGGTCTTCAAGATTTCACTTTTAGTTAATTTAGAGACACCTGTGGTCTGATGGAAAGTAAGATTTAAAAAAAAAAAAATCCCACACAATGACGTGATCTGACACTGACAAAAATCACTGAAATGGTCCATATCTTATTGTGCAGACTAACTTTAGTGTAAGTAGTGCCACTAATCTCAATGGCAAATACATTGTGTTGCCTGTGGCTGCTTCACAGTACCCTGTGATTTGCCAGCTGGACCGTAGTAGAGTAGAACAGTCTTTGTTTGCCTTCAGGTTCAGGTACATGTGCAGGAGCATTGGGATTTTTGTGCAGATCTTACAGTCACAGTTTAATCAGAAGCAGCAGCAGGAAATGTTTGATTTGCATAAGCTATGGCTGATGGAGAGATATCAGTAAACCGGGAAACTTAGGGAACAGTAAAACTGGAGCGCTTGAATGCCTTTTTTTCTGTGATCAGCTAATTTCTTGTGGGAAAGGCTGACTGCGCCAAAAACAGTGAAAACATGAAGGGGCAGTTACAGTGTATAAATGCATTAAAATTGCTATTACTGGAAAATATACTGGCCATAAATAGCATCAGAAATGGGGTGTGGCACCCTGGTGATCTCGTATTAAGCCCAATACTTTGAGCTGTGACGTACCTGGATCCAGTCTGGTTGTGGACCGCTGTTGCATAGTTTCTTATCTCTTTCCTCTCATTTTGCTCTCTTCTCTCAACTGTCAACTTGATAACAAAGGCATAAACACCCTCAAAATACTCAACGTATCGGGTTTGATAGAATGCAAACTTTATAATGGGATTACAACTGTTGATAAACATCTATTCATCCATGGAAAGTTGACTGAGCATGTAAGCTCTCGCCATAATACTCTGCGTCACAGGCAGTAGTAAATCTGTCATGCAGCTTTCCCCCTGCACACTAAATGTGTGTGTGAGTTTGCATTAATAACTTTAGTCCAACAAAAGTGAGCCTATTCAGAGAACTTGGACCACAGGGAGGACCCAGTGAACGAACAGTTAGTGGCTTTAAAGTCGACTCGTTTTACTGTACCGTGCAAAGTAAAGGTAGAACTAGACTAGGATTTTGTATATGTGTATTTGCATTTTTGTGTCTTTCTTGCGTTCATGTGTAATGCCATATTACAGAGCTTTGAGTAGTGGGTTCAAAAGGAGAATTTCATCAGATTAGCGTTCCTTGTAAAAGTGGCAAAAGAGAACTGCTCGTGTCAGCTTGTCTCGCACATTTATTTCAGGTGCTGATGTTTTATATCATGACTGCAGTGGAAACCAGACTGTTGAACCACTTTAGAAAAACACTGAACAAACCAAGAGAGGAAGAAGGTCACCAAAATACTGTTCACCAGCAGTTAAAAGAATCAAAAAAAAAGACATAAACAACAAAACACAGTAGAGTTTTTAAAATAAGCCTACACTTGAACTGCTGTCATTTTCTACGTGAGTGTTTATCTCTCTTTGTGCTCTTTTGTGCATTTCTCAAGCCTGTTGGTATCTGCACAGTGTGTTTTTGTTAGCATACGGAAGTCCACGCTGTTTTCTCTTCCAAATTCTGCAGGGCTGAAGTCAGAGATATGAGAATAGCTGTGGAACAGCAGTCAGTCCTGCTGAGTCCAGGGAACTTAGCTGTGTGTGTGTGTGTGGAGCCATGTTAGTGTGCCTGTGTGTTTCTGTGAACTGTCTATATCTCAGTCCATGTCCAGACACCCCCCCATCTCAAGGGAAGGACAGGATATACATAGAGCCCTGAGTAATGCTACTGGCAGGCACTGACACACAAATACACACAGCAGCATATTGTTACTGTCAATCAGAAACTCCCATTGTGTCCCCTCATTGTGGTCTTCAATGTGAATAAACTTTGTGATATTTGAAGCTGAGCCAAACCAGTGACAACACTGGAAAAAAGAGTCAGGCAACCTGCCCCGTGAATATCGACCGTCTTTATACTGTACCTGTAGAGAATTACAGGTTTACTGTGGGACACTAATCATGTGTAAGTGGTTACTTGTTACATTTAAAGACAGAAAAAGTGATAAAATATGTTAATATTAGGTTTATTTCACTCACCCAACTACTCCACCACCTAAACAAAGTATATTGAGCCTGTTTTTCCCTCTCCCTGTTATTCCTGCTTCATCTCCAGCTTTATCTCTACTCCTCTTTCTTCCCCGTTTCCTCTCCCGCACTCCCTCCTCTGACTGTTTTCTTTCCTTTTCTTGCCTTTGTTTCTTTTCTGTCTCTATAAATCTTTTCTGTTACTATCAACAGCACAACTTTCTGATACAACCACCCACTCTTAATGTGCTTAATAAAGATGTTGTTGAAAGCCACAGCCCCTCTCACTCCCCACCTCTCTTCCCACCCCTCCAGCTGGGAGAAACGAGTGGACCAGCGGGGCAGATACTACTACGTGGACCACAACACCAGAACCACCACATGGCAGAGACCCACTGCCGAGTCTGTGCGCAACTACCAGCAGTGGCAGAGCCAGCGCAGCCAGCTGCAGGGTGCCATGCACCAGTTCAGCCAGCGCTTCCTCTACCAGGTACTCCAAGCCTTCACTTGCCAAGTTTATACACACACCACATGCTGAGGCAAAGGTGGCAAGAGATTGTTTTTTTCATTTAAAACAGGTTTGTCCCTCAGCAAAAGCAATATGCACCCTTATTACTTGACTAACCACAACATGCAACTTGTGCAGGTTTTACTGGAATTCTTTTTTTTCTTTTTTTTTCACTTTTTTCTGCTTCAGTTTAAATTGGTGAGATTATAAACAATGAAATACTTTTCATGAAAATGTCACATCATAGATCTTTTTTTAGATTTTTCATCCATACAAATTAACAATGGGTAAGTGTGGTATGCAACACTGTGGTTTACGTGTCCCCTTCTATGGTTAGGACTAAAGATGTTACGTGAGACTTGTTTATAGTGTTTTGTCACTGGAGTCAGTTAAGGTTCGGCAATGTCTCTGACCGTCGCCGTCCTACCAGTGAAGCAGTCAAGGTCAGACTGCAACCAGACAATAAAGACTTAGGAGACTAAAACAACAGTGTTTTCTCAATGGACCATTATTAAAACCAGTCTTGAAACTCTTATAGGTTTCCATAAAAACACCCCACCCTGAACTCTGTGTGTATGTTTGTGTGTGTCTGCTCGTGTTTCATTTCTTGTAAAAAAAAATGTGCTTGCATTTGTCCTAGTTTACAATTCCTTTTTTTGCCATTCTTTGTATATTTCTTAAAAATGACCTTACTTGGTTTCACTCATTCATCCTTTTAACTATCTCATTATGTCTCTCCATGCACTATTATTGCATTTCTAATGCATTATTAGACATATTGATGATTTTATTCCAAAATATTTTTCCTAGGGATACACTATTTGTCAGTCCAGATAAATTGTTTGCCAATATCATTTTGTTATTGGTTATAAAAAGAGCAAATGACATGAAACCACATTGCTTCTGTTGACTGAACAAACAGCCCTGGCACCTTCTGATAGAGTAGGTGGTGATAAGCACCTCTAAAGTTGGTTTGTGATTTTTTTTTTATTATTATTTTGTATTGCTACACTTGTAATGACCAAAACCAATACCTAAAAAAAAATGAAGGGATGAAAAAAGGGTCCAGGTCCTCCAGTGCAAAAGATGGATAAATTTAAAAACATTATAGAACACATAAAGGATAACAATGTGCACACTGGAAACAGTGAGGGATCAGTGGTATACTTGGTGGTATACTTGCTCCTAATTTTGCCTTTATATAACACAGTGGTAGTGCAAGAAAGAACTTAACAAAGCCTTACAAGTTTACTTAGG
>JAPZDZ010000023.1:5221638-5233591 GCA_029783805.1 Acanthurus tennentii | reverse complement strand
TAGTGTAAAATATGTACTTCTCAGTTAGAGTTGTAGCAGCGCTTCAGGGCCAAGTAGTAGAGATTGCCCAAGTTACTGGAGTACTGGCTGGAAAAAAGGTAGATAAAGAGCAATAACCTGGTGACAGCTCATCCTGCAAACACCCAGCCTGTCCACTCTGCCTAATTCAGAGATTGTCTGTAAGCATAGGGGTGTCCAGAGGAGTGATCCTGAGGAGGAGTGACGGTGGGTAGGACATGAAGGGCTGCAAAAGGTGAAAGGAACTAGAGGTGACAATCTATTATCAGCTTAGTATTAGCACTGCTGACTGCACTCTGTTTTTAACACCACCATTTTAACCATTCACAAGAAAAGCACAGACTCAACCAGCACAAGAAACTACAACTGCAGAGGAAGAATACTGTCAATGCTTTCATCATACTAAAGTGGCCCTGGTGTCATTTAAACTAGGTTGAATAGGCTTTTTTTTTTTAAAAATCCTTGCGCTATTACATAATAACAACCGAAAGACCAGAAATAGTATTAAAATGATGTTAACACATTACATATATACATTAATAAAATTATATCAACATTTAATTTTGAAATTTTACAGCTTTCAGCAGTACTTCTGGTTATTGTCACCTACTATGTGCAATCTTCCAGTGCGCGAGATTAAAGTGCATAAAGAGAAGACATTCTTAGGAAATAAAAGCTTTTACAATAGGTTTATAGCTTATACAAATAGGTTAGGGTTCTAGGGTCAAGTACATATGCGTGCACGCACACTTTACACTTTCAAGTAGGGCATTCACAACTTCTGCATTTCAGTTGTGACCAACCTCTCCCAAAATGTCCTCTAGTTGATCATCACAGGATATATGTGGTAGGTTCAATGATCAATGATCAGTTCTCACTGAATAAAACCAGTAAAGAGTTAACTAATTCAGGGGGTTTGACTGCAATAACAATGCAATAACTCTGCTTTCTTGCAGAGATTCCTAATCCAAATATCTTGAACTCTGTTTATCTAACATGAAATAACCTTGACATTAATAAAACGGATGATACAACCCCATTTTCTCCCTCTGTACAAATATAGTCTACTAGTCGTCTGCTGTGTGGAGCCCCTACTTTTAAGCACCCTGGGTCGAGCATATACAACACACTGCATGATTCCAAAGAATCTAACGTTACATCAACATTTTACTTATCTAATCAATATATTGCACCATCTAAGTTTGAATTGCGCATAGCCCCAAGTAAGATGCTACGATGGTACCTTGATGGTGCCTAATTGCTGAAGAATCGTAAGACTGAATACATCTGGCTGTTCTCATTTTGCTTTGTAGAGTAGCTTACCCCAGTAGCTTAGTTGAAACCTGTTGTAATGATGTTCTCAGCCCACTCAGAAAGAAGCCTTTACTATAACTGAGCAGCCATGTGTGGCTAGACCCAGGTATACTGCTTTCCATCTTGATCATGTATGGAAACATATCCTGGATTTGGCAGTACATGTTACCAAGCACACAAATCAGACCAAAGTACAGGAGAGGCTGTAAAACAGCACTGTAAAAAAATTATAGTATAAAAATATATTAGACGAGAACTGTGACTAAAATATAAGGAGAGAGGAAATTAAAATGAAAAGAGAAGTATCTGTCATGATGGCTGATGTTTACCTGTGGATCCAGAGGGCTGAAGGTGAGTTCATGTCAGGGCTTGTTCAGTGAGCACAACAAATAAGGGTACGCTTGCATGGGTTACCTCAGCAGTCAGCAGTGATCATGGTCTCCCACTGGGAACTTTGAAGGACCACAGTCCACGACACCGTGTCTGTTTCTGCACTCCCCTCCCCTCTATTTTGTCGTAACTTTTTATTTATTTAGTTTTCCACTGCATCAAAACAGCTTTTGGTGTGAAAAAGTGAAATAATATTATAAAATAAGGAGCACAGGGGGCTACCTTCTCCTTACAACCGGATCAATTGATCTATTCTCATGTCACCTGAAAATGTGACCCGAATTATTTTTATAGCCCAATGTTTTTCATGGATCCTGGCTTTAGCCCTTAAATAATTAGGTAGCGTTTCTAAGTATATTTCCTCCATAAGGTCCACCACTGTTTTAAAGTTGGATGGTCACATTTCAGCCAGTTCCTGGTGATGGCCTTTTTAGATGCAAGTGTCATGATTTTGAAGAGTTAAATGTCCTTCCCAGGTATTCATTCCCCTTTTTTACTGTTTGTGAATAAAATAATTTTTGGACTGTATAGACCAGTCTGGACCGGAAAGACCTTTTATAGACATGGTATAGATAGATAGAGAAGGTAAAAGAAACAAATAGCAAGCTTGATCTGAAACAAGACTGGACAGTGATTACCAAAATAAAACAGGAAACACAGGGAAACATGAATAAAATGCATACAAAATGTCAGGGAGGTTGACAGGTAATGACGACATCAGATAATAAGAGAAAAATCTTTTCAGCTGCTTTGTCTTACCTTAAATGAATTTTTTCTTTTCTTATCTTTTTCTTATCTTATGTGTTTTCTGCAAATCGAAAACCTTTACTAGTATTGATGTTCAAAGGGGAATGTTTTTATGGCCTCAAAATCATAAGTCTCCTTCAACAATCTGAGGTGTCAGGGATTGTTCCTGTGATGAGTTTTGTTCATGTGATAGACTGAGCCTATTTTGAAAACATCTAGTTCTTTTTCGTTAATGATTTTTGGTGTGACTGCAGTTGAGAAGGATGAGTCACAAATGCAAGAAGTCATAAAGATGCAAGCAAATACTGCTCGTTCAGGAGGAACCTGGCAACACAGCAGTGACCTGCAAACGCATCACTCTTGTCTTGTACCTATTGTGCTAAACAAATATTCTCTGCCCTGGTGCTCTTTGGGAGAAAGCTTCCAACACCACCACTAACACTCCTGAGGAGCTGATTGCTTTCTCTCTGATGCAGCAGTGCTCCAGTCTCCTGGCCTGCCACCACCTTGTAGCTGCAGGATTTTAAAATATGTTTAAAATAAACTAAGATTTTTTTTAAATATATTTCCAGTATTAAAATTAAAATAAAAGCTTTAAAAAAGGTGTCTGGAAGCACATCTACTCATTTTCTCTCAATGAAAGCTTTGAGATCCATACATTAGAGGCCCTAGGCCACTACCCGCGGTAGACAGCTAGCCAGGGTAAAACATCAGAGAGATGAACTCATTTAAACAAACAATTCCTCTCCATGAGCTGCTGATTCCTGAAGTTGCCTTTACTCACAGAATGACTAAAGCCAAATAACTATAAATATCATGGAGGCAGTGATATTTTTAATAAGCTCTAGTCTGTTTTCACTAGAGCCATATCAAAAAAATAACATTCCTCACTGCAAATCTAACAGGCTTAACCTATTTAGGCTCTACCCAAGTTAATAGCAGAGACACACTTGCTTTTAAGCTCCCTTTTCCACATAGTCGCTAAATACAGGGTCATTACCCTTTTTTTATTGTACATCTTTGCCTTCTAACAGATTTTGCTGTTTGTTGCCTCTCCCTCTCTGGTTCCTTTTCTCCCTCCTTTAATCTAACTCTCAATCCCCTGCCCTGTTTTTTCTGCAACAGAGGCAAGTCACGGTTCCACCAAGGAGGAGAAAGCATTAGAGACTGACAGTGATCCACAGCCATGATGCCCCGCTGCAGAGTTAATATCAGCACCATGATTTTCCTGGTGATCCTGCAGGGAGCGGCAGTGGTGCTGTTCTGTGGCTGGTACGTCCAGCTCAATGCCTGCGGCCCTGCCCCCTCCAATGGCAAAGTTCACGTTCTGCTGCTGTCATCATGGCGATCAGGGTCATCCTTCCTGGGTCAAGTGTTCAATCAGCATCCATCTGTGTTTTATCTCATGGAGCCAGCTTGGCACGTGTGGACCAACCTGCATCAACCTGGACTGCGGCAGCTTCGCATGGCCGTGAGAGATCTCATACGGAGCACATTCCAGTGTGACTTCTCTGCCCTAGAGAGCTACCTGCCAATACACCACAATCTGTCCTCTTTGTTTATGTGGAGTCACAGTCGAGCATTGTGCTCACCACCAGTCTGTTCTCTCACACCACGCGATCAGTTGAGCAACCAAACTCAGTGCTACAAGAAATGTAATGCTATGGGCTTATATAGGGTGGAGGAGGCCTGTGGCTCTTACAGCCACGTGGTGTTAAAAGAAGTGCGTTTTTTTGAACTGGAATCACTGTACCCACTCCTACAGGACCCAAGTCTTGATCTTCGCATCGTCCACCTGGTCCGAGATCCTCGGGCTGTGATGCGGTCTAGAGAGCAGTCAGCCAAAGCCTTCATGTATGATGATGCCGTCGTCCTGGAGCAAAGGAGCATACCAGCAGCTGAGATGCAGTATCAGGTCATTCAGGAGATCTGCCGTAGCCATGTCCGCATCAATGAGAGGGCCATTCAGAAGCCCCCTCCATTTCTCAAAGGTCGTTACAAATTGGTCCGCTACGAGGACGTGGCGCGCAACCCTCTCATGGAGATAAACAGCATTTATGAGTTTGTAGGTCTGAAGATGACCACACAGCTAGAAGAATGGATTTATAAGGTGACTCATGGAAAAGGCAAAGGCAGCAAGAAGGATGCCTTCGATATCACGTCACGCAATGCCGCTGATGTCTCCCAGGCTTGGCGTAGCACGCTGCCCCACAGCAAGGTCAAACGTGTTCAGGAGGTGTGTAAAGGGGCCATGTCATTGATGGGATACAGGACTGTTAACAGTGAAAAAGAGCAGAAACAACTTGACATAGATCTTCTAGTGCCACAGGAACCATATCAGTTTAGCTGGTTGCCAGCTAAAACAGAGAGTTCAAGTAGTAGTTAAACCTATAACAAAGACATTAATACCAAGAGACTCCATATGACTGAAGTCTATATTCTTTATAGACCATATTGTTTGTGTAATTTTTTTTATCGTTATTTATTTTCATGCTTTACACCATGGAGTTTTGCTAACAATCTCTTACCAACAAATATGTGATATCTTGATGTATAAGACAGTACATACTATCCCACAATGCTGTCAAGCCGACATTCAATGATAATAATACGTTTATTTGCAAAGCACAAAAGACACAATATACAAAACACAAGAACATTCATTTACATTTGTTCACATACACTGACATGCTAGTTTTCCATAACCAGCACCATCCACCCTGTCAGTGCTAGAGAAAGTACTCGCTGCACCCCACTATCATTGTGCTATATTGGGAAAAAATAGTCTGGATGGTTTGTGTTTCTTTAAACCAATCACAACCAGGCCAGGCAGCACTAAACCAAGATGCCACAATGGCAGCCTTGCGTAATAGTAACATGCAGATAGTGGAGGCGTTGGAGAATGCTGATTGAAATAGTTGTCCATTGGCAGGCTTATACTGACAGTCTACGTCAGATGGGGCAGACTCATTTCACATATACCTCTCATCCAAAGCCCCTGCCCCCTGCAAACATAACACACACACAGACACACACCTCACATTATTGTTCTGTGTCCTGTGTTTTATCACTAGAGTCCCTCCTTTACCATCCGAACATACCACAAGGGCCACATGCATGTACTTTCATATCTTGTTGTTTTCATGCCTGTTGTTTTCAAACAATGTCTTTCCAATTGCCCTTCCTTACAAATCTGTAGAGTAAGAACTTCATAGCTCTGCTGAAAATTTTGAATTTTTTGTTTTACAAATAATAGATGTCATTCTTGGATTTTACTCCACATATTCTCTTTTGTGCAAACCAGGAGTGCAGAGGAGTCATGAGGACAAGACTTGACACAGCAATAAGAGGAACCTTGATAAAACTTATTACTTAATTTTTAGAGTATTTCATTATTTTCATCGACTTTTTTTGTTTGTTTTGTTTTGGGTTTTTTGTTAATGCTGGAATTAATACACAAATAGAAGCTTTCATTTCATTCCATGTTCACTGTGTTATATAGGTGAACTTTGTTACATCAGTCATACAACCTCAGCTGAGAGTAATGTTTAGGTGTTTCCTTCAGCAGCATGTATATTCTGTCAATCCGTTTTTTTCAGTTTTCTCTCAGCAGAATGTTCTCAAAGGGTACTGAACCTAAATCATACTGTAAATAGAAATTTTCAGTCATCTAGTTTTCTAGCTGTAAAAAACAGAAAAAGGAGAAAATCCTTATTTGTTAATGTGAATTGTAATTTTTTGGAGTTCTGTGAATGATTAAACCACATTATGCAAAATTATATCTGATAAATAATATTTAATTAACTTTTAGAATTATATTGAAGGATTATGTTAAAACTCTATGTTCTTTGGATACTAAATTGCACTCCTGATATTTTTTAACTTCGTTCCAGAATTTTTATGTGCTATTTGTAAGAAAGTTACTATGGTGTTTCATATACAGGGATGTAAATAGGTTGTGAGGCTTCAATATTTATCCAAAGTTCTTCAGCTGTTTTATTGATTCTTTGACTTATATAAAACTTATACATTGCATAACATTACAGTTCTAATTTGGGGGAATTAAGGCCACTTTATGTTCTTAAATTTTGATGTGGAGTTTTACTTAACCAATGTGCATAAGTCAGAACAAATGAGGTGTTGAAGGCATTAAATTTGCAAAAAGTGTTTTAGGAATCATAGGTATAGTTTGGGAAATTAAATATTTATTAAATATTTAATAATCATGATTATTTTAAACAGACAACTGTGTTATTTTAGTTACATATTTGAGTAAGGAAGATATCTGTATAACTGCATTCTTAGAAATCTTTATTGCAACCTAAAGATCTTATCCTTTATGTCCTTCACTTCCCCTGTCAAAAATTCTGAGCCAGTTGTTAAATTGCCAACACAAATGAGGACAGAGAAAACAGGTGATTCTGTTTAGTGTCCATTTTTAAATCCCAGTGTCTTTATATTCTATTTACATAAACCTTTGCTGTTAGTCAGTAAAAATTATAAATAGCCATTATCATGCTGATTACTTTTTAAGAAAATTTGAACATTTAATACTTAGATGGGTCCAAGCTTTCTCTGCATAAACTGCAATCAGTTTCTTGTCTAAATCTTGCTTCTTTGGATATTGTGTTTACAATAAAGAAGTTCTTATATTGATTATAAGACATATGTATTGTTTAAAGGAAGTTTTTTTTTCAGTGCATGATATCTAAAAGTGTCTTGGCTGTTGATTATTTAGGACTTTGATAATAATTTAATTGACACTATTTATTGAAAGTATATGTAAATGATCAGGTGGGTTATAACCCTCAGTCCTGGTATTGGTATGATATTGATAATTGCTCGGTACGTTGTTTTTAAGCAAAAATGGTGCCTCCTTGCATTGATAAGTGAAGCAATGGGCTAATCTACTCAAACCTGGGTAAAAAAAAAGTAAAGAATAAAATTCTTTTGATTATCTATGACTGGTGTTCTTTTGTGAAAAACTGATATCAGTTTCTATATTTTGATATTTTATTTTTTGGACCCTCTTTTTGTTCAGCACATAGATGTTTAAATCTGAAAGATTTTATTTTAAAAGGGATTAGTTTAAGAAAGAGGTACATAACAAAGTGAGAGCAACATGAGGTCAGGGACAGGGAGAAGGTTTAAAAACAGAAGGAACAATGAGCCCTTATTCTTGGTGAACTCTAAATTAATTATTAAACATCCATCTCATTATTCTTGATGGTAATTTGAAGGTTATTTGAGATGAAGTTTGTGAATAGTGTGTTCACTTAAAATGGTTTAAGTACAATCTAAGTAATCATGTTGATTTATAGGAGTTGTAAATTCATTTGTTGATTTACTGTTTACACATGTACATTAACTGATTATTGTTTTGATTCCCTTTGACAATGATTAATGATAGAAGGGTTTAGTTAATAAAATAGCAATAAAAAAAATCAAATCATGTTAGGCATGTCTCGCATGCTAAATTTAGGAGCTATATTAACTTCTGTGGATGTTTAGATCTTCTTTTTTAAAGATATCTATACATTTTCTTTGAATGGAATACATATCAAAGCATCAAGGTGCCGTAGTTTATCCACTATTTTTATACTTAAAAATGTTTAAAAAATAAAATTGTTTTATAGTAACAGTCAAATAAATCACGTCTACATCTAATGTGAGAACTACATCAATCCTTCTTGCTTTGTTTCAGCATCTTTAAGCTGATTGTTTCAGATTTGAGTCTTCTCTAATAAAACCTTTGCCCTACATGCCTAGCACCAAATGCCCTGTTAGAGTTAGTGATTGCTAGCTAATAAAAATGGTGGTGCATTTAGCACTTGGAGAGCTAGATATTTTTTCTCAGAGTTGGTGGGTGTCACAGTCCATCTTTGGGTCTGTCCTCTCCAACCACATTTGTTTCTTCACAGGCCCCTTTCAGTGTTGTTATGCATTTGTTAACAGCTTCAGACCTTCCTTCATTTGCCAATCACTTCACATCTTGTCACTTCCCTCACCTGATCTACAGTTCACTGGATTTCCCCGCCCACCTGTTCACTTGTGTCCACTGTATAACATCAGAGTAGATGTTTAACCAGGATATTCACACTCGTACTTTGGTAGTTCATCCTAGTTAAGGATATTAATACACTATTTGACCTACAACAGCTGGAAACTCATGAGTGTATGCTTGTGTAGCTCCATATTGACAGAGTGTGTATTTGGACAGCTGCTAGAAAGTTTGCAGTATCAGCTTTCCATGGTAATAACATGTCAACTTGTTTGTAGCTATTTAAACTGTTGACCCCAGGTTTCCAAACAACTGTTTTCTGCAGCAAGCATAGAAAAAGAATGCATCATGTTTTCTTAAAGATTGAATGCTAAACACATTCGGCACTGTCTTTTGCCCATTATCTTCTTTCATTTATTTAGGTTATTAGCTGCTCCTCTGTTTCTTCAATGCCTTGCATTGTTTGTCCATTAAAACACATTTAAAAGAGTAACTAATTGTGTTTATATCCTCCTTTAAACTCTTGGAGTTTATGTGAGTAAGTTATCTTTTCTATATTTTTGTCTTGTACTGACACTCAACATAACCCAAGTTGACCTGATGTGTCACTGTAAATAACAGCGGAAAGCAAAATCTTGAAAGGCTTCATTCACTGTTTCAAATTTTTTAAATACCAAACAATTTTGAGCCTGACCCATAGGTGGTGTCAGAAATGTAATAAATGTCTATCACTAAACCAAGTAGCAAGAACTTCGCCAGTCTCAGAGCTTTGGAGGAAAGTATAAACCAAAATCAGAAGTTTTGTCATTATTGGGAAATGTGGGCATGGCCTCTCACATATTGGCTCGTAACATACTAACACAACAAGATCACATCCAATAAAGGGGAGACAAATAGCCAGATGGAAGAACCATGGGGTATGAAACTGGGACAGGGGTCTGGTTTAGCTTCACATGCTGGTGCACATGATGCATTTGAATTAGTGGTGCAGGAAATTAAAAACAGGTCCTCTCGTGGATGTAGCCACAGAGCATCAAGCATTAAGTTAAAAGGATTTCAACAGAGGCAACATGCAGATCACGTCAATACAGCTCAAAAACAGTATCTCATCATGAATAACTGGAGAGTGCTGTCAGTGTGTTTTATAGCTCTAAAGCCTTGGCTGTTGTTTGTCTGTGAAAAATTGAAATGAAAGCATCCAGATCTGATTATTGAATTAGAAGCCTGGGTGGAGTTGCTTTCGTTAATATGTTTCTTTTTTTTAAAAAAAGACAATAAATCTTTGTACAGAGATCCAGACTAACTTGTTAAAGACGCTAGATTCAACATTTAAGTAATTTGTCAATTACATCACATTTTCATCATTTCAAACACAGTCAACATCTTGTCTTTTAAATTTCCGGAGCATTTTGGAGTTTTATATTAAAATAATAATTTAAATACAGTCTGAAGAAGTGTTCACACATACCCTAAACTTTTCCAGACAATACCTGCTGTGTCAGTTTACTGTGTCAGTTTTGCTTGATTATTTTATAGCAACAGATAGGGCCATTGTGCAGTGTCTTCCTATAAAACTAACAGACTGTCATATGTAAGGTTAGACTGAATCCTGCACTATCCTCAGATGTGCAGTAGTGTATCCTTTGGCAAAAGGTTTGATTGATTTTGTACTATATTGCTTCTTGCTACATTAAAAGATATTAAGACAAAACATTGACTCAAAGGATTTTCATTTAATGTCTTACTTAGGTGGAGGAATTTCCCCAACAATATCTGGACAGCTTGATATGTGAATGTGTGCTGTGTAAAGTATGAATCATTTTTTCATCATTTCTGAAGAATCCACAATGAGCCTGGTGGCAAGTTGATGATGGTGATTATGTTGCACCAGCTTTTTCACATATCAAGTCTATTTAGTGTCAGCAGAATCTGGTCAAGACATTGTGTGATTTTTTCTTTTTACACACAAAAGAATGAATGTCAGACGTGTTCTCACATCCTGGAAATACTCTGTTGGGTGACACCTGGGTAGAGCATGAGGTAGTCATGATGTTATTTGCTTACTATGCTATAACATTCAGGGGGGACGCCACAGAGTTATCATAATTTTAACTGCTTTTGCACCAACATCAGTATTAAATGTATCTGAACATACATGCATCATGCTATAGTAGTGGAAAACAGCATACAGGCAAGCAGCAAAGAGTGTGAAGCAGCTGCACTCTGTGACCTTGTATCCCACTGGAGGGAGAAAGCTGCAGCGTTTTGGGTCTGCTTCCAGCAGTTTAAGAACATCGACACGCCCACTTGCTCGCTATGACTTCTCTGATCTGCATTTTTCACAAAAGGGCTAAATTGCATTTTATACCAACTTACGACTAAAGAGGTGACAGTTTTAAGTCAAATGATTCACATATTTGTTTCCACACAAGCAACTTGGCCGGGTGACGACTGTTAAAACATAAGGTTAGTGGTGAATGTGCGAAAGGCTCTTAGGTAAGCTCAAACAATAGAGATGACGATGAGTATCTGTCATAGAGCTCCATATGTGAGACATATGGATGTGAGATCTATGGAACACATGGAACAGAGTGTTCGCTCCGCACACTGTGTTCTTTCAGTCTGTCTGGAGAAGTTTGCTGAGTACACTGTGTTCTCTCATTCTGTGTGAGCAAAGGAGAGTGTGTGTGTGTGCAGAAATCTTTATGGATTTTCCAGTGTCATATTGCATTCTGGCCTGTCAGGTATCCCACCCTATGCATTAACCAATATTTTTCTAGCTCAAATGTTTAGAAGAGTGAGAAAGAACACTGCACTCTTCTAAAATGTTTTGAACAACAATTTAAAGGGTATTTTTCATATAGATCATCATAGGAGGAGTTACCATTTTGCTCCATAGCACTCCCTTTATCATCATGTTAGTATCATCTGCAATCAACAGTCAAACTAGACACTATCTTAAATTAGGATCACAGACCTGTCAACATGTTGATGCTAAGCGCCACAAGTTCTTAAAAGTCATCATTATATTGTTATATAGTACTCACTACTGCTGGTAGGACCACATCCATCATTTGATTTGATCTTAACTTCATTGAAATATTGTTACTGCATCTTGCAAGGCTGTGACACCATTGCAATGACAAAATCTCTCCACAGATCGGCAGTATAATGCCAAACAATCACTTGTTTATCTCTTGCCAATTATGACACATTCTACATCGATGACTAACCATGTTTAACTAAGTAATAGCTCATAAAAGGCTGTGTTATTATGTGATTCAATCACAGCTTAGAGTTGGAGAGTGTTAGTCCTCTGTGGAGATTGAAGTTGATGTGAAAGTTTTTATTTCTAATTGTAATCTTATTGTAGGAGCCACAAATTAATTTAGGTATTTTTGTAGGTGTGTATATATTTAAATTGGAATATTGGTGTTTATTGTTTATGATATTATTTAGGTTTTTTTTGTGATCACATTAACG
>JAPZDZ010000023.1:5195966-5208818 GCA_029783805.1 Acanthurus tennentii | reverse complement strand
TCAGTAATTGCAAAAATCCTGCTTTGATAGGCATATCACTTAGACTTTAACTTCAAATTTACTCCTAGACACCTCTGCCGCACAAAATTTTAGTTATTCAGTGATCTTTCATATACTGTGTGTATAGTTAGGAGATAATACTGATGAGATTCTAATAAAGTTTACCTTGTATTCTACTCTGCTATAGTGATTGAGTATTCCTCATTTTGCTGAGGTGCCTTTGGGATCCCCCTAATAGACTACAGGGTGACACTGCAACTATTGAAGATCCTGGTAAAATGCAGCAACTATTTAACGGCTGCTTTCACTTTTGGTTTTCATCTCTCATTGAAGAGATTTTTTACTTTGCTTTGATAAGTTTATTGTTTGTCTTTGTAGCTTGTGTTGGTTTATAGTTTGCTGATCCATATGTAATCACGATCCGTCTTTAAACAGTGGTGCGAATCCCTTAACTTGCCTGATGAAGTTGTATTATTGTAGTGGGTCTGTATTGTAACATATCTGCATGATCGTAGAGGATCATTTGCATCATACATTTCTTAAACTGGCAACAACACCGTCTCTGGAGGTGTTTATCATGAATTTATCATGAATATCTGGACAGTAGAGAAAATCATTATCATGAAACAATGATCTGAGGTCCAAGCCTCTGCAATAACCCTCTATTATACCTGTCTCTTAAGTTAACTAAAATTTGTACTGCTCATAGGTTAATATGAAAGGTAAACAAGACCAATAAGAATAATTTCACATAAATGAAAGAACATTTTATGAGTTCTCTATCTTGGAATATTGAGCAAATTTAAATCCCAAAAGGTCATTAGACAGCATGAAAAATTTAGTTTTTTACATAACCTCATAAAAGAAGATCTATTTTTTCTACAGAAGATAATTAAAACTTTCCTTTAGGTTAGTGTGCTGTCCCTGCGACCATTGCTGCTGTAATATTGCTTACATTTTCCCTGGTTATTATAAATAATCTTTATAGAATGAGAATTATTCTTTATCATTTTAAGCAATTATTTTACCAACTAATTTTTTAAAAATTATTCCATTAATCTAACATTTATTCTATTGTTCCAATCTAAATATTTTTTTAATGTCTCCTCTGAACAACCAATTAATATTAAAATCATTATACCCAGGGTAAGTATAAAAAAAAATCTCATTAAAATTTCCACATCATTTTCAGTGATTAAATCTTTGTCATGTTATTTCCGTGTCGCTGCTGTATTATGATATCAATACTAAGAACAGACTGCATTTGTCCAATGTCTTATCCAAAAAATACTGGACCTCAAATTCAAAAGGATTGCTGTGACAAAAGACGAATCAGTGTTTGTCACAACAGTGCTACAGAAGAATAGAACCTGAATAAGAGCACAATACTCAAGGAACTTTAATGCTTGCCCATTCATATTCTAAGTGAGCTCTGCCCTTATGTGAGCCAGAATCAATGTAATGACACAGTACCTTTAGCCTCATTTTAAGATTGATTACAAGTGCATCTAGTTGAAATCTTATTGTTCCCTGCGCTGCAGCTGCAATGTCCCGTGTTTCAAAGAGCTCATTCTGAGGCATTTCAAGCAAAAATACTTGTCAATATTCACAGGGAACTATTTGATCATGCTCAAGACCATTCGTAAGGATGAGTTTGAATTGTACCTTTTTTAATTTAGTGTTTTGTAATAAGTCTACAAAACTTTCTGATGGTGGTGGTAGTCTCTTCATGTTTTTCCTGTAGGTACAGAGGTATCCAGCCAATTTCAAACTGCTTGTGATGGCTGTTGGTTGGTGTGTGAGTATGTGTTCCTGATTAGCAGGTCGGCACTTTGTATAGAAGCCCATGCCACTAGTGTATGAAATGTTTTGTCAATCAATGAATGCTAACTTGTGTTTTTTTTTTTTTTTAAAGATATTTTTTTTGGGCTTTTATGCCTTTGTTGGATAGGACAGATATAAAAGGGGGAGACAGAGAGAGAGGGGGTAATGACACGCGGAAAGGGTTCGAGCCGGAGTCGAACTCGCGACCGCCACATTGAGGACTAAGCCTCATGCAGGCCTAATGCAGTCCGTTTATCATTAAACTTAAGATATGTAGTAAATCCTCATATTCAAAGAAGCTTCAGTTTCTATTTGACAGCTACAAAATAACTAGATAGCCACAGTAGTCAGTGTTACTGGTGTTACATGTTGTAGGGCATACACCTTTTTCATTACTTGCACATGGCTTCAACCAGTATTTAGATTTTTTTTCAACATATATACAGATGAAGGATGCTACAGATATGAACTGAAAGTGTCTGGTCTGTGCTGCAGCAGCATAGTTGCAGCACAGAGAAGCAGGAGTCAGATTTCACTTTTCACATGATGAGATCAAGGAGAGTTGACTGAGTGGACATACAAGAAGCGGATGAGGGATTTGGTATCAAAGTGAAAGGCAAAGGGGCCTATTTGTAATATCTCCAGTGTAAAATCAATTCTTAGAGGGAACCTGATAAAGTTAATGAAGGACAAACAGGTACCTGGCCAAGAAATAGAGCTGCATGTGACAGGCTGCAAACTTCTTTTTCCACTAGCTCTTTATAGCAGCTCCTTTCTATTCCATTACCCCCTACACTATTTCAAAGTGATCTGATATCTGTCAAAAAATCATGAAAAATGACATTTATCTAGTTTTGTAAATACATTTTGGATGAATAAAAGTGATAAGTGCTAAATTCACTGAAAAATTGCATTTCCTGTGACAACTTCATAATAAAAGCCAATTGATGTTTTTCTTGTCAAATGGTTTTGATGTAAAGCTGCAACAGTTGAAAAATTTGGTTTGCATTTGCATCAGCAGAACCTTAATGCCTTAAAATTACCATGTCCGGTGTTATCCCCAGTAACGCCGGTGTTGTTGTGAGTTTAAAATTCCTTTACAGCAGCATCCCCCCTCAAGGGTGATGTTAACGATGATTCAGTGAGTGAATATAAGGTCAGCAGGAAGTCTATGTACAGATACTTACTGCTCCTGTCAGATAAAAAGCTTACATCAACAAAATGTCAACAACTTAATTTAAGATGCAAGACAAAAAGCAGTTTTTATCTCGATGACAATGCATGTTGAAATACAGGAGTTTTTTTTCTATTGTAGTATCACTCTGCTCCTCAAGAGATTATTCCAAAACACTATCACACAGAGAGGAGCCCTGATGCTCTGCTGTCAGTTCACGACATGTAACCTGTGACTCTAGATCACATTTTTTTTGTTGTTGCTTTGTAGGAATTATCTCAAAATATATAGGGAGTAATATGTGAATTTTCCCCCCTTAATTATTGCTCTCTTGCCACAGATGCATTCATAATTTTTAATTCATTCATTCATTTTTAAAACATGCATAGGTAAATTTTGACTTGACATGCAAGTGTTGTTCCTTGCATGAAAACTCAGAGATAATTTTAGCTGAAGTTTTTAAAGGAAAATGTTCAGTTACTATTCTGATTTTTTATACACTCCATTCCATTTTTTTTATTTTTGTTTTATTTATAACTAGCTCTGCTCTTCCTAGCCCAATTCCTCTTCTTGGTTGTTTTGTGCTTTCCTTGAATTTAGTCTGGTAGACCTCATTGCTGCCATGGTAACAGATGGCAAAGACCCTCTTGGGAGAGTATTTGTGTGTTTCGGGAAGTAGGGGGAAGTGGAGGGGGTAAAATAAATATGTGAATTTAAGCTAATGAAAAGAAACACTGTGGGGCGTGGTGGGAAGGGTCAGGGAACTATCAAGCTGTGGCTTGTAAAGACAGATATCTCACAAAACATGATCTAAAAATGTTATTAAAACATGGTTGACAGATCTTTACTGTTTTTTGCTGTAATAATCCCATTGCACAAAGGAGGTCTGGCTGGTCTCTTATTTAATCCAGACTGACAGAACTCTACTACCATTGGATTGATTGCCACAAAATTTGATGTATTCAAACAATATGAAATGTTTTTGCTCTATTAATGCTCGTACTGACATAATGATATCAAAATTGAATTTTTCCAGGACTTTGGTTTATGTAATAAAAAAAAGACAAAAAAGTCTCAGACACTCAAATAAAGCAAAATACTGTTCATGACTCAACAAATAGGGAGTTATTTGGACAAAGGCTGCATTTAGTGCTTGTTTGCAAAAGTTAGCACATAAACTCCAACAGTGACAATGGTTAAAACAACACTTGCTGTGCGTTATAATGTTTACCATGTCTTCATTAGCACACTAGCATGGAGCATTTGCATTTAGCATCACAAAGTCATTAATGAGACTGTAAAATATCTCGGTTTTAGTTACTGCAAGTGGTAGTTAGCCATGCTGATGATCAGTGTTGTGCTCATCAGCCTAAAAACCATACTACTTTTTTATTAGTTCATCACAGCAGTTGAACTTTGGACCTCAATAATACAGAGCAAATATGTTTTCTTTACAGTTAGTAATACAGAAACACAGCAGCTAACATGGCTGTATCGTTATTGTCTTGTTTTTCCTGTTGTAATGTTGCCTTTATGACCAGCATTCCCAGAAGGATCCTGTTTTCATTTCCACACACATATAATCAAAACTGTTAAAGCTGTTGATGTGATCAGGAAGAAACACCTCAAAAATGACAATGGCATGTTTTTATTGTGAAAATGATAATGAGAAACCACAGAGGTAAGCACTGTTGCAAGGAAGCAAGGACAGTCTGGGTCCAAATCTAATGGCCTGGGGCCTTTTTTGTGGAGTTTGCAAGTTTGCATGTTATCCCTTGTATCTGTTTGTCTCTCGGTGTCAGTTCTGTGAGAAAATGGCGAGCAGGTGTACCCCACTGCTTCCCCAAGGTCAGTCAAGATTGCCTCTGGCCCCCTATGACCCTGTGGATAAGCAGTTAAAGATTTGGATGGTGCTTCCAATTAGAAAAAGAAATGCAGCTTAGTGGAGAAAAACCTTCTTAATGGCGTTACTTTTCTTTGGCCGTTTATATGGTCTATTGGGTTGTTCTGCTTTTCAAAATCTGACCTTGAGGGTTTTTGGGAGTGTTTTTGTTGCAGATTCCTCTCCTCTTTTGTGTTTACTGACCTATAACTGTGGGAAAACTTGCAGAGGTATCACTAGTTACACCGTGTCCCCACCCCAGCATTATTTGAACCTGTTGAACAGGTTTACAGGGGCTCGTATTATATATCACTCCTGTGTGGAGAGCATCGTAATGGTTAGTTTTTCTCACTCTCCATCAGTGTAAGTTGCTGCTTTTGTTGCAGATTGAAGCAGCGTCTGTGTTCACATAGGGAACAGAGTGATGCTCTGTTTGTCTGGGGTTCATGTTCTGCTCTCAGCACAGAGAAGGAAGCTGCATCAGGTCAACCTGCCCCCATCACCATGTCCATACACATGCTTTTTATTCCTTATCCTTTTCCTACTGATCTCTCTCTTGTTACATCTTTTGACTCTTTCATCTCTATTCCTTAGTGTTTACATGGTACTCTCTCTCTCTCTCTCTCTCTCTGTCTCCTGTTTGTCTTATCAATCCATTCTCCTTTTCCTCTGCAGTGAGAGCTGCTGATCAAGGAGTTTCAGGCCTCTCAGGTGTCATTACTGACATCCGAGCTGGACAAAGAATCTTTCCCTCTCTTTCTCTTCCCCACTCGCTCTCACTGTGTTTCTTTTGCTGTTTGTCTCTGTGCATCTTTGATACTTGCTCTTTCTCTCTGTCTTTCTTCTTTGTTCTCTCTCTCTCTTACTCTTAGATTGACTAAGTTCAATGCAAACTATTTAAATCAAAGCTTCCATTAAAAACACACAAAAAAAGAATGCTGATACTGTAAGAAAACGGCTCTCGGATTTCTGCAAAAACACAATAGTTCACAGAAACCATACAGCCTGGCTACTGAGTGAAATTAGAACAAGATCCTCCAACTAGTAAAGATAAACAATAGAAAAGTAACATTCTAAAACAGTTTAATAGGACTAACATCATTTTTCTGTTTTCTGGAATAGGAAATCAACTTCTATTGAAAAAAAGATGGAAATTATCAGATAAAAGCTCCTCTACATCCTCAACATAATGTCTGCACAAAAAAATAGATACACTAGTTTATTTTGATCTCTGGAAAAACAACAAATCCACTCACTTCAAGTGTAAAGTTGCAAACATTCAAAAGACAGTTTCATTAAGTCTCATTTAATCAAAGTTTAAACACCATCAGTTTTTGAAGAGAGACATGATTGTTAATGATTACTTGTCAAGTTGAAAAACATCAAACACTGGTTGAAAAAAAGAATTTTGTGCAAAGTCTAACATAACTGGGGAATTTGACAGAAGTTAATAAAGTAAATGTCTACTTGGATAAGGATAAATTGATCAGGTTTTGATGGCCAAAAGAGGCTGTGACCCTCGAATCACATTTTTGGTCATGAGTCAAGAAGTGACAAGCCAAGTATGACAAATCTCACAAATCTCAAATGTCTATAAGCAGAAAGTGATGAAGTGATGACATTTTATTTCTGAAAGGTCCAACATGAATAAACACTGTAACTTGGATGCTTGATGGAAACATACAACTATTTTTTCCCTGCTTAATATTGTTCAAAGTATTTCACAGTTGTGTTAATATTAACTTTTTCTCATTGTTTGCATTGTATAACACTGCTTTTTAGGCAGTCATTGTAAAAATTATGGACTTTTGCCTGTTAATGTATAACACTGCTTTGGCAGTATTTTTAATTTATATGCTTAAATATCTTTAATTTACAAAAAAGCCACATTAATTGAAGACTTCAAATATTTTTTCATGATAAAGATTTTGTTGAAGTAAAACCCACAATGTCTTCTATTATATTATATAGAATCGTCTCTTAATGTTTTTGTGTGTATCAAGTCCTAACTGGTTGTCCTCCTTTGTCCCTTCAGATACTGATGAGCCTCCTCTTCCACCTGCTACAGAGCGTCAGGTGAGGAAGAGAGACACAAATCACTGCACTGTTTAAATGTTGATCATTAAAATGGATTTAATGGCCAAGCTTACATAAGATATTAAGTATTACAGGACTTTTATTTGCCAAAGAAGGATTTTCCAGGTGACAAACTATATTTTTTACATTTTGAATATTATGTAACCTATTTTTGTCAGTGTTTTTTATTTGATATATTATACTTGACCTTTCTAAAGACAACAACCAATCACCTTTCTTTTCTCCTCTGTATATTATAAATATAATGTTGAAGCTAATTTCAAAGTTTTTGTTTCATGTAATGCTAACTGTTGACGACTGGATGGAGAGCAAATTAATGTCAGCTACTGCCAGTACTTCAAGAACTGCTATATATGCATACATATATACCAGTCTCAAAAGATCTGCTGCGTGACCTATAAGATGCACTGTAAAGTTTTCCTTTATTTTTTTGATACATGAAACTAATTTCAGTGTTTTTCCTGAGTGGATTGGTTTGCATTCTTTTGGGTGTTGAGCTAAATTCAACATTTAATTGGAAATATTACTGGTAAAAACAATTTGTTTACCACTGCCTCCTCATCCATTTCTCCAGCTGGTCCAGTCGTTGGGTGTGGCCATCTACCGAGCTCTTGATTGGGGACTGGATGACAGCGAAGAGCGGGAGCTCAGCCCACAGCTGGAGCGCCTCATCGAACGCATGGCAGGATGGGACCAGTGCGAAGAGGGCCATAGCACTGCTGGGAACGGTACAACCGATGAGGGTTACAGTGGTCAGGAAGAGGAGGAGGAGGAGGAGGAGGAGCAGGAGCAGGAGCAGGGAGTGATAAAGCCAGTGTGTACGTTCCGCCAGGTGATGGTGCTGTGTGCGTCTCGGCTAGCCAACCCAAGTTTGGCTCCAGAGCACTACCAGGCTGTCTGCAGGGCTCTGTTTGTAGAGACTATGGAGTTGCAGACTTTCCTCATCAAGATCAGAGACGCTAAAGAGGTACGTCATCATGTCGATGTTTAAGGTAACCTTCAAAAAGAACTTAAGTATTATAGGAATGTAGCTGACACCATGTAGGGAATAAATGCAGCAAAATAGATGCATGACCTGCTTTTCATTTATTTCAGCACACTTTTTGTGCTTCTGTCTCAAGTGGCCTGCACCTCGCTGTGTGTGCACTCCCTGAATTTGAAATGCTTATATACTGCTTCATTAATATTCCTGTTTACATGCTTCAGAGCAGAGACTGATAAATGACTGAAGATGCTGCCTCCAGTTTCCTTCCAGTGCTCAACCTCAAATCTTGACTTCTGTTGTGTCACTGCAGTGTTCTACCCTTGTTGAACTTCAGCAGTAAAGCTGCAAAGGCCATTGTTCTTATTACTGATGTGCATGCAGAGGGGGGACACTGTGTCATTTGGCAAATTTAATTTACAAATTTACACAAAGGTTGCAAATCAAGCCCAATAGAGAGATATAGTTTAATTTGATGTATGCTGTTTAAGGAATCCCTCAAGACTAGGTTAACAATATGCGTCAAGTCTGACAAACATGTTGAATTCATTCCGTTCCTTATAAAATATTTGTACGTTTTTCATTTGACCTTGACTGTTTTAAGTCCTGCATTGTTAACATCCATGTTTGCTAACAGTCCTCCTATTGGTGGTGTATTGCCACCTGTCTTCACTTGTCACTGCCACCAATAAATGATGAGGTAAACTGTAGGGAACTATCACCAGAAATTGTTGAGTTGAGCCCCAAAACAGAAGGTTCTCATAGAACTAATGCTCGAGATATTAAACTATATTTAATGTGACACATCAGCTGACTATCTAACTGACCACAATGACAGGTTTACAAGGGAATGTCATTTTGGTCATTTGCTAACAAGGGAGATGGCATCCCCCATCATGTCTCCTGAAATGGCCAACCGACTCCAAGTAGGGTTTCTAACGTAACAATGCTATACACAAAGCAGTGTGTGAAAAATTGCTGTTGTTTTAAAAAAGGCTAAATAAAGAAATTGTGTGTCTTCCTTTTTGTTGCACAGATGTTGAGGAAAATAACCACAGAGGAAGCTTTAGAAGACAGGTCTACAGCTGAGCTGGATGCACTGAAACACAGAGACTGGGTGAGATGAAACTAACAAGGGCACAGTGTGACAGGGAAGACAATACAACCATGTGTTTGACTGGAAGGAAGGCAGTGCTGTTTTGTTGCGCATGCAGATGTGTGTGTTGTTGTTGTTGTTTCCATCCCAGGCACGTCTTTGGGTGCAGCTGATGAAGGAGCTTCGGCAGGGAGTGAAGCTGAAGAAGGTACAGGAGCAGCCGTTCAACCCGCTTCCCACGGAGTTCAGCCTCACACCTTTTGAGATGCTAATGCAGGATATTCGAGCTCGCAAGTTCCAACTACGCAAAGTTATGGTGAGAGACAAGACCTAATTTGAAAAATCAAGCCAAGTATTAGATGTCATATGATAATGAAGATGGAAAAGTTGAAATGTCAATGTCTATGCCATGAAAATAGTCAAAACCGTATGTTGATAAGTAAGCCATGAAAGGGGTTAAACTGCAATAGAGGTAATAGAAGTGTGCATATTTGAAATAATTGTTGTGTTAGTTGATATATAAATGCTGAGAGCAGCCGAAACAACCTTTGTAGAGTAAACTCTTGTAGCTGTTGAAATGTCATTCAATGTGTTAGCTGTTAAAAGAAGCACCCTAAATTAAACCATCACAAATCTTAAGAAAGAAATAACAGGAAATCCTTCTTTTCCAAAATCTTAACCCCGCAACAAATGTTTCCATCATGAGGGCGGGAATGAAACTGTGATCTTGAAGCTACCATTATCTTTTTCATGCAGTCCACTGCTCCGCATATTGTACTGGCTTTCTAACAGGAAGAAAGTGTTATGTAGCAGGCATTCATCAAGCATTAACCTTGAGGCCTTCTCCATGGGCAAATACATTATTTAGCCGCAGAACACAAATATTAAATGAAGGTCTCTCTCAGCCCTCTGTTCTGGCAGCAGTTGCACAGAAAATCAGATCCCAGCTCTGCTTTTCCCTTCAGCCCCAGGGGGCATTTTAGCTTCTTTCAGCTCTTTATTTTGCTTTTCCAGCTTGCAACCTAACTGTTTTGGTTCAGTTTTCAGCTTCTGTTTAGCTACAGCAGTTGTTGTTTACAAGTTGTTGCATTGTCCCAAAGAAGCAAACAAAAACAAAACAAAGAAACAAAACACAAAAAAACAAAACAAAAAATAACTAATACAGTTTTGCATTGTGACTATAATGAACTCTTACTTATTAGTTACAGTTACCATGTCAACAGTGGTGGTGCCTGTGGTGCAATCACAGAGCCCAAAGGATATTTAAAGGCAGTAGCTACCCCAGCCACAGCTTGTTCATCCCGTTTTCATTTGTTTAGAGGTACTGATGTATCTGCTGCCATACCATTGGTCTAAGGGACGGCTTTTTTCCTCAGGCTGTGAAACTTCTCAACTAATCCCACTAATGCATACACATATTTTTTTATTCTTTAGTACTAGCATAAGGGGAAATTAAACCATATTTGTGTGTACATCCTTGTGTTCTAAAATGATAATTGAATGGATCTTGAATCTTATTTCTCTCTAAAACATGTCAAGAGCCAAAAGAAGCTGCATATTATTGTATGACGGACACAGTGCTACAGGTGTAGTTGTTTTTATTGTCTTACCCAGGTAGGTGGTGACATTCCTACTAGAGTGAAGAGAAATGCCCATGAATTGATACTGGATTTCATCAGATCAAGACCTCCACTTAAACCAGTGAGTGTGTTCAGCTTTTTAATAGAAGTAAGCTTACCCTGCAAACCATGAAGAAGTAGTGCAGAATGCTACATTTATAATTTAGGCTGAAAAAAAGATGTCTATATAAACAGAAGATAAAAATCTCATTAGACAAGTATAGCTCAATGAGGTTGGCTTGAAAAACTGCTAACAATAAATGCAAATATGAACCCGAGACAAAAGCTTCTGTTTGATACAATAAGTTTTTTTTTTTACTTGATACAGCACATTACCATACTAGATCATATAACAGTTTCACTTACAGTTTACACTGCTGATAATAATACATTATTAATATTGACAGACTTGAAACATACTTACAAGTTACTGATACTTACATACACACTATACATATAAATAACAGGCTCAGAGATTTGTTTTACGAAGTAGTGAATTATCGTAAAACTGTATCTGTCCAGATGGTCCTAACACTGTTTTAGAAGCTTTGACATGTGGTTAAGAAACCCTGGAGAGGTTTTGGAATGGGTGGTATCCTCAAGATGTATGGGCATGTGCTAATTACTTGTCCTCATTAGGTCTCAGAGCGCAGCCTCCCCCCACCTCCTCCACAGCAGCAGTCCCTCCATGACCAGGTCCTGGCTGAGATCAAGCAGGAGAGAAAGCTCAGGCCTGTGTTGCTGCCCAGCTCCAGACGTAAGGGAAAATTAGTTAGCACTGTTTGTTTGAGAAACAAAAGAAAACAAAATAATGCTGTTTTTTTAAATAATAACAAAATATTAATTAAACAATAGTAATTTTTTCTCTATTGTCCTGTGTTGCTCTGCAAAATCAAATGCATTTCCACCAAACAAACAATTGGAAGGTATCTGGGAACAAACACTATAATGATAGTAAGTACGTAAAAGGGTCTGGTGGCTGGTCTTGACATCGTATTTTATGTGTGTTTGTCTCTAAACTGTGTCTATTTAAAATGACTGTATCACTTCCGGTGTGACTTTACACTCTTGCTGTGCTGCCCACTCTGCTCAATAATTTCAGGGCTGACATTGTAGTCTGTGCACCTTGTACTGTCGTCTGTGAGGGTCACACTACATAATATACTGTAAGACAAGGTTCTAAGCTGTAGTTTGTAACTGGAGAATCTTCCCTTTTAGAGCTACAGTACATGTGGAGGTGGCATAAAGATATTGACCAGCTAGTTAATGATCAAGGTTATTCAGTGTGTGGGTAGTTGATAACGCAGTCGTAGCAGAGAGAGAGAGCTAATTTCTTTTTTTTTTTTTTTAAGATTGGAATCAGATTCCCGGAAATTCATTGTTATGATTATTTTGCTGCAACATTACTAGTGAGATGACCTGACAGATAGAGGAATTCCTCTTCAGTAAAGGGACTCTTCATGTTATTAAACCTCATTCTAGCTGATATGTCGACTGGCAAGGCACCAAATTTTCATCAGGCGTTTTGTAATGGGTGTTGGTAAAATCCTAAAAATGAAATACATAGCAAATTCAGTTATTTTCATTGTTGGAATCTGAGCATACATTGGGAGGCATTTTGAAGGCAATATACTGTTTCATAGTCAATGATAAATCTTTAGAATTAATACCAAAAACAAATACAGCTATGTTTCAACTCACTGCTAGGCTCAGTCTCTTGATGGTAATGTTATTACTGTGAGGTTTCCTCAAAACTGAAAACAGAATCTTTGATGTACCTAAGTCATTTGACCCAGTGTGAATAAAAAAATATTGAATACTGCAGTTTAAGAAGGGGAAGTATAAGAAGCTGTGTGCTATAAAGAAATGCAAAAAATATTGCTCTAAATTTGGCTTTGACTCAAAAAACATTAAACAGGTGTAAAAAGCTATAAGGAGGCTGCAGTTCTTGCACTTCTTCTTGGTGTTAAAAATGCTGTCCAGTATTGTTTGTTATCAGTACTTACATATATGTTTTAGAAAGAATTTGTTATTGAGTTAATGATGCTAAAATGCTAAACCTAGAATATCTTAAAATCACTGCCATATGATCTCCGTGCTCCTGACATATTTGTTGCTTCACTGTGTTTTTGGTTTCCCCTCCCTCAGCGTTTGGCTCTCTACCCTGCCTGGCTCAGA